>CM038146.1:109527136-109955847 GCA_021437245.1 Aegilops speltoides
TAAAATTGGCTTTGATATACCTTGGGATCCGGTGGATCCATTACTTGAGCACTATATGCCTAGCTTAATCGCTTTAAAGAAAGCGCTGCCAGGGAGACAACCCGGAAGTTTTAGAGAGTCATTTATTTCTGTTGAGTGCTTTCATATAGTTTAAAAACAACAAAAATAAATAGGGGAACCTAAAAACTTTTCAAAAAGGAAAAGTGAAAGTGAGAAAGACAAGCATTGTTGAAGTGGGAGCTAGCCTTGGACTTTGTTCATGCTCACGGAAACTTTGTGAATCTTGATTACAGAAACTTTTCATCAAAAATAATTATCCCCTTGTATAATTCCATTGTATTATAAAAATAATGTGCCAAGGTTTGCCTTTAGGATGTTTACAATGCTTGTTGGTTTGTATGGTGCAGGACAGAAACTTTGGCTGTAGTGCGCGATTTTACATTTTTAACTGGAACGTCAAATGGTTCTGATTCTTTTTGCAATGTCTTTGTATACAACTTGTTTATTTTTCCTAATTTTGGTAGAATTTTTGGGGTACCATAAGTATGGTGGATGTTCAGCTTGCTACAGACTGTTCTGTTTTTGACAGATTCTGTTTTTGATGCATAGTTTGCTTGTTTTGATGAATCTATCAATTTATATCAGTGGATTAAGCCATGAAAAAGTTATATTACAGTAGACACAATGCAAAAAAAAATTATGAATTGGTTTGATACAGTACTTAGAGTGGTGATTTGCTTTATTATACTAACGGATCTTACCGAGTTTTCTGTTGAAGTTTTGTGTGGATGTAGTGTCTAATCGAGGATGTTTCGATGTGAGAAGAAGGAAGAGAGGCAAGAGCCCAAGCTTGGGGATGCCCGAGGCACCCCAAGTAAATATTCAAGGAGGCTCAAGCGTCTAAGCTTGGGGATGCTAGGGAGGCATCCCCTCTTTCTTCAACAAGTATCGGTATGTTTTCGAATTCGTTTCGTTCATGCATTATGTGCAAGTCTTGGAGCGTCTTTTGCAATTAGGTTTTTTCTTTTTTATGCACCATGCTGGTATGAGATAGTCCTTGGTTGATTTATAGAATGCTCATTGCACTTTACTTAAATTTTTTGAGTGTGGCTTTATAGAATGCTTCATGTGCTTCACTTATATCATTTGAAGTCTGGATTGCCTGTTTCTCTTCATATAGACAACCACCATTTGTAGAATGCTCTTTTGCTTCACTTATATTTGTTATAGCGTGGGCATATCTTTTGTAGAAAGAATTAAACTCTCTTGCTTCATTTATATCTTTGTAGAGAGATAACAGGAATTGGTCATTCACATGGTTAGTCATAAAATCCTACATAAACTTGTAGATCGCTGAATATGATATGTTTGATTCCTTGCAATAGTTTTGCGATATAAAGATGGTGATATTAGAGTTATGCTAGTGGGTGGTTGTGGATTGTAGAGACACTTGTGTTGAGGTTGCAAGTCCCGTAGCATGCACGTATGGTAACCGTTGTGTGACAAATTTGAAGCATGGGGTGTTTCTTTGATTGTCTTCCTTATGAGTGGCAGTCGGGGATGAGCGATGGTCTTTTCCTACCAATCTATCCCCCTAGGGGCATGCATAGTAGTACTTTGCTTCGAGGGCTAATAAACTTTTGCAATAAGTATATGTGTTCTTTATGACTAATGTGAGTCCATGGATTATACGCACTCTCACCCTTCCATCATTGCTAGCCTCTTCGGTACCGTGCATTGCCCTTTCTCACCTCGAGAGTTGGTGCAAACTTCGCCGGTGCATCCAAACCCCGTGATACGATACGCTCTATCACACATAAGCCTCCTTACATCTTCCTCAAAACAGCGACCATACCTACCTATCATGGCATTTCCATAGCCATTCCGAGATATATTGCCATGCAACTTCCATCATCATCATATACATGACTTGAGCATTTACTGTCATATTGCTTTGCATGATCATAAGATAGCTAGCATGATGTTTTCATGGCTTGTCCTTTTTTGATGTCATTGCTACGCTAGATCATTGCACCATCCCGGTACACCGCCGGAAGCATTCATATAGAGTCATATCTTTGTTCCAGTATCGAGTTGTAATATTGAGTTGTAATATTGAGTTGTAAGTAAATAAAAGTGTGATGATCATCATTATAGAACATTGCCCCATAAAAAAAGAAAAAAAGGAAAGGCCAAAGAAGCCTAAATAAAAAAGGGGGCCAAAGAAGCCCACCAAAAAAAATAAAAAAAAGAAAAAGAAAAGAAAAAAGGGGCAATGTTACTATCCTTTTTCCACATTTGTGCTTCAGAGTAGCACCATGTTCTTCATATAGAGAGTCTCCTACGTTATCACTTTCATATACTAGTGGGAATTTTCATTATAGAACTTGGCTTGTATATTCCAACGATGGGCTTCCTCAAATGCCCTAGGTCTTCATGAGCAAGCAACTTGGATGCACACCCACTTAGTTTCTTTTGTTGAGCTTTCATACACTTATAGCTCTTAGTGCATCCGTTGCATGGCAATCCCTACTCCTCGCATTGACATCAATTGATGGGCATCTCCATAGCCCATTGATTAGCCGCGTCGATGTGAGACTTTCTCTTTTTTTGTCTTCTCCACATAACCTCCATCATTATATTCTATTCCACCTATAGTGCTATATCCATGGCTTGCGCTCATGTATTGCGTGAGGGTTGAAAAAGCTAAAGTGCGTTAAAAAGTATGAACCAATTGCTCGGCTTGTCATCGGGGTTGTGCATGATGGGAGCATTTTTGTGTGACGAAAATGAAGCATGGCCAAACTATATGATTTTGTAGGGATAAGCTTGCTTTGGCCTTGTTGTTTTGAAAAGACATGATTGCTTTATTGGTACGCTCGAAGTATAACCGTTTTATGTCAAATGATAGATTATTGCTTTGAATTACTCGTGTCTTAATATTCATGCCATGATTAGACATATGATCAAGATTATGCTAGGTAGCATTCCACATCAAAAATTATCCTTTTATCATTTACCTACTCAAGGACGAGCAGGAATTAAGCTTGGGGATGCTGATACGTCTCCGTCTTATCTATAATTTTTGATTGTTCCATGCCAATATTCTTCAACTTTCATATACTTTTAGCAACTTTTTATACTATTTTTGGGACTAACATATTGATCAAGTGCCCAGTGCCAGTTCCTGTTTGTTGCATGTTATATGTTTCACAGAAACCCAATATCAAATGGAGTCCAAACGGGATAAAAACGGACGGAGAATTATTTTGGAATATTTGTGATTTTTGGGAGGAAAAATCAACGCGAGACGGTGCCCGAGGGGGCCAGGAGATAGGGAGCGCGCCCTAGGGAGGCAGGCACGCCCTAGACTCTCCTGGTCACCCCATAAGGTGGTCGACGCTCTTCTTTTGCCGCAAGAAAGCTAATTTTATGAGAAAGATCTGGGCGAAAGATTCACCCCAATCAGAGTTACGAATCTCCGGATATAAAAGAAATGGTGAAGGGGCAGAATCCCAGAACGCAGAAACAGAGAGATAGATCCAATCTCGGAGGGGCTCTCGCCCCTCCCAAGCCATGGGAGCCAAGGGCCAGAGGGGAAACCCTTCTCCCATCTAGGGAGAAGGTCAAGGAAGAAGAAGAAGAAGGGGGGCTCTCTCTCCCCCTTGCTTCCGGTGGTGCCGAAACCGCCGGGGGCCATCATCATCACCGTGATCTTCACCAACACCTCCGCCATCTTCACCAACATCTCCATCACCTTCCCCCATCTATATTCAGCGGTCCACTCTCCCGCAACCCGCTGTACCCTCTACTTGAACATGGTGCTTTATGCTTCATATTATTTTCCAATGATGTGTTGTCATCCTATGATGTCTGAGTAGATTTTCGTTGTCCTATCGGTGATTGATGAATTGCTATGATTGGTTTGAGTTGCATGTTTTATTATTGGTGCTGTCCTATTGTGCCCTCCGTGTCGCGCAAGCGTGAGGGATTCCCGCTGTAGGGTTTGCAATATGTTTATGATTTGTTTATGGTGGGTGGCGTGAGTGACAGAAGCACAGACCCGAGTAAGTAGGTTGTTTGCGTATGGGATAAAGGGGACTTGATACTTTAATGTTATGGTTGGGTTTTACCTTAATGAATCTTTAGTATTTTCGGATGCTTGCTAGAGTTCCAATCATAAGTGCATATGATCCAAGTAGAGAAAGTATGTTAGCTTATGCCTCTCCCTCAAATAGAATTGTAATAGTGATTACCGATCTAGTAACATAGTCAATTGCTTAGGGACAATTCCACAAACTCCTACCACCACTTTTCCACACTCTCTATATTTACTTTATTGCATCTTTATCTAAACAGCCCCTAGTTTATATTTTTCGCGTTCTTTATTATCTTGCAAACCTATCCTATCACACCTACAAAGTACTTCTAGTTTCATACTTGTTCTAGGTAAAGCGAACGTCAAGCGTGCGTAGAGTCGTATCAGTGGCCGATAGGACTTGAGAGGGTATTTGTTCTACCTTTAGCTCCTCGTTGGGTTCAACACTCTTACTTATCGAAAGAGGCTACAACTATCCTGTATACTTGCAGGTCATCAAGGAGCAAACAAGCAGTGCAGCCGAAGGTGGAGATCAACCAAGGACTTATGAAATTATATATAATCTTCCTTAGGCAGGTCAGTATCCCCTTCGTCCAGATGATCGTGTTTTGTCATGCCGAGCTATTGATATGTGTTACTGTCTTGCAACACCGTTTAAGTATAGCTACTGTTTTCCTATCATTTCAGATTCAGGACAATGAAGATGATTTTAGGGGAACTACACAATATAGACTCATGTTGAGTCATCTCTATTGCCTCATGTGTTTGCTGCAAATGTGTCAGCATCAATTGCAAGATGAGGTAGCTAGCTAGCTGTGGAGTTGCCAACATGCTCAAAGTGCTCGTAACATTGAGAAGAAACAAGCATGCCCAGGAAATTAATGCGTGCGCAGGGAGGCCCTTTTCTCAGAGAAGCATCGACCGATTTTCTTTATTTCCACACCTTCTCACAGCTTTGTATTGGTTATAGTATGGTGAATCATTGAGATGCATAAATATGCTGAACTTTTGTTCTTCTGAATGTTAGTATGCATACCGTATCTTCTGAACCTTAGTTTAATGTGAGTGTCTGCATCCAGTACCGCATCCTCTAATTTCGTGGATTCCAAGTTGAGAAAGGTTACCGATGAGTAGCCATAAGCTGGAGGCGTCTTTTTTTTCTTTCGAATGGGCAATAAGCTGAAGAGTGTCTCGGGCTGCCTCTAGCACAAAGCCCTCCAGTACGAAAATGGGCAGCCGACTGGGCCGATACAAAAGCCTATCCATCTTAAAGCCCATTTGTTTTTGTTTTTTGCGAGGAGAAGCCCATATTTCTTGAAGAGGGGGCAATCCCAAGAAAAACCTCGTTCCTCCTCACTTCCACTTATACTCCCTCCGTCCGGGTTTATTAGGCCCATGAGCCAATTGCTAAGACCAAGAAGATGCACACAGATTCGCTCAAAAAAAGAAGAAGATGCACACAGAGAAAATAAATCTCCCTAATTTACTCCATAACCACCCTATCAAGGAATTAAACTCTCTTGCTTCATTTATATCTTTTTAGAGAGATAACAGGAATTGGTCATTCACATGGTTAGTCATAAAATCCTACATAAACTTGTAGATCGCTGAATATGATATGTTTGATTCCTTGCAATAGTTTTGCGATATAAAGATGGTGATATTAGAGTTATGCTAGTGGGTGGTTGTGGATTGTAGAGACACTTGTGTTGAGGTTGCAAGTCCCATAGCATGCACGTATGGTAACCGTTGTGTGACAAATTTCAAGCATGGGGTGTTTCTTTGATTGTCTTCCTTATGAGTGGCAGTCGGGGATGAGCGATGGTCTTTTCCTACCAATCTATCCCCCTAGGGGCATGCGTAGTAGTACTTTGCTTCGAGGGCTAATAAACTTTTGCAATAAGTATATGAGTTCTTTATGACTAATGTGAGTCCATGGATTATACGCACTCTCACCCTTCCATCATTGCTAGCCTCTTCGGTACCGTGCATTGCCCTTTCTCACCTCGAGAGTTGGTGCAAACTTCGCTGGTGCATCCAAACCCCGTGATACGATACACTCTGTCACACATAAGCTTCATTATATCTTCCTCAAAACAGCCACCATACCTACCTATTATGGCATTTCCATAGCCATTCCGAGATATATTGCCATGCAACTTCCATCATCATCATATACATGACTTGAGTATTCATTGTCATATTGCTTTGCATGATCGTAAGATAGCTAGCATGATATTTTCATGGCTTGTCCGTTTTTTGATGTCATTGCTACGCTAGATCATTGCACATCCCGGTACACCGCCGGAGGCATTCATATAGAGTCATATCTTTGTTCTAGATATCGAGTTGTAATATCGAGTTGTAAGTAAATAAAAGTGTGATGATCATCTTTATAGAACATTGCCCCATAAAAAAAAGAGAAAGGCCAAAAAAAAGAAAGGCCAAAAAAAGAAAGGCCAAAATAAAAAAATAAAGGCCCAAAAAAATAAAAAATAATAATAAAAATAATAAAATATAAAGGGCAATGTTACTATCTCTTTTTCCACACTTGTGCTTCAAAGTAGCAACATGTTCTTCATGTAGTGAGTCTCATATCTTGTGCTTCAAAGTAGCACCATGTTCTTCATATAGATTGTCTCCTATGTTGTCACTTTCATATACTAGTGGGAATTTTCATTATAGAACTTGGCTTGTATATTCCAACGATGGGCTTCCTCAAATGCCCTAGGTCTTCATGAGCAAGCAAGTTGGATGTACACCCACTTAGTTTCTTTTGTTGAGCTTTCATACACTTATAGCTCTTAGTGAATCCGTTGCATGGCAATCCCTACTCCTCACATTGATATCTATTAATGGGCATCTCCATAGCCCGTTGATACGCCTAGTTGATGTGAGACTTTCTCTTTTTTTGTCTTCTCCACATAATCTCCATCATTATATTCTATTCCACCTATAGTGCTATATCCGTGGCTTGCGCTCATGTATTGCGTGAGGGTTGAAAAAGCTGAAGCGCGTTAAAAAGTATGAACCAATTGCTCGGCTCGTCATCGGGGTTGTGCATGATGGGAGCAATTTTGTGTGACGAAAATGAAGCATGGCCGAACAGTATGATTTTGTAGGGATAAGCTTGCTTTTGCCTTGTTGTTTTGAAAAGACATGATTGCTTTATTGGTACGCTCAAAGTATTATTGTTTTTATGTCAAATGATAGACTATTGCTTTGAATCACTCGTGTCTTAATATTCATGCCATGATTAGACATATGATCAAGATTATGCTAGGTAGCATTCCACATCAAAAATTATTCTTTTTTATCATTTACCTACTCGAGGACGAGCAGGAATTAAGCTTGGGGATGCTGATACGTCTCCGTCGTATCTCTAATTTTTGATTGTTCCATGCCAATATTATTCACTTTCATATACTTTTTGGCAACTTTTTATATTATTTTTGGGACTAACATATTGATCCAGTGCCAGTGCCAGTTCCTGTCTGTTGCATGTTTTATGTTTTGCAGAATATCCATATCAAACGGAATCCAAATGGGATAAGAACGAACGGAGCTTATTTTTGGAAAATATGGAAAAATCCAGAAGAAAAATCCACGCGAGACGGTGCCCGAGGTGGTCACGAGGCAGGGGGGCGCGCCCTCCCCCCTGGGCGCGTGGCCTACCCTCATGAGCCCATCGTAAGGCGGTTGATGCTCTTCTTTTGCCGCAAGAAAGATAATATTCGGAAAAAAATCACGGAAAAGGTTTCAGGCCAATCGGAGTTACGGATCTCCATATATACGCAAAACGGTGAAACAGAGCCAAAAACCAACGCAGAGAACATAGAAACAGAGAGATAGATCCAATCTCGGAGGGGCTCTCGCCCCTCCCAAGCCATGGGAGCCAAGGAACAGAGGGGAAACCCTCCTCCCATCTTGGGAGGAGGTCAAGGAAGAAGAAGAAGAAGGGGGGCTCTCTCTCCCTTGCTTCCGGTGGCGCCAGAACGCCGCCGGGGGCCATCATCATCACCGCGATCTTCACCAACACCTCCGCCATCTTCACCAACATCTCCATCACCTTCCCCCCTCTATCTACAGCGGTCCACTCTCCCGCAACCCGCTGTACCCTCTACTTGAACATGGTGCTTTATGCTTCATATTATTATCCAATGATGTGTTGCCATCCTATGATGTCTGAGTAGATTTCTATTGTCCTATCGGTGATTGATGAATTGCTATGATTGGTTTGAGTTGCATGTTTTATTATTGGTGCTGTCCTATTGTGCCCTCCGTGTTGCATAGCGTGAGGATTCCGCTGTAGGGTTTGCAATATGTTTATGATTTGCTTATGGTGGGTGGCGTGGTGTGAAGCAGCCTGACCGAGTAAGTAGGTTGTTTGCGTATGGGATAAAGGGACTTGATATTTAATGCTATGGTTGGGTTTTACCTTAATGAATCTTTAGTAGTTGCGGATTCTTGCTAGAGTTCCAATCATAAGTGCATATGATCCAAGTAGAGAAAGTATGTTAGCTTATGCCTCTCCCTCAAATAGAATTGCAATAGTGATTACCGGTCTAGTAACATAGTCAGTTGCCTAGGGACAATTCCACAATTCCTACCACCACTTTTCCACACTCGCCATATTTACTTTAGTTGCTTCTTTATCTTAACAGCCCCTAGTTTATATTTACGCGTTCTTTACTTTCTTGCAAACCTATCCTATCACGCCTACAAAGTACTTCTAGTTTCATACTTGTTCTAGGTAAAGCGAACGTTAAGCGTGCGTAGAGTTGTATCGGTGGTCGATAGAACTTGAGAGAGTATTTGTTCTACCTTTAGCTCCTCGTTGGGTTCGACACTCTTACTTATCGAAAGAGGCTACAACTATCCCCTATACTTGTGGGTTATCATAAGCGCGAAGGGTTTCTCAACAAATACAAAACTGTGTACGATATTTTCCCCATATGATTTTGTACGACAAGACACAGGCCTGTTCCCAATGTTTGGGCCCACTACACCAGAACAGCCTGCTCGTACGCGAAATCATATGAAGTTTGATCGTATGTATAGCAGCGCTCAAACAAATAATGGGTCGGCCTGGTAGTAGTTCCCCGCAGACGATTCCTAATAGTAATCAGTACGGACCAGACATATACTTAGTGTCTTTTTCCCGTGAGAGCTATATCTCGCTTATAGCGAGATGAAAGGAGCTCTCGTGTCAGGCGCAGCACAAGCGGGCCGGCCATTAGTGTAAGGATTCACTTTCTGTATGTCCGCCATGCTCTAGTTTTATTGAGGTTTCTTTTGCTTTCTTTTGTTCTTTTAGCTTTTTTTTCTTTTGTTCTTTGTTATGAATTATTGAAAGGATGGATATAGTTGACTAGAGGGGGGGGGTGAATAGGCAACTAAATTTTTTTAGCTTTTCTTTACCAAATTAAAGTTTGCATCAAAGTAGATTGTCTAGATATGCAACTAGGTGAGCAACCTATATGATGCAACAACAATAAGCACACAAACAAGCAAAGGATAGAACACAATATATCTTGCACGAGTAAAGGTAAGAGATAACCAAGAGTGGAACCGATGAAGACGAGGATGTGTTACCGAAGTTCCTTCCCTTTGAGGGGAAGTACGTCTCCGTTGGAGCGGTGTGGAGGCACAATGCTCCCCAAGAAGCCACTAGTGCCACCGTATTCTCCTCACGCCCTCACACAATGTGAGATGCCTGTTGGAAATATGCCCTAGAGGCAATAATAAAATGGTTATTATTATATTTCCTTGTTCATGATAATTGTCTATCATTCATGCTATAATTGTATTGACCGGAAACCATAATACATGTGTGAATACGTAGACCACAACATGTCCCTAGTGAGCCTCTAGTTGACTAGCTCGTTGATCAACAGATGGTCATGGTTTCTTGACTATAGACATTGGATGTCATTGATAACGGGAGCACATCATTAGGAGAATGATGTGATGGACAAGACCCAATGCTAAGCATAGCACAAGATCGTGTAGTTCGTTTGCTAAAGGTTTTCTAATGTCAAGTATCATTTCCTCAGACCATGAGATCGTGCAATTCCCGGATACCGTAGGAATGCTTTGGGTGTACCAAACGTCACAACGTAACTAGGTGGCTATAAAAGTGCACTACAGGTATCTCCGAAAGTGTCTGTTGGGTTGGCACGAATCGAGACTGGGATTTGTCACTCCGTATGACGGAGAGGTATCTCTGGGCCCACTCGGTAATGCATCACCATAATGAGCTCAATGTGACTAAGTAGTTGGTCACGGGATCATGCATTACGAAACGAGTAAAGTGACTTGCCGGTAACGAGATTGAACGAGGTATTGGGATACCGACAATCGAATCTCGGACAAGTAACGTACTGCTATGTCTTGAGCTTGCATTGGTTTTCCTTGAAGAGGAAAGGGTGATGCAGCAATAGTAGCGTAAGTATTTCCCTCAGTTTTTGAGAACCAAGGTATCAATCCAGTAGGAGGCTCCTCAAAAGTCCCACGCACCTACACAAACAAACAAAGAACTCGCAACCAACGCAATAAAGGGGTTGTCAATCCCTTCACAGCCACTTGCGGAAGTGAGATCTAATAAAGATAGTATGATAAGATAAATATATTTTTGGTATTTTATAATATAGATGCAAAAAGTAAAGATGCAAATAAAAGTAGATTGGAAGCAAATATGATAAGAGATAGACCCGGGGCCATAGGTTTCACTAGTGGCTTCTCTCAAGATAGCATAAGTATTACGGTGGGTGAACAAATTCTTGTCGAGCAATTGATAGAAAAGCGAATAATTATGAGATTATCTAGGCATGATCATGTATATAGGCATCACGTCCATGACAAGTAGACCGACTCACCTGCATCTACTATTATTACTCCACACATCGACCGACTCACTGCTGCATCTAGAGTATTAAGTTCATAAGAACAGAGTAACGCTTTAAGCAAGATGACATGATGTAGAGGATAAACTCAAGCAATATGATATAAACCCCATCTTGTTATCCTCGATGGCAACAATACAATCGTGCCTTGCAACCCTTTACATCCTTGGGTAAGGACACGCAAGATTGAACCCAAACACTACTAGGGAAAACCCTAGCGATGGCGCGTGTTTTGTGCCTACTAGTAGCGCGGTAGCAGCGCTACTAATAAGCGCTACAGCTATTGCTTAGCGATAGCGTGTGCCATCACGCGCTCTGCTAGTACAAATAGCTGCAGCGCTTTTTCAATCCAGCGCTCTTTGCTAAGTTATCTACTTGTAGCGTGTTTCCTAACCATCGCTACTAGTATTTTTTTTATAATTATTTTATTTTTACTGTATTTACGCGCCATCATACAAATATTGGTACAATACTAGCTGTTATGAGGTTTACATCATTATGTCCATAATAGTGTATTAAATGAAGGTGGATTAGGTTCAAGTGGAGGCAATATGTGGTGCATGTCAAAAGTATACTACTAATCCAAACTTGATCTACTTTGGATTAGTAGTACTTTCGATGTGCACCACATATTGCCTCCACTTGAATCTAATCCGACAAAGACAAGATATTTAATCGTCATCATGGTCATTACCACCAACATTATTTATTGAATCACCACTAACACTAGCTAATAATAATCATCATAGTCATTACCACCAACACTAGCTATTTTATCATCATAATAATAGTGTAGCACATCATCATCCTGAAACTCATTTCTAGCCAGCTACTCACTCCTGCTACTCACTCCTGTTGCTCTCTCTTAGGTAAAAGAACATAAAACATGTATAGCTCTCCTCCTTGATCAAGTTGGAGCATGTAGATGAACCTGTCTCCTAATCGTGGAAGGCGTCTCTGGTTGCTGCTCCCTAGTACTTCTCTGCGCTCCCCTAACACATATTTGGTCCAGTCTTGCACTATTAAGCATCCGTCGCTAATCTTGAATGCACTAAAGCAAGCTGTAGGATATCTTGGCCGTAAGTTGATAATACTCATGACACCTTTAGTCTCGATCCCATAAGGCACAACATTCATCGGGAGTCCCTGTTGAAGAACATCGTATGGTAACATACTTAGCAATGAAGTTTAGCTTCAAAAATAATGTATGGAAAAGATGCAATGAGGATAAAAAGTAAAAATCTTACCATCCTTCCTAAATGGATGTGACCGTAGTTCATTACGAACACTATTGGTCGCACATTTTCAGTACTAAGATTTCTAAATGCAGAAGAAAATTTGTCTTGACAGATCAAGATCCTCAAGCCATGAAACATAATGGTGAGCTCCTCGCAGTTGAGTTCAGCCCGAGACGATATAAGGTCCTGTCTACCAAGCGCTGGACATGTTTGCTTGCGGAAATAAGTGACAATACAAATTAGTTGTCAATTATTTTTAATAAACAATATCAAAGACATAAATATGGTTGAGAAACTTACATAATGGTATAATGGAGGCATTTGCACATTGACCCAGATGTCGGTATTACCTTCAATATCATCTTCCTGACGAATATCAAAGGTGATAACCATATCGGGCTCAAATGCATAAGTCTTGCATAGTGCTCGCCATGTTTTGCATCCAAAATAGGTGTAGTCGTCTGAATTGTATAACCGCATGGAAAATATAACCATGCTCGGTCTTCAAGTAAACTTTCTTTTCCTCCATACTATGACTGAAACCTATCTTATCCAATACAAAAACTCTTGCATGGCGGGGATACGCTAGTAGAATAGTAAAAAAATATAAGTTGAAGCAAATGAAAGCAGATGTCATGCTTAATTACGAAAAAAGACTTGTCGTTGTGACTTCTTCATCCACTTGAAGTTCTCGTCCAGCTTGATCTTTGAGCGCCTATCATCATCTAGGAAGATTCCGTCGCACAGGCCGTGCTCGTCTTCGCAGTATTTGCAAATACCGAAATCCTTCTCGTCGTCAGACATTTCCTATGTTCATAGTTAAAACATTAATTGAAAATCGATCGAAGACAACTACCAAGATACTCAACACAAAAATCCAGGGCACTTGATATTTCCTACATATTCTAGCACAAGTCATGCCAAAATTCACGAAAAAATCCGGCATGACCTTTGCTAAAATAGGACATATCGAGCGCCTGAAATTTGCCGGAGCGGAAATGAATCAACACTCCGGCAAAACATAGGCCACTCGAAGGTATAACCTGCAAACATGACCGGCCACTTGGATATTGAGCAACACAAGATATACATTTCAAAATATCTTATAGGACTCAAATTAGCATGCATTCAATAAGCAAAAGTAGATCATCTCATACATCACGAATAGTGTCATACATATAAAATCACTAATACAACTAAAACTCTAGCACACGACGGGTATCGGCGCAGGCGGTGGACACCCACTGAGAAGGCACCATCACGGGATCATAGCTCCGGTGAGATCCCGGAGAACCTGCCGGTATTGGAGAACGGCTGTGCTCCAACACAAACAAGTAGCGACAGACGTGCGCGTCCTCCTCACCGACACGGTGGCGCACCACCTCCGCAGTCCTCGAGCCTCGGATCGCCATCGCAGCCTGCGACCGCCACCAAACAAGGTTGGTCAACGACAGGCTGGCTCCTCACCAACCTCGCGCCCCGGTAGGTAGCGCCTCCAGTACCACCCAGGCGGAGCCAGGTCCGGACATGGCCGACCTGGTCAAGCAGGTGTCGTCCTCCGCCGACTCGGCAGCGAGGATGCGGGATAGGCATCGCCCACGTCGGCGGGAAAAATTGCTTTAAATAAAAAATAGAAACAAGTTCTTACTAACTAGTTCTATTAATTCAACTAGTTCTTACTAAAAATAATACTATAAATAAAAATATTCTAGTACCTAATTAGTACCTAATTCTTACCATCTAAGTAATTAACTAACTAGCACTAAAAATAGCACTAAAAATAGCCTAGGGTTCATACTAACTAGCACTAAATACCTAGGGTTCATACTAAGCATAGAAGAGGGATCGAGAAGGGAGAGGGATCGGAAGGGAGAGTGCTTACAGAGGGGGAGAGAGATGGGGTCGGGGAGACGGCGGCACCGAGAGGCGCGGGCGAGGCGGCCGGGTCGGGAGACGGCGCGAGGCGGGTCGGGGAGACGGCGGCGAGGCGGGTCGGGGAGACGGCGGCACCGAGGCGCGGGCGAGGCGGGTCGGGGAGACGGCAAGCAGGCAGGGTCAAGCGAGACAACGGTGGCGTAGGCGGGTCGGGAATGGGGAGGAAGCGGAGGAGAGGAATCAGGCCGCACGGGGTTAGGTGAAAATAGCTTTAAGCAGAAGCGTGGGAAGGAAAAAGCAGCTCTCGCTAAAATCCATAGTAGTAGCGCTGTCCGTAGAAGGGCGCTACTACTATACCTAGCACGCCGAACGGTGTGGCAATTATAGTAGTAGCGCTTTCTCCAAGGACAGCGCTCTTTGCTATTCGCTAATCAGAAGCGCGGTTACGCGAAACGCACTCTTCAGCAAAGTAGCGATGGCGCCTCATTTTAGCAAGCGCTACTGGTAACATTCTGTGTATAAGGTTTTCCCTAGTAGTGAAAGCTAAGCACTTCTCCCATGGCAAGAAAGATCAATCTAGTAGGCCAAACCAAACTGATAATTCGAAGAGACTTGTAAAGATAACTCAATCATACATAAATGAATTCAGAGAAGATTCAAATATTATTCATAGATAAACTTGATCATAAACCCACAATTCATCGGATCTCGACAAACACGCCGCAAAAAGAGTTTACATCAAATAGATCTCCACAAGAGAGGGGGAGAACATTGTATTGAGATCCAAAAAGAGAGAAGAAGCCATCTAGCTAATAACTATGGACCCGTAGGTCTGTGGTAAACTACTCACAACTCATCGGAGGGGCAAGGATGTTGATGTAGAAGCCCTCCGTGGTCGATCCCCCTCCGTGAGCACGCGAAGGCTCAAGATGGGATCTCGCGGATCTGAGAAGGTTCTGGCGGTGGAAATTGTGTTTGATTGCTCTCTGGATGTTTTCGAGTGCGTGAAGCTTATATAGGAGGAAGAAATGCGTCGGTGGGCGCCGAGGGGCCCACGAGACAGGCGCGCCTATAGGGCGCGCCTCCTATCTCGTGGAGTCTCGGCTGCTTCTTGACTTGCACTCCAAGTCCTCTGGATCACGTTCGTTCCAAAAATCACGCTCCCGAAGGTTTCATTCCGTTTGGACTCCGTTTGATATTCCTTTTCTTCGAAATACTAAAATAGGTAAAAAACAGCAATACGGGTTGGGCCTCCGGTTAGTAGGTTAGTCCCAAAAATGATATAAATGTGTAAAATAAAGCCCACAAACATCCAAAAGGGGTAATATAATAGCATGGAACAATCAAAAATTATAGATACGCTGGAGACGTATCAAGCATCCCCAATCTTAATTCATGCTCGTCCTCGAGTAGGTAAATGATAAAAAAGAAATTTTTGATGTGGAATGCTACCTAGCATAATTCTTAATGTAATTTTGTTTATTGTGGCATGAATGTTCATATCCAAATGATACAAAATAAAAGTTCATATTAACATGAAAATGGTGATACTTCAAGCATACTAATCAAAGTAATCATGTCTTCTCAAAATAACATGGCCAAAGAAAGTTATCCCTACAAAATCATATAGTCTGGCTGTTGCTCTATCTTCATCACACAAAGTATTTAATCATGCACAACCCCGATGACAAGCCAAGAAATTGTTTCATACTTTAATAATCTCAAACTCTTTCAACTTTCACGCAATACATGAGCGTGAGCCATGGACATAGCACTATATGTGGAGTAGAATGGTGGTTGTGGAGAAGACAAAAAAGGAGAAGATAGTCTCACATCAACTAGGCGTATCAACGGGCTATGGAGATGACCATTAATAGATATCAATGTGAGTGAGTAGGGATTGCCATGCAACGGATGCACTAGAGCTAAAATATATGAAAGCTCAACAAAAGAAACTAAGTGGGTGTGCATCCAACTTGCTTGCTCACGAAGACCTAGGGCACTTTTGAGGAAGCCCATCATTGGAATATACAAGCCAAGTTCTATAATGAAAAATTCCCACTAGTATATGAAAGTGACAACATATGAGACTCTCTATCATGAAGATCATGGTGCTATTTTGAAGCACGAGTGTGGAAAAAGAGATAGTAGCATTGTCCCTTCTCTCTTTTCCTCTCATTTTTTTTTCTTTTTTTCTTCTTTTTTTTTCTTTGGCCTTCCTTTTTTTCTTTCTTTTTCTTTTTGTAAAGTCCGAAGTCTCATCCCGACTTGTGGGGAAATCATAGTCTCCATCATCCTTTCCTCACTGGGACAATGCTCTAATAATGAAGATCATCACACTTTTATGGATTTACAACTCAAGAATTACAACTCAAAGCTAGAACAAGATATGACTCTATGGACTTGTTTTAGTCCCAACTTAAAAGTCTCAAGTCCCTAAAAAGTCGCTACCTATTTGGTTCCTAGGACTTATAAGTCCCTATAAGACTATATTACAACTATAAGTCCCTATAAGACTCTCCTTGAGAGTCTTATTTCATAAGTCCCAAATGCCCACTTTAAGTCCCTATAAGTCCCTCCTGTTTGGTTTAGATGGAATTTATAGGGACGTTTTTAAGTCCCTAAACCAATAAGTTCTTGAAAACAAATACCCTCTATATGAAAGCCTCCGGCGGTGTACCGGGATATGCAATGAATCAAGAGTGACATGTACGAAAATTATGAAGGTGGCCTTGCCACAAATACGATGTCAACTACATGATCATGCAAAAAGCAATATGACAAAAGTAATGTATGAAAATTATGAAGGTGGCTGTTTTGAGGAAGGTATATGTTGGGTGTATCGTACCGGCGAAAGTTGCGCGGCACAAGAGAGGTTAGCAATGGTGGAAGGGTGAGGTGCGTATAATCCATGGACTCAACATTAGTCAAAAGAACTCATATACTTGTTGCAGAAATCTAGAAGTCATCAAAAACAAAAGCACTACGCGCATGCTCCTAGGGGGACAGATTGGTAGGAAAATACCATCGCTCGTCCCCGACCGCCACTCATAAGGAAGACACTCAATAAATAAAATTGTGCTCCAACTTCATCACAAAGCGGTTCACCATACGTGCATGCTATGGGAATCACAACCCTCAACTAGCATGACTCTAATATCACTACCTCCATATCTCAAAACAATTATCATGCATCATATTGATCATAGCATCCAATTCTTTTTCTATGATAGTTTTTATTATACCCGACTTGGATGTTCATCATTCTAGGACCAACTTTGTAACCATAGAAAATACCATGCTGTTCTAAAAGACTCTCAAAAAGATATAAGTGAAGCATGAGAGACTAGCAATTTCTTCAAAATTAAGACACCACCGTGCTCTAAAAGATATAAGTGAAGAACTAGAGTAAAAACTATCAAGCTCAAAAGATATAAGTGAAGCACATAGAGTATTCTAGCAAATTCTAATCAAGTAGGATTCTCCCAAAAGGTGTGTACAGCAAGGATGATTGTGGTAAACAAAAAACCAAAGACTAATATAGTACACGACGCTCAAGCAAAACACATATCATGTGGCAAATAAAAATATAGCTCCAAGTAAAGTTACCAATGAATGAAGATGAAAGAGGGGATGCCTTCCCGGGGTATCCCCAAGCTTAGGCTTTTGGCTATCCTTGAATATCTTGGGGTGCCTTGGGCATCCCCAAGCTTAGGCTCTTGCCACTCCTTATTCCATAGTCCATAAAAGCTTTACCCAAAACTTGAAAACTTCACAACACAAAACTCAACAGGAAATCTTATAAGCTCCGTTAGTGAAAGAAAACAAAACCACCACATAAGGTACTGTAATGAACTCATTATTTATTTATTTCGGTGTTAAACCTACTGTATTCCAACTTCTCTATGGTTTATAAACTATTTTATTGGCCATAGATGCATCAAAATAAGCAAACAACACACGAAAAACAGAATCTGTCAAAAACAGAATAGTCTGTAGCAATCTGTAACTAACGCAAACTTCTGGAACTCTAAAAATCCTACAAAAATAGGAAGTCCTGGAAAATTTATTTATTGATCAGCAGAAAAAATAATAAACGCAAAAGCACGTTCGTGTGATTTAACAAAACTAAATTCATGCGCACAAAGTTTCTGTTTTTCAGCAGAATCAAATCCACTATCATCATAGGTTACCCTATAGGTTCTACTTGGCACAAACACTAATTAAAAGATAAAAACACATATAAACAGAAGGTAGATGCAAGATTTATTACTAAACAGTAACAAAAACAAAAAACACAAATAAAATTGGGTTGCCTCCCAACTAGCGCTATCGTTTAACGCCCCTAGCTAGGCATAAAAGCGAAGATAGATCTAACGAGTGCCATCTTTGGCACTAAATTCGTAAGTAGCATGCATGATAGATTCATAAGGTAATTTGACTTTATTTCTTGGAAAGTGCTCCATGCCTTTCTTTAATGGAAACTGGAATCTAATATTCCCTTCCTTCATATCAATAATCGCACCAATCGTTCTAAGGAAAGGTCTACCAAGAATAATAGGGCAAGAAAGATTGCAATCTATATCAAGAACGATAAAATCCACGGGCACCAAATTTCTATTTGCAACAAGAACGTCATTGATCCTTCCCATTGGCTTTTTAATGGTGGAGTTCGCAAGGTGCATATTTAAAGTGCAATCATCAAGATCATGGAAACCTAGAATATCACATAAAGTTTTCGGAATCGTGGAAACACTAGCACCCAAATCACACAAAGCAAAACACTCATGATCTTTAATTATAATCTTTATAGTAGGTTCCCACTCATCATTAAGTTTTCTAGGTATAGAAACTTCCAAATTAAGTTTTTCATCATAAGATTGCATCAAGGCATCAACAATATGTTTGGTAAAAGCTTTGTTTTGACTATAAGCATGAGGAGAATTAACAACGGATTGCAACAAGGAAATGCAACCTTCTAAAGAACAATTATCATAATCAAATTCCTTGAAATCCGAGATAGTGGGTTCAACGCTATTTAAAGTTGTGATCTCTCCAATCCCACTTTTACCAAATTTAGCATCAAGATCTAAAGACTCCGAATTTTTGGGACGCCTTCTAGGCAAAGTTGACTCATCATCAGTCCCATAGTTATCAAGATTCATATTGCAAAACATAGATCTAATAGGAGACGCATCAATGACTTTAAGATCCTCACCATTATTTTCATGGAAACTAGAAGAACACGCCTTTATAAAGCAATCTTTCTTAGCACGCAATCTAGCGGTTCTTTCTTTGCACTCATCAATGGAAATTCTCATTGCTTTGAGAGACTCATTGATATCATGCTTAGGAGGAGAAGATCTAAGTTTAAGAGAATCAACATCAAGCGAAAGTCTATCAACGTTCCTAGCCAAATCATCAACTTTGAGCAATTTTTCTTCAAGCAAAGCATTAAAATTCTTTTGAGAAATCATAAATTCTTTCACACTATTCTCAAAATCAGAGGGCATCTTATTAAAATTGCCATAAGAATTATTGTAGGAATTTCCATAATTATTAGAGGAATTACTAGGGAACGGTCTAGTATTAAAGTTTCCTCTATAAGCATTGTTTCCAAAACTATTCCTACCAACAAAATTCACATCCATAGATTCATTATTATTCTCAATCAAAGAAGACAAAGGCATATCATTGGGATCAAGAGGAGTATTTTTAGTAGCAAACAATTTCATAAGTTCATCTATCTTTCCACTCAAAGCATTGATTTCTTCTATAGCATGCACTTTTTTACTAGAAGATCTTTCAGTGTGCCATTGAGAATAATTAGCCATAATATTATCAAGAAGTTTTGTAGCATCTCCTAACGTGATTTCCATAAACGTGATTCCGCGGCCGAATCTAAGAGATTTCTAGAAGCAAAGTTCAAACCGGCA
Source organism: Aegilops speltoides (assembly GCA_021437245.1). Classification (NCBI taxonomy): domain Eukaryota; kingdom Viridiplantae; phylum Streptophyta; class Magnoliopsida; order Poales; family Poaceae; genus Aegilops; species Aegilops speltoides. The sequence continues at coordinate 109,547,190 of CM038146.1, forward strand.
TAAAATTTTTGTATGATCATCCATAAATTCAAACCATGAGTAGGGTAATTGTGAAGCATCAATTTCATTCTTTCCCAAGATTCGGCAACATGCTCATGATCAAGTTGTTTAGAATTCATGATATCGTTCCTAAGAGTGATAATCTTAGCGGGAGGAAAATACTTAGAGATAAAAGCATATTTGCACTTGTTCCAAGAATCAATACTATTTTTAGGCAAAGACGAAAACCAAACTTTAGCACAATCTCTAAGTGAAAACGGAAATAACTTCAATTTGACAATATCGTTATCCGTATCTTTCTTCTTTTGCATATCACACAAATCAACAAAGTTGTTTAGATGAGTAGCGGCATCTTCACTAGGAAGGTCGGCGAATTGATCTTTCATAACAAGATTCAACAAAGCAGTATTGATTTCACAAGACTCAACATCATTAAGAGGAGCAATCGGAGTACTAAGGAAATCATTATTATCGGTACTCGAGAAATCACACAATTTGGTATTATCTTGCGCCATGGCAACAAGTAATCCAACACACAAGCAAACAGAAAAAGGCAAGCGAAAAGAGAGGAGGAGATTGGGAAAGAGAGGGTGAATAAAACGGCAAGGGTGAAGTGGGGAGAGGAAAATGAGAGGCAAATGGCAAATAATGTAAATGCGAGGGAGATGAGTTTGTGATGGGTACTTGGTATGTCTTGACTTGAGTGAAGACCTCCCCGGCAACGGCGCCAGAAATCCTTCTTGCTACGTCTTGAGCTTGCATTGGTTTTCCTTGAAGAGGAATGGGTGATGCAGCAATAGTAGCGTAAGTATTTCACTCAGTTTTTGAGAACCAAGGTATCAATCCAGTAGGAGGCTCCTCAAAAGTCCCATGCGCCTACACAAACAAACAAATAACTCGCAACCAACGCAACAAAGGGGTTGTCAATCCCTTCACGGCCACTTGCGAAAGTGAGATCTAATAAAGATAGTATGATAAGATAAATATTTTTTTGGTATTTTATAATATAGATGCAAAAAGTAAAGATGCAAATAAAAGTAGATTGGAAGCAAATATGATAAGAGATAGACCTGGCGGCCATAGGTTTCACTAGTGGCTTCTCTCAAGATAGCATAAGTATTACGGTGAGTGAACAAATTACTGTCGAGCAATTGATAGAAAAGCGAATAATTATGAGATTATCTAGGCATGATCATGTATATAGGCATCATGTCCGTGACAAGTAGACCGACTCCTGCCTGCATCTACTACTATTACTCCACACATCGACCGACTCCTACCTGCATCTAGAGTATTAAGTTCATAAGAACAGAGTAACGCTTTAAGCAAGATGACATGATGTAGAGGGATAAACTCAAGCAATATGATATAAACCCCATCTTGTTATCCTCGATGGCAACAATACAATACGTGCCTTGCAACCCTTTCTGTCATTGGGTAAGGACGCTGCAAGATTGAACCCAGAGCTAAGCACTTCTCCCATGGCAAGAAAGATCAATCTAGTAGGCCAAACCAAACTGATAATTCGAAGAGACTTGCAAAGATAACTCAATCATACATAAAAGAATTCAGAGAAGATTCAAATATTATTCATAGATAAACTTGATAATAAACCCACAATTCATCGGATCTCGACAAACACACCGCAAAAAGAGTTTACATCGAATAGATCTCCACAAGAGAGGGGGAGAACATTGTATTGAGATCCAAAAAGAGAGAAGAAGCCATCTAGCTAATAACTATGGACCCGTAGGTCTGTGGTAAACTAATCACAACTCATCGGAGGGGCAAGGATGTTGATGTAGAAGCCCTCCGTGGTCGATTCCCCCTCAAATGAGCAGCCGTGAAGGCTCCAAGATGGGATCTCACGGATCTGAAAGGTTCTGGCGGTGGAAATTGTGTTTCGGTTGCTCCCTGGATGTTTTCGGGGTACGTGGGCTTCTATAGGAGGAAGAAGTACGTCGGTGGCCGCCCGAGGGGCCCACGAGACAGGGGCGCGCCCTATAGGGGGGGCGCCCTCCTATCTCGTGGAGTCCTCGGCTGCTTCTTGACTTGCACTCCAAGTCCACTGGATCACGTTCGTTCCAAAAATCACGCTCCCGAAGGCTTCATTCCGTTTGGACTCCGTTTGATATTCCTTTTCTTCAAAATACTGAAATAGGCAAAAAAACAGCAATACGGGCTGGGCCTCTGGTTAGTAGGTTAGTCCCAAAAATGATATAAATGTGTAAAATAAACCCATAAACATCCAAAAGGGTAATATAATAGCATGGAACAATCAAAAATTATAGATACGTTGGAGACGTATCAAACGTGGAGGCACCGTTGCTCGGTGCTTAGATCGGATTCAGCCGCGATCTGAATCGCTACGTGTACGACTCCTACAACCGCGTTCTTGCAACGTTTCCGTCTCGCGATCTTCAAGGGTATGAAGATGCACTCCCCTCTCTCTCGTTGCTAGTTACTCCATAGATTGATCTTGGTGATGCGTAGAAATTTTTTAATTTCTGCAATGATCCCCAACAGTGGCATCATTAGCTAGGTCTATGCGTAGTTTCTATGCACGAGTAGAACACAAGTTTGTTGTGGGCATCGATTTTGTCAATTTACTTGCCACTATTAGTATTATCTTGTTTCGGCGGCATCGTGGGATGAAGCGGCCTGGACCGACCTTACACATACGCTTACGTGAGACAGATTCCACCGACTAACATGCACTAGTTGCATAAGGTGGCTGGTGGGTGTCTGTCTTTCCCACTTTAGTCGGATCGGATTCAATGAAAAGGGTCCTTATGAAGGCTAAATAGCAATTGGCATATCACGTTGTGGTTTGGGCGTAGGAAAGAAATGTTCTTGCTAGAAACCTATAGCAGCCATGTAAAAAAACTTGCAACAACAATTAGAGGACGTCTAACTTGTTTTTGCAGCATGTGCCGTGTGATGTGATATGGCCAAAAGGATGTGATGAATGATATATATGTGATGTATGAGATTGATCATGTTCTTGTAATAGGAATAACGACTTGCATATCGATGAGTATGACAACCGGCAGGAGCCATAGGAGTTGTCTTAATTTATTGTATGACCTGCGTGTCATTGAATAACGCCATGTAATTACTTTACTTTATTGCTAAACCTTTAGCCATAGTAGTAGAAGTAATAGTTGGCGAGACAACTTCATGAAGACACGATGATGGAGATCATGATGATGGAGATCATGGTGTCATGTCGATGACGATGATGATCATGGCGCCCCGAAGATGGAGATCAAAAGGAGCAAAATGATATTGGCCATATCATGTCACTATTTGATTGCATGTGATGTTTATCATGTTTTACATCTTATTTGCTTAGAACGACAGTAGCATAAATAAGATGATCCCTCATAAAATTTCAAGAAAGTGTTCCCCCTAACTGTGCACCATTGCGAAGGTTCGTTGTTTCGAAGCACCACGTGATGATCGGGTGTGATAGATTCTAATGTTCGAATACAACGGGTGTAAGCTAGATTTACACAAGCAAAACACTTAGGTTGACTTGACGAGCCTATCATGTACAGACATGGCCTTGGAATACAAGAGACCGAAAGGTCGAACATGAGTCGTATAGAAGATACGATCAACATGAAGATGTTCACCGATGATGACTAGTCCGTCTCACGTGATGATCGGACACGGCCTAGTTGACTCGGATCATGTATCACTTAGATGACTAGAGGGATGTCTATCTGAGTGGGAGTTCATTAAATAATTTGATTAGATGAACTTAATTATCATGAACTTAGTCTAAAAATCTTTACAATATGTCTTGTAGATCAAATGGCCCATGCTAATGTTGCCCTCAACTTCAATGCGTTCCTAGAAGAAACCAAGCTGAAAGACGATGGTAGCAACTATACGGACTGGGTCCGGAACTTGAGGATCATCCTCATAGCTGCAAAGAAAGCATATGTCCTTGAAGCACCACTAGGTGAAGCACCTGTCCAAGCAAACCAAGATGTTATGAACGCCTGGCAGTCGCGTGTTGATGATTACTCCCTGGTTCAGTGCGGCATGCTTTATAGCTTAGAACCAGGGCTCCTAAAGCGTTTCGAGCAGCACAGAGCATATGAGATGTTCCGAGAGCTGAAAATGATTTTCCAAGCTCATGCCCGGGTAGAGAGATATGAAGTCTCCGACAAGTTCTACAGTTGTAAGATGGAGGAGAATAGTTCCGTCAGCGAACACATACTCAAAATGTCTGGGTTGCACAACCACTTGTCTCTGCTGGGAGTTAATCTCCCGGATGACGCGGTCGTTGACAAAATCCTTCAGTCGCTTCCACATAGCTACAAGAGCTTTGTGATGAACTGCAATATGCAGGGGATGGAGAAACCTTTCCTGAGGTATATTCGATGCTGAAATCAGTGGAGGTGGAAATCAAAAAGGAACATCAAGTGTTGATGGTAAATAAGACCACTAAGTTCAAGAAAGGCAAGGTAAAAAGGGCTTCAAGAAAGATGGCAAGGGAGTTGCCGCACTCGGTAAGCAAGCTGCCGGGAAGAAGCCAAAGAATGGACCCAAGCCTGAGACTGAGTGTTTTTATTGCAAGGGAAATGGTCACTAGAAGCAGAACTGCCCCAAGTACTTAGCGGACAAGAAGGCCGGCAACACCAAAGGTATATGTGATATACATGTTATTGATGTGTACCTTACCGATTACTTTCGTAGTAGCTTCGGGTATTTGATACGGTGCGGTTGCTCATATTTGTAACTCAAAACAGGAGCTGCGAAATAAGCGAGGCGGCAAAGGGCGAGGTGACGATCTTGCGTCGGAAATGGTTCCAAGGTCGATGTGATCGCCGTCGGCACGCTACCTCTACATTTACCTACGGGATTAGTTTTAAACCTCAATAATTGTTATTTAGTGCCAGCTTTGAGCATGAACATTGTATCAGGATCTCGTTTAATGCGAGATGGCTACTCATTTAAACCTGAGAATAATGGTTGTTCTATTTATATGAGAGATATGTTTTATGGTCATGCCCCGCAGGTCAATGGTTTATTTTTATTGAATCTCGAACGTGATGTTACACATATTCATAGTGTGAATGCCAAGAAATATAAGGTTGATAATGATAGTCCCACATACTTGTGGCATTGTCGCCTTGGTCACATTGCTGTCAAACGCATGAAGAAACTCCATGCAGATGGACTTTTGGACTCTCTTGATTATGAATCATTTGACACGTGCGAACCATGCCTCATGGGCAAAATGACCAAAACTCCGTTCTCCGCTACAATGGAGCGAGCAACCAACTTATTGGAAATCATACATACTGATGTGTGCGGTCCAATGAGCGTTTAGGCTCGCGGTGGCTATCGTTATGTTCTCACCCTCACTGATCACTTAATTAGATATGGGTATGTCTACTTAATGAAACACAAGTCTGAGACCTTTGAAAAGTTCAAGGAATTTCAGAGTGAGGTTGAAAATCAATGTGACAGGAAAATAAAGTTCTTACGATCAGATCGTGGAGGGGAATATTGTGACACCCGGATAATTAAGCTACAGTAATCCCACGCTAATGATGCCATGTCACCACGATCACGGTTGTTAACCTCGCGATGATTCGAAACCATTTCAAAATTCAAATTCAAATTAATGTCAACATTAAAAGTTTTCAAAAGTTAAATAAAAATGTTCGGGAGGTGCCATAATTTGCATATGTAAATATGGTGCAATAAACACATGTTTATAAAAATGCCTAGATATTTTATAGTGGATAGAAATAACAAAACAATTAAATAAAAAGAAAAGCAGAACCTAACTAAACAAAAAAAAAGACAAAAGCCTGCCCCCTTCCCCCCATTAGGCCTCGGCCCAGTTGGCCATCGGGCCAACCAGGCCAGCCGACCCGCGTCTACTAACCGGCCAGCCCACCCCCACTCACCTTATCCCTCCACCTACCGAAACCCTAACCCAACCGAACCCCACTCCCCCCCGACACCCACTCCCCCTCGTTCCTCTCGCCCCCTGATCTGGATCGGGGGCGCTTGCCCCCGACGAGCTGACCCCGCCGTCGCCGGCGCCCACCTCCAGCGCCCGCCTCCTCGGAGCCCTCGCCCCGTGTGGATCCGGTCTTGGCAGCCGACGCCCCACGCCTCCCCAACCCCGTCGCTGGACCGGCCTCGCCTTCCTCCCTCGACGGCCTGCCTCGTCTCCGACGCCGTCGTCCCCGTCCTCCTCCCGAGCAGCCTCCACGCGCCTCGGCGCCCCCACTCCTGCGCTGGTGAGGACCCGTTAAATCCTCCCTTTCCCCCCGTCGTCGCGGGCGCCACGCTCACCCGGCCCCTCGCGTTGAACACCACCGAGGCCACGCCCGCCGAGCTCTCTCACCGCGCCTCCCTCATACCCAGCTGTGCGGTGCCTGCGAGCTCCGGCGAGCTCGCGTCGCCATCGTCACGCCCGTGAGCCCCTTGGTCACGCGCCCTCCTCGCTCGACCACGACCGCGCCATCGCCGCTCCCCAGCGAGCTCGCCATCTTCTGCTGCATTGTTCGCCGACCAAGCGCCAGAGTAACCGTGGCAGCTGGCTCGCCTCAGCGCGTCTTGCGTGCACCGTGTGTGCTTGGCCTTGTGCCACTAACCACAGAGGCCCACGCCCTGTATTTTCCAAGAAACAAAAGAAAATGAAATAAAAACAATAAAAACAATATAATTAATTAATTAACTTAATTGATCATGTTAATTAATCTAATTAACCACATAATTAACTTTAATTACATGATTAGGTAAACAGTCCATGACAATGGGGACCCACAAATCGGTTGACTAGGTTAATCGACTAGTTGATCTTGACATCACCCTGACATCATGATGACATCATAATTACATTTTCTAATTAAATTAATTCTGTTAACTCTAAAAATGATTAAATCTTTTAAAATTAATATAAAATAAACCGTAGCTCGGATGGAAAAACTTTGTACATGAAAGTTGCTCAGAACGATGAGACAATTTCGGATACGCAACCCGTTCGTCCGCCACACCCCCCTAACCTATCGAACTCGTGACTTTCCCCCTCCGGCTGCTCTACCCGAAAACGCGAAACGTCGGGGATACTTTCCCGGATGTTTCCCCCCTCCACCGGTATCACCTCATACCGCGTTAGGGCACCTCTGGCACCGTTACTTGTTATGTCATGCATCATTATGCATCTATTTGAATTGTATTCATTGTTTCTTCCCCCTCTTCTCTCCGGTAGATTACGAGACCGACGCTGCTGCTACCCAGTACGACTACGGTGTTGACGACCCCTCTCTCTTGCCAGAGCAACCAGGCAAGCCCCCCCCTTTGATCACCAGATATCGCCTATTCTTCTCTATACTGCTTGCATTAGAGTAGTGTAGCATATTCTTGTTTGATTACTCCTATTACATTGCATAGCTTTGTCATTGTTTGCTACAATCATTGATACCTTACCCGCAGTCCTAAATGCTTAGTATAGGATGCTAGTTTATCATCATTGGCCCTACATTCTTGTCAGTCTACCTTGTTATACTATTAGGCCATGATCACTCGGGAGGTGATCACGGTATATACTATACATACATACATACTATACAAATGGTGACTAAAGTCGGGTCATTTCGATGAGTACCATAAGTGATTACGATGAGGGGCTGAAAGGACGGTGGCTCCATCCCGGTAGAGGTGGGCACAGGTTCCCGACGGCCCCATTGTTACTTTAATGGCGGAGCGGCAGGCAGGTTGAGACCACCTAGGAGGCAGGTGGGCTGGCCTGTTGGCGTTCGCAGATACTTAACTGCTTAACGAGATCTTGGTATTTGATCTGAGTCGGCCATTTGGTCTATCGCACTAACCATCTACGCGGGAGTAGTTATGGGTATCCGGCGTCATGGTATCGGCGAAGCCTTCTAGGCGTCGGCGGCGGCGCGCCGGATTGGAACGTAAGCCCGCTCTTGTATTAAGGGGCTAGTTACGCTTTCGGCCGCCCTCGCAATGTCTTGGTGTGCAATGGGCGATGGGCCCGGACCCTGCGCCATAGGAGTTAGACCGGCGTCTTGACCTCTCTGTTAGGCCTAGGTGGGGCTGCGGCGTGTTGATCTTCGAGGCGGGCATGACCCAGAAAGTGTGTCCGGCCAAATGGGATCGGCGTGTTGGGTTATGTGGTGCACCCCTGCAGGGAAGTTTATCTATTCGAATAGCCGTGTCCCTCGGTAAAAGGACAACCCGGAGTTGTACCTTGACCTTATGGCAACTAGAACCGGATACTTAATAAAACACACCCTTCCAAGTTCCACAAACAACCCGGTGATCGCTTTTCCACAGGGCGGCGAGGGAGGATCGCCGGGTAGGATTATGCTATGCGATGCTACTGGAGATGCTACTTGGAGATGCTACTTGGAGGACTTCAATCTACTCTCTTCTACATCTTTGCAAGATGGAGGCTGCCAGAGCGTAGTCTTGACGGGTGATTAGCTATCCCCTCTTATTACGGCATTCTGATTCGGTCCTTGATATGGCCCTTTACACATATACCCATGCATATGTCGTGTAGCTCCTTGCTTGCAGTACTTTGGATGAGTACTCACGGTTGCTTTCTCCACCCTTTTCCCCTTTCCTTTCTTTACGGTTGTCGCAACGGATCTTTGAAACCAGAGGCAGACGCCACCGTCGGCAGCGACTACTACTGGAGGTGCCTACTACTACGTGCGGGCGGCGGCGGCGGCCGGGAGTAGTTTAGGAGGATCGAGGCGGGAGGCCTGCGCCTCTTCGATCTGTATCCCGGTTTGTGCTTGCCTTCTTAAGGCAAACTTGTTTAACTTATGTCTCGTACTCGGATATTGTTGCTTCCGTGACTAGTCTATGATCGAGCACTTGTATTCGAGCCCTCGAGGCCCCCGGCTTGTATTATGATGCTTGTATGACTTATTTATGTTTTTAGAGTTGTGTTGTGATATCTTCCCGTGAGTCCCTGATCTTGATCGTACACGTTTGCATACATGATTAGTGTACGATTGAATCGAAGCGTCACAAGTTAATATCGAGCCGATTGCTGTAGAATCCCCTTCCACACTCCTTGGCCGAAGTCGAGTCTAGACGTTGCAAAAACTTTTACTAACATGGCTGTGTGTCTTACGGGCACACGTCGCCATTGGGTGGTATTAGGATCTTTTACTCCTCGATCTTTACTCCGGGACTCTGAACTCTCTTCTACTCGGGTTAAACGAATTTTGCTAACTCTGACATTAGGATCTCGTGATCAGTTTCACCCGGAGATCCCCTTATTACTGATGGTCGCCTACTGCATCAGAAGATCCTGAAGATACTCTCCGATGTTCTCTCAAGACTTTGTCCCCGTTGCTTTTGCAATTCCCTACCACCAAAACATCACACTACTAGGGAAAAGCCTATACACAGAATCTTATCTGCAGCGCGCTTCAAAATACCACGCTCTCGCTACTTAGCGGCGGTGTCGGTATAAACGCAGCTCTTGACTTGGAAATAGCGATGGCGCGTTTGAGGCATCTGGCCTTCTTGCTATAGTTGCCATGACCTTGGCCCCCGCTAGCTATAGCGATGGCGCGTTACAACTGAGCGCTCTCGCTACTTGCGTTAGCTGTGGCGCTTTTGCCAAAGCGCTACAACTATCCCTACCTTATCCCCACGGGAGGACCGGCCCTCAGTCACACTCTCACTCTCGCCCGCTACAACCGCGCGTCGTCATCCGTCGCCGCCGCCGCCGTTCGTCTGCCGCCGAGGTACTCCCCTCCTTCCGTCCCTCCTCCATCCTCCTCGCACATCCTCCCCTTCGCCTGCGGCCGCCCCTCCCTCCTCCGCCGCCGCCCTCCTCCATCCGCCTGCGGCCGCCCCTCCTCCCTCCTGCGCCGGCAGCCCGCCTCCCACCGCCCTCGACCTCGCTGCCCCTAGCTACCTCTCCGTCGCCCCCACCCCCTGCCACTAGTTAGTACTAGATTTAGTAGTAGATGTTAATTTAGGGTTAGCTAGTACTAGATGTTAATTTAGTAGTAGTAGATGTTAATTTAGCTTAGTTAGTACTAGATTTTTAGTAGTAGTAGTGGTAGTTGAACTACTTTAGTTGTAGTTGAACTAGTTTAGTAAGTAAATTAATAAACTAGTTGAACTAGTTGAATTAACTGAACTAATCTATTTTTAGTAAGATAATTAATATAACTAGTTGAACTACTTTATCTTTAGAAAGAACTAGTTTTTTCTATTTATAGTAAGTTTATATTTAGTAAGAACTAGTTGAATTAATAAAACTAGTTGAACATGTTTTGTTGCTAGTGATAACTTATATGGTTTGGTGACCTCCGTCGTCCCGTCACCGACCCCCTCCGACAACCCATTGTCATCCCGGTCACCGGCGTACCCCCTCCGACATCGAGGTGAGACCAGCCAAATAACCTTGTATATTTTGTGTTGTTGCTCAAATAGGATATGTGGTTGCCCAAGTGGCCGTTCATGTTCAGTTTACATCTCCGAGTGGCCTATGTTTTGTCGGAGTGTTGATTAATTTCCGTTCCGGCAAATTTCAGGCGCTCGATATGTCCTTTTTTAGCAAAGGTCATGCCGGATTTTGTCGTGAATTCGACATGACTTGTGCTAGAATATGTACAAGTTTAATCTTTGAATTATGATTGTAGGAAATGTCGTACTTTCGGACGGCAGCGGTCTCCGGGGAGTGTAGCTGGTGCCACGACGATCGAGGTATGTGCGACAGGTTACGTTCGGTGGGCGGCGATCGCCGCTTGACATTAAGCTCGAGGAGACCTGCTATGTTCATACTGATGCATAGCGATTTACAATAGTTTTTTCTCCATTAAGCATGACTTCAACTATTTCAACGTCTAATTTTCATATTTTACAATTCGACTAGCTTATCCCATGCTATGCAAGACACTATGTCTTGGAGAGGATGGGTTTTGAAGACCATGAAAATTTTGAAACAAAGAAAATACACCTAAGGACCCATCATGATATGGATTTTGAAGTAAATCTGTATAATGCTCGAGCGTAACCCATTTTGGTTGCCAAAATTGGGAAGCACTTTGCAAAATGTATGGTTTTGATGAGGGTATGATTATCACCATGGATCTTGGTGATCTGACAATGAGGAAGACAATATGGACATTTGGGTCCTTGTTGATCTGTTGCCGATTAATACCGCTATGTGAGTTTATCAAACATAGTTATTAACTAATTTATATTCTTTATTTCAAAATAGTTGATATCTTATTTCTATTGACAGCTTATTTTGATTCTTGAAAGACTGTGCGGAAGATGGTAGATAAAACCCACTACAATCAAGGCACCCAATTAACATATAAGGAGAAAAATCATCGATCGCATTTTGTACTCTTCTAAAAATTACAATGCCCATTATCGAACTCCTCCAAATTATGGTGAATCGTGCCACTAGTGCATGTGTTGAACAACGATAACTTCTCTGGAGATACCTGGTAAGATTTTTTACTATTACGACATTCGTGCATTTTTTCATACTTCTAAAACTAGTACATCATTGCTAACTACAAAGTTATTATTATGTTTTCAATGAAACTCCCGATGGATTGTGTGCCTCATCGATGTGTGCGCATGGTCGCCTCTCGATTCGAACATCTTGCCGAGTAAATCTAGGGAGCTCACTGTGCATATCGGTTCTAAAACCGTGAACACATGATCATCGAGAGAATGGAAGAAATGTATGGACATTCGCAAGGAGGTTCTTGGAAGTAACATTCAGCGAAAGGCAAGAATGGGAGACAGGCTAATCTCCATTCTCCATAATGGAGAGTCAGGGGCTATCTTGTTTTTTGTTATTTTACCTTAGAAAATGTAGTAGGTCTTAATCGAATGTAATAGGTCCTATGAGGTACAATATGTTTATTATGTGGTAATGTGTTAGAGTTGATAATGATGATCTTGAGGAGGTCTTATGTGATGGAGAAAGGCGTTTTGGAGGCCGAGCTCCATGGAGGCCTTTATTTTTGAAAAATTCAAATTCAAACTTTTATGGTTCAAAAAATTCTGAAAAAAAATATGCGTGTATGTAAGGATGTAACTCACATGTGTGTAAAAATTCATGATGAAATACCTTGAATTGCGACCTGTACAAAAAAGACAAATCCATGGCCTAGGAGGATGAATAGTATCATGTGTTAAACAGCCCCAGATTTGTCTTTTTTGCACAGCCCTCATTTCAATGTATTTTGAACTGAAAATTTACACACATGTGTATTATGCCTTCATATATATCTGTGATTTTTTTCAGAATTTTTTGAGGTGTAAAAATACGAATTTCGATGAAATTTAAAATTTGAATTCGGAGGCCTCACTGGAGCCCGAGCTCCAAAAGGGATTTCCGTATGTGATGTCAATGATGAAAACGATGATATTGAGGAGGTGTTATATGACAATGATGTATTATGATGCTAAGTTGTTAATGATATGATGATGATGATGATATTATTATATCATTGGGTGAAAGAACCGCGGATTAGTTTCAAGTGGATGGACATCCACTTGAAACTAGTCCTGATTCTTTCACCCATGATATAATAACTCATTATGATGTAAAACAATCTCTAAATTCCTGTTGTATGAAAACTTGTGTAAAGGTGTATGAATACAACATGAAATAGAAAAGAAATAAAATACTAAATAGTAGTAGTAGCGGGTTAGGGGAAGCGCTACTACTAATTAACTGCAGCGATGTTCTAAAGAACCGCTGCTAGTAAGTCAATTTAGCGATGGCGTCGTCAAGCAGCGCTATTGCTAAGCATTAGCTATGGCGCCTTATCGATGGCGCTTGTGCCCGCGCTCTTGATAGGCTAAAACCAGCTGCTGCTAGGCTTTTCCCTAGTAGTGTCACTATGGATAAATGGATACACCAGTCGTTCTTACCTATATTCTCAGTTGGACTTGTTATTACAAGATACCCCGAACTTCTCTCTATTGCTCCGAGAAAGCTTTGTGATTACTGCCTTGTAGTTTCTTGTCGCCTGATTACACCTACAAATTAATCCTCACAACTACCGAGGATTTGTTTCTCCCCAGTTGTTCATGTGTTTCGCAAAAGACTTCAAAATACCATTCGATCTTCCGAAAATCCTGAGCAACCAATTGCTCTTGAAATTCTTGCTTGCTTGCATTATGGTTAATCCCACAAGTAGAATAATCTTATTGTCAGCCTTTGTCACTATCATTTTGAGTCCAATGATTCAAAATGTTTCGAATGCTCACAATCCTTAATCAGATCCTAGAATTCATCCTTTCGGCTCAGACATCATTTTAAACATGAGCTGGATCTCGACCAGTGAAATTGCCATCGATTTTACCCCTAAGCCTACTCGACTTATCCATCCTTAATCAGAGTGTTTGCCTCTGATGCCTTTATTTGGAAATCATATTTCTTTTGCTTTTGAGCTTTGAATTAGTCAGTTGTTTCTACAATCTGATGCCTTGGCATTCCTTCCTCCTCTGATTGAGTACCGATACTCACATCAGCCCCGTTGTGGACCGCCATACCCATTACCGGGTTATTATCCGACAGTGTCCTTCACAACCAAAATTCTTATGAGTTCCTTACTCGATACATAATACCTTTGGTAAATTGTATCCTCTACTTTTGTCAACCATGCTCTACTTTTGAGCTTGTGTTATTTACTCCTGAAGTTCATGGTATATGTTCTAAGTTGCCCCGATGGGTTGACCCTATGCTTTCCATAACCTGTGTGAACCAGAAAGTTTTCACGGGTCATACTCCTCTGGTAATTCACCAGGTAGGTTTTGACACTGTAATCATTTTTATTTTGAGGAGTGAATGAAAGGTTATGCATTGGAGAAGTGGGAGTCAACCTTGAACTTTGCGTTCATGCCCATGGACACGATGTGGAACTTATCATGAAAGCTTCTTGCAAGAATATTTAATCATTCGAATAATTCTTCCGGTGTCATAAATTGGATCCCTTGCCGTTATGGTTCCGACGATGCTAACCTTATTCATTATATCTGAAAGGAAACCACTCCAGTGCGTCGTCTGTTATGACAAGATTAAAGTATTTGCTATTGCAAGTCAACGCTCTAGTTCAGTTTCTCCTTTCCCTGTCATAGTCACTCCACGAGTTCTGGGTTGTCGTCAACCAAGAACACCGATTTGTGAATCGAATCAACACTAAGATTCAGTACTCCCAGTACTTCGTTGTTGAGTAGTTTAATACTCCATCACGTCATTCCTAGCCTGGTCGGTTACTTCATGATCGTGCTAACTTTAACTGTGCTACCTGGTCCTTCTTCCCGGAGCACAACTTTCGATGATGAGCTAACCTTACGCCGATCTTCCTCGTCGTATCATTCCGCCGTGAACAGCAAGCTTGATTTGTGTCGTACCCCTGGTTCCTATAACCTTTCGCTTCGTCATTCCTTTGACTTGATGTCGTCGCCGATCGATTACATATTCTTGAAATCTCGCGACAAATGTGTCGTGATCATCATCAACATTCTGAGTTCTTCCAGAATATCAATCAAATTCATGATGAGAAATATCATCCTTGCCCCCCGATGGATCGTGTTATCATGGACAAGATTATTGCCTTCCCTCCAACACAAACCTATTCATGTTTTGTGTTGTACCTTGAGTTCCTTGCTATCGAACTTAAGTTATGTTCTACCTTGGAGTATTACCATCTTTTATGTCAAAAATGTGGTGCGAATTTCACCACCTCTTAAGAATTCTTGATATAGTAATACTTCTCACCATCACCATTCCTTCTTGGTCCCCGTGTAGTTTCCAACCGAAAAAACGACAGTTGAACTTGGATGTGCGAATTCTAAACTTCTAGCGACCCTATTGCTTTGAAGTTAATGGTCTACATTTCTTTCTTGGACCATTGGTTATCAGATCACCATTCTAAGCATTGATCATGCTACATAGCCCCATATTTTGGGTGCACCTTTTCAACCAATGTTTAATTGAGTATGTTTTTGTGAGCATACATCATCATATCATCGGATATGACAAATGTTATCTCCTTGTTCACATAATTGTGGAAATCCACCTTTTTGTAAATCTCAATGAATTGTCGCTGAGCCCATCAGCCACCTCCTCACCCTCCCCTTGATTTAAGGATGAACTCTTGCTTTGGAACTCGCTGCCATAGTACATTTCCCGAGAATCTTACAATGTCGTCTCGTCAAATTGTGTTGCACCCCTTCCTTCTCAGGCATCCCGAGTCTGAGGTATCATGACCCAACCAGATCTGAAACTCGGTCAGATATGATGTTTCGGATATTTTCCAAGAGTCATAACATTGGTCCTTTTATGAACCGAGAAGGTGATGAGCCTAGCACACCGGCGGAGGACTCCTTTGTTATGGTTCCCTTTTAACAAGGTTAACCATTCTTCCATGAGGAAATTATGCGACTTATTCTATAAGTTGTTCTGATGAATCCTTTGTCTATCCAAGTCGACCTTTGCTTAAAGACCATGGCAATGCTATCTCGAAGCATGTACGTGGTACTCGATCATCGATAAGAACATTTGAAGCACCATGCTAAATTTCCTTTATCAATTTTCAAACACCTTGTTTCGGTGATGTCATAAAGTTCCTCTCCCTAACCTAAATGTTTTTCTCGTTATATTACATTATGGATATCATGCTCTACTTGTCCTTGGGAAGGATATACCCTGAATTATGTGTTTAAACACACTATTCTTTCCTTTGTTTTGATTAAATCGATAGACACTTTTCCCTTGATTGGTTTGTTTAAACCCTTTCTATGGTCTATATGATATAGCGATAATAATTCCTGCTTGTGCAAACACATCGGTGTACAACTTTGTCAGTAAGATCCTGTTACTATTGTTGATGACATTCCGGTAACCACCGATGGGCGATAACTTTGCCAATTGGTTCGCCTCGTTCAACAAGTAGGAAAATTGCTCTCTTCGTTCCCCGTCCTTGATACCGACATTGTGGCCGACATAGCTGACAAGCTATTCACTGACTTGCCTCCCTGACGCGGTTGTGCAAGATGTCACCACCCTTCCTACTTTCGACCCACATGGTGGGCCCATAACCCACAGTTCCACAGGATCGAAACCTGACTCTCCTGTGCACCTTATTGTCAAGGTTATTCCTCGTCCGTGGCCTCATATGTAATTCACGAGTAAACTTCAAGTCTGATATCAGACACAATACTTATTCATGTTGCTTTGAACCCCTTTTACGCCCTATAACAGGCATCGAACATTCCTGCCCGCTTGAAACTTTCCATGATACCGCCTTACTTTGCTCTCGGTATTTTCCTAGTTTCAATGCGAGAGTTACTTTCCACCACCCTCCCCGATGTTATCGACAAGATAGTCGGCCTTACAGAGGTCTGTTCCCCTGGAATAACCCCCTTATTCTGTCGTAAGTACGATGGAGTTCCTGAAGAAAGGACGCTAACATCATCCTGATGACCTGCAGCAGAGAAGTGAAGACATCAATGTAATGGATCGACCTCTTCGAGAAGAGCAAGCAAGAATGAGAAGACCTACTAGATTCGTTACCAAACCTTCCCCCCTTTCACTACCTCTGAAATCTCAGGATGAGATTTCTTGTAGTGGAGGAGAATTGTGACGCCCGGATAATTAAGCTACAGTAATCCCACGCTAATGATGCCATGTCACCACGATCACGGTTGTTAACCTCGCGATGATTCGAAACCATTTCAAAATTCAAATTCAAATTAATGTCAACATTAAAAGTTTTCAAAAGTTAAATAAAAATGTTCGGGAGGTGCCATAATTCGCATATGTAAATATGGTGCAATAAACACATTTTTATAAAAATGCCTAGATATTTTATAGTGGATAGAAATAACAAAACAATTAAATAAAAAGAAAAGCAGAACCTAACTAAACAAAAAAAAGACAAAAGCCTGCCCTCCCCCCATTAGGCCTCGGCACAGCTGGCCATCGGGCCAACCAGGCCGGCCGACCCGCGTCTACTAACCGGCCGGCCCACCCCCACTCACCTTATCCCCCCACCTACTGAAACTCTAACCCAACCGAACCCCACTCCCTCCGACACCCACTCCCCCTCGTTCCTCTCGCCCCCCGATCTGGATCGGGGGCGCTTGCCCCCGACGACCGCGTCGCCGCCGACGAGCTGACCCCGCCGTCGCCGGCGCCCACCTCCAGCGCCCGCCTCCTCGGAGCCCTCGCCCCGCGTGGATCCAGTCTGGGCAGCCGACGCCCCACGCCTTCCCAACCCCGTCGCTGGACCGGCGTCGCCTTCCTCCCTCGGCGGCTGCCTCGTCTCTGACGCCGTCGTCCCGTCCTCCTCCTCGAACGGCCTCCACGCGCCTCGGCGCCCCCCCACTCCTGCGCTGGTGAGGACCCGTTCGTCCTTCCCTTTCCCCTGCCCGTCGTCACGGACGCCACGCTCACCCCGGCCCCTCTGCTGAACACCACCGAGCCACGCCCGCGCCGAGCTCCTCTCGCCAGCGCCTCCGTCGTACCCATGCGGTGCCTGCGAGCTCCGGCGAGCTCAGCGTCGCCATCGTCACCCGTGAGCCCCTTGGTCACGCGCCCTCCTGCCCGACCACGAACCGCGCCATTTGGCGCTCGGCGAGCTTCGCCCTTCTTTGTCATTGTTCGCCGACCAAGCGCGGTAGCCGCTGGCCGCCGGCTCGCCTCCGCGCGTGCACGTGCACCCGTGTGTGCTTGGCCTTGTGCCACTAACCACAGAGGCCCACGCCCCTGTATTTTCCAAGGAAACAAAAGAAAAAGAAAATGAAATAAAAACAATAAAAACAATATAATTAATTAATTAACTTAATTGATCATGTTAATTAATCTAATTAACCCTGTAATTAACTTTAATTACATGTTTAGGTAAACAGTCCATGACAGTGGGACCCACAAATCGGTTGACTAGGTTAAGCTGACTAGTTGATTCTTGACATCACCTCGACATCATGATGACATCATAATTACATTTTCTAATTAAATTAATTCTGTTAATTCTAAAAATGATTAAATCTTTTAAAATTAATATAAAATAAACCGTAGCTCGGATGGAAAAACTTTGTACATGAAAGTTGCTCAGAACGATGAGACAATTCCGGATACGCAACCCGTTGGTCCGCCACACCCCCCTAACCTATCAAACTCGTGACTTTCCCCCTTCGGCTCCTCTGCCCGAAAACGTGAAATGCCGGGGATACTTTCTCGGATGTTTCCCCCTCCACCGGTATCACCTCATACCGCGTTAGGGCACCTCTGGCACCGTTACTTGTTATGTCATGCATCATTATGCATATTTTTGCATTGTATTCATTGTTTCTTCCCCCTCTTCTCTCCGGTAGATTACGAGACCGACGCTGCTGCTACCCAGTACGACTACGGTGTTGTGACCCTCTCTCTTGCGAGCAACCGGAAAGCCCCCCTTTGATCACGGATATCGCCTATTCTTCTCTATCTTGCTTGCATTAGAGTAGTGTAGCATATTCTTGTTTGATTACTCCTATTACATTGCATAGCTTTGTCATTCTTTGCTACAATCATTGATACCTTAGCATGATCCTAAATGCTTAGTATAGGATGCTAGTTTATCATCATTGGCCTTACATTCTTGTCGATCGCCTTGCTATACTATTGGGCCGTGATCACTCGGGAGGTGATCACGGTATATCTATACATACATACATACTATACAAATGGTGACTAAAGTCGGGTCATTTCGATGAGTACCATAAGTGATTACGATGAGGGGGGTTTGAAAGGACGGTGGCTCCATCCCGTAGAGGTGGGCACAGGTTCCCGACGGCCCCATTTGTTACTTTGTGGCGGAGCGGCAGGGGTAGGTTGAGATCACCTAGGAGGCAGGTGGGCCTAGCCTGTTCGGCGTTCATGGATACTTAACACGCTTAACGAGATCTTGGTATTTGATCTGAGTCGGCCATTTGGTCTATCGCACTAGCCATCTACGCGGGAGTAGTTATGGGTATCCGGCGTCGTGGTATCGGCCGAAGCCTTCTAGGCGTCGGCGATCGAAGCGGCGCGCGCGCGGATTGGAACGTAAGCTTGCTCTTGTATTAAGGGGCTAGATTACGCTTTCGGCCGCCCTCGCAGCGTCTGCGGTGTGCAATGGCGATGGGCCTGCACCTGCGCCATAGGAGTTAGACCGGCGTTCGACCTCTCTGTTAGGCCTAGGTGGGGCTGCGGCGTGTTGATCTTCCGAGGCGGACATGACCGAGAAAGTGTGTGCGGCCAAATGGGATCGGCGTGTTGGGTTATGTGGTGCACCCTACGGGGAAGTTTATCTATTCGAATAGCCGTGTCCCTCGGTAAAAGGACGACCCGGAGTTGTACCTTGACCTTATGGCAACTAGAACCGGATACTTAATAAAACACACCCTTCCAAGTTCCATAGACAACCCGGTGATCGCTTTTCCACAGGGCGACGAGGGGAGGATCACCGGGTAGGATTATGCTATGCGATGCTACTGGAGATGCTACTTGGAGATGCTACTTGGAGGACTTCAATCTACTCTCTTCTACATCTTTTGCAAGGCGGAGGCTGCGTAAGTGTAGTCTTGACGAGATTAGCTATCCCCTCTTATTACGGCATTCTGATTCGGTCCATTGATATGGCCCTTTACACATATACCCATGCATATGTAGTGTAGCTCCTTGCTTGCGAGTACTTTGGATGAGTACTCACGGTTGCTTTCTCCCCTTTTCCCCTTTCCTTTCTTTACGGTTGTCGCAACTAGATCTTGGAGCCAGGGAGCGGCGCCACCGTCGGCGGCGACTACTACTGGAGGTGCCTACTACTACGTGCGTGGCGGCGGCGACCGGGGAGTAGTTTAGGAGGATCGAGCGGGAGGCTGCACCATTAGAGTAGTTTAGGAGGATCCCAGGCAGGAGGCCTGCACCTCTTTCGAACACCTCAGCGTAATGGATCTTTAAGAAGAAGACGGACGCGGATGGTAATGTTACCATATACACTACAAAAAAAATACACTTCCATGATGATACGTGTTTGTCACAGTAGGTCGTGTTTTTTGTCATGCATGTACATCCATGACAAATTTATGATGAAATCAAGATAGTCATATTTGTCTTTGTCGTAGAAGTGTTCCATGACATTACCAAAATTATCATCACGAAGTGTCCACTTCCATGACGATAAATCGCGTCCGCGAAGTGCTTTCGTCAAGGGTGACCGACACGTGGCATCCACCATAACGGAATGTCGTTAAGCTATCGGTCGGGTTTTGGATCCGATAACCCGTTAACAGCCCGACCAATGGGGATTTTCCACGTGTAAAATCATCATTGGTGGAGGAAACACGTGTCGGCTCACCGTTGGGACGGATGTCATCCACTCATTGGATGAAGGCGCCTATGATACATCGACCGTGGCACCGCCAACAGAGGCCCATTCACGTGAAAAGGCGGCCCATTTGACTTGGTCAGGTGGCGGGCGGCCGTCAAACTTGTTAATGGCCTGTTAGCATATAGCCCATTTACAGCCCGCTAACCCAAGGCCCGTTCGCCCTATCCGAATTAGGCCCGATGGCGTCATCTGGGCCATCTAATATGATTCGACTGTTTTCGCCGGCCCATGTATGGCCCATGGCGTCTTCGGCCCATATGAGGCCCTATGTAACTCTTGGCCTATTAATGGCCCGTGGTGAAATCCGCCCGCAATGAGCGATGTATCACTTTACACCCACTAACGGCCCGTGGTGGCGGCCCGTAATGAACAGTATATCACTTTATACCATTAAGGGCCCGTTATTCAGTTGGGCCGTTTCCAGCAAATGTTATCTTTCGGCCTTCTCAGAGCCCATTTATTCTTGGGCTCATTTCCAGCATTTGTTTACTTACGACCCGTTACTGTCATTTTTTGCGTGTGAGCCAAATTCAGCCCGTGGTTACATCGGCCTGTTTGTGGTCCGTTAATACGTTGGGTCGTTTTCATAGCGTCATCAAATACGGCCTATTAACGATGGCCGCTATGGTCATCTGCCCGTATAAGGCCCATTGATGATCTGACCCGTAGAAGGCCCATTGTTTCTACAAACCGTAGAAGGCCCATTGTTTCTCGGCCCGTAGAAGGCCTCTTCGTTTCTATGGCCCATAGAAGGCCCATTGTTTCTCTGACCCGTAGGAGGCCCAAAGTCACTCTGATAAATATTAGCCCATGGTTATTGTGGCCTAGTTTTAAAAAAGAACTGAATCGACTACAAGCAAACAAATAGACAAGACAACAAGGAAATAAATAAGCAAGCAACTTATGCTAGGCTATCACGGTGTTACATATTACATCCTTTGGGCATCAAAGTTAGCCACCGATTGCAAATATAGGGAACAAAGCGACATATCATATACACTAGTTGTCAAAGTTGGCGACTAGCACAAATAAACGCCGAACAAAACAAATCCGAATGAAACCACTTGGAAGATCTCAAGAAACAATATCCAGGTACACATAATCTTTGGCAAGATGCTTAGCAAGCTTATTAACTTTCTCTTGTTTGGCGCTTAAACCCTCCAACGCTTCTTTGTTGCACCGAAAAATATGCATCTGAATTCTGCGGGGACTTCCTCGGTCCTTGACTTCTGTCATGCTTTATCGATCGATGTCTTTCAACTTGAAGTTGAGACTCAAGAAGACGAACTGATTTTGGCAGCGAGTTTGAAGAGCTTGTGCCAGCAGTAGTGGCCAGTAACTCAAACACTACATCAAGACAGGACTTTTGGGTTCCCTCACTTTGTCGTCAAGATAGTTTTATCGACTTTCTTGGAGACCAACAAGGATGTCTCACTATCTTGAACCTTATCTCTTACTTCCTTTACCATTGGATAGCAGTCTTTTTCTCCAATATTTTGTCCGCATTCTAAAAGAGAAACAAGCAGACACATCACATGTTTACCATGTTGTATATGAAACTCATTTTCGTAAATGAGTTTAGTAGTAAAGTGGACAGGATAACAGCATGAAACAAACATATATCTATGTGCCATGGTCACTGAGGGAGTCCCTGACTAGGGGGTGTCCAGATAGCCGAACTATCATCATCGGCCGGACTCCAAGACTATGAAGATACAAGATTGAAGACTTCTTCCCGTGTCCGGATGGGACTTTCCTTGGCATGGAAGGCAGGGTTGGCGATACGGATATGTAGATCTCCTACCATTGTAACCGACTCTGTGTAACCCTAGCCCTCTCCGGTGTCTATATAAACCGGAGGGTTTTAGTCCATAGGACAGAACAACAATCATGCCATAGGCTAGCTTCTAGGGTTTAGCCTCCTTGATCTCGTGGTAGATCCACTCTTGTACTACCCATATCATCAATATCAATCAAGCGGGGTAGGGTTTTACCTCCATCGAGAGGGCCCAACACAGGTAAAAACATCATGTCCCTTGTCTCCTGTTACCATCCGCCTAGGCGCACATTCGGGACCCCCTACCGAGATCCGCGGTTTTGACACCGACATTAGTGCTTTCATTGAGAGTTCCTCGTATCGTCACCGATAAGCTTGATGGCTCCTTGATCATCAACAACAACGACGCCTTGATCCGGTGAGACTTTTCTCCCGGACGGATCTTCGTATTGGCGGCTTTGCCTGCGGGCAATTAAGCAGCCATCTGGAAGCGAATCGAAGCTTCGCCCAGGCCGTCGGTCGATTTGGAAATCTGAACTTCACGGTGACATCCACGGAAACTTGATCTTGATGGATTCGAGTCATAGCGGCGCGCCGCACTATCACGATGGGCATGATTTAGCTCTGCTGCCGGACGATTGCCACGGAGGCGCTGCACGAGTCGCTCCGACCCTCAATTCGAGCTGGCTGCGCGGTCGAGGGCGGGTGGCTAGACACCGCCTCGGGGCTGCAACCTCTGGCGATGGGGCTGAATACTGACCTTGTCCCTTGTGAAGCTCGTGACTCCGAGGTTCCGGACTCCTCGCCGGACTCCGAACCCCTCGCGCCCCTACCAATCGAATCCAGTTGGGTGCCGATCATGGAGTTCACCACTGCGGACATCTTTCAGCACTCACCTTTTGGCGACATCCTTAATTCGCTAAAGTATCTCTCGTTATCAGGAGAGCCCTGGACGGATCACGGTTAGGACGGTTGGGATGCGGACGACGAAGAAATTCAAAGCCCACCCACCACCCACTTAGTAGCCCTTTATCGACGATCTAACCGACATGCTGAACTTGACTCGAAGACATCGGCGGTATGGGCGGCGATGTGAGAGCGACCAAGAACCGGCGCCCTTTGGGCGCTGGAAAGCCACCTCGTCATCGACATATACATGGTGGACATCCCAAAGGATGGGAATGGCGATGGAGCGATGAGGAAGACCCCTCCAGAAACAGCCTAAGCGCCCGGCGTCGTGGCGCCGCTCTAATCCCACCACGGCAAGAATGGAGATTCCAGCACGGAGATAATAACACCCAGGCGGTCTGAAGACAACCCCTCCGGCAAGATTCAGCACGGGGAGGGCGGAGAAGCCAGCCCTCATGAGAGAGCGGCGAGCGAAGAGGTAGAGGATGATAATTACATGCCTCCCTCCGAAGGCGAGGCAAGCCTCGGCGACAGCCAATTAATTCGTGCTGAGGATCCCGTCGAACAAGGCGTTTTAAACACGGGCTTATGGCCACGACAAACAGCCTCAAGAAAAAGCAGCAACAACTTAGAGCTGATCAAGATCGCTGGCCGACAGATGGATTTGAAGTCCTCGCGGCGAAGAGCATGAACTTCGAGCGCCCCTCAAAAGCTACCCCAAATGCAAGCTGCTCCCCGATTAGAGGAGGAGGCATATAAACCTGCATCACCCGATTACTGTCTGGTGACCGACCACCTCGTGGCCGTGATAGAAGGCCTCTAGGCCCTCCACTAGAAGCTGTACCCGGCACGCTCGAAAAGCACAAAGCCGAGAGGAGCGCGGGACTTGCAAGATATATTGGAGGATAAGGCAAGACAATAAAGATCGATCTACGGATCGCGTGGGCGCCCATGATCTGCGACGAAATCCGCCGCGCGGACGCAACAAGTCCGGCCGGGCCGAACTCTGATGAACAAAGCTCGTTTGAGCTACGTCGTGATATATTATCTGAGGCGCCGCACACCCA
Source organism: Aegilops speltoides (assembly GCA_021437245.1). Lineage (NCBI taxonomy): Eukaryota > Viridiplantae > Streptophyta > Magnoliopsida > Poales > Poaceae > Aegilops > Aegilops speltoides. The sequence goes on from CM038146.1 coordinate 109,571,363, forward strand.
CTATGCTTCACGGATGAAGTAATGGATCATCAAATCCCGAAGGGTTTAAACCCGTGAATATTGAATCCTCGATGGCTGCAGAGACCCAGCGGTTTGGATCGAAGACTATCTCCTTCATATCCACATGGCCCGGTGATGATCTTCACGCCATCAAATACCTCCCACTCAAGCTTAAAGGACCAGCTCGGCATTGGCTAAACAGCTTGCCGGCAGAATCAATTGGGTGTTGGGAGGACACGGAAGCCGCATTCCTTGATAACTTCCGAGACGCGTATATGCGACCACGGTGACGACCTAAGCCATATAATTCAGCAGCCGAGACGAATCGGCGGACAATTACGGACCGCGGTTCTTAACTAAGAAAAATCAAATCGTCCCTTGTCCGGATCGGAGGCCTCGCGGCCTTCAAACATAACATCCGCGACGAGTGGCTTGCCCGCACTGGGGCGGGAAAAGCGAAATCCATGGCAGCCCTCACATCACTCATGACCCGCTTACCTGGGGGAGAGGATAGTTAGCTAGCCCGCAGCAACAACCTCGGCAAAAATTACGGCGGTCCGGACACCAAGGACCGCAGCGGTAGGTCGCGTCGCAACAAGCACAAGCGCCGCGTGCGGCGACAATCACGAGGATCGGCGGTCAATGCGGATTCGAGGCTCAAACCGGTCGTGAAAAAGCCATTCAAAAGAACTACTCGGGTCCGTCAATTTGGACCGAATACTCATTGCTCATGCGGATACGGCACCCCGAAAAGCCAGCTAACCACACCAGCGGGGACTGTTGGGTATTCAACGAGCGGTCAAGCTAATTGCGAAAACAATGACAAGGGCTGCATAGTGATGACGAGGAAGAGACCCGACCGCCGAACAATAGAGGATGAAGGTTTCCCCCACAAGTGCGGACGGTGAACATGATATCGCAACCCACATACCCAAGAGGGAGCGGGCGTGCACTCGAGGGCGTATATGCGATGGAGCGATGCATACGAAGTTCAACCCATGGTCCTCCTGCCCGATCACTTTTGATCGAAGGACCACCCCCGACATCCGCCACGGCGGATTCGCGCATTGGTTTTAGACCCAATTGTCGATGGATTTCACCTCACCGGTGTCTTGATGGATGGCGGCGGCGGCTGAACCTGCTTTATCGGGACACAATGCAAAAGATGGGCATAGACCCTCAAGGATTAAACCCACAAAGACGACCTTCAAAGGCGTCATACTAGGTGTAGAGGCCAATTATGCGAGCTCGATTACTGGAAGTGGTCTTGGATCCTCGGATAACTTCCAAAGCGAGAGTTAATCTTGACATAGTTCCGTTCATGGCGGCTATCATGCTCTGCTTTCGGACGGACCGTGTTTGCAAAGTTCAACGCGGTGCCGCTTTTCGCATACCTCAAGCTCAAGATGCCAGGCCCTCGAGGAGTCATCACGGTCAGCGGAAACATAGCGCTCTCTCGAGCGGAGGAACATCTGATGGCTCTCGCGGCAGAAGTATAGTGCAGCCTCTTAAGGCAATTCTCGAGTCCGGCCGTTAAGCGACCGGACACGGCTAAATGCACCCGACGTAACCTACAACAAGACCACTTGGCACGTTCTGAGCACGCGTGGCAATGCGGCCCCAACCCCAGCCCTTGCAAAATTGCAAGACCGGTCCTTCGCGTACATCATTACGCTCTAGAGATACCATGGGAATAGGGGGAGGGGCACGACCACGACAGGCCCAGAATGCGGCTTAACCACACCATGGGCTCCCAAGTGTGTCATTCTCTTTTTTTTTCCTTTTTCTTTTTTTTCTTACCCACAGGACTCCGTTCACGGAGGCCTGTCCGTGATGAACTGCCGAACTCACGATCTGCAGCCGGGGAAGGAGAAAGGCTCGGCAGTATCCGGTGGTCTCCATTACGAGCATTAAATCTGTTTTATACACCATTCCGCAGCCTACCCACGGAGAGGACATGTTTAATAGTCCCATCCCTTGCTTACCGCACTATTTGTATTGTTCTGCATTCATGGCAGTATTTCTTGAATAAACAATCATCGCTTTTTTGCTTATAATTGCATTCCTTTCTTATACATATGTTCATTTATGACATGTTGCATCCATGCACTTTGGTACGGCTAAATACACCAGGGGCTTAAGTTCCCCATATTATGGTGTGATAAGTCCGAACACTTTCACAAGTGCGGCACGCCGAACTTATAGCATTATATGCATCGGCTCTGAATCATGTCTTGGGTCAATAGTTGGGTTTGCCCACCTCCCATGTTTTGGTACCTTACGTTCCGTTGTATCGGCTAAGGTAGCGCTGGGAGAACCACTGCGATTGCGCCCCAGTTGAGCTGGGCGGCGCCTCGATGGAAAAGCTAAAAGCCCGACCGTCATGATGAGGCGAGAGTCGGTCGTTGTTCGAGAGGTTTTTTCGAGTCCCTAAAGACTTATGCAGTTTAGAGCGAGGAACCGGCTTCGTCCGACCCAGGCGTGGATAGCGCCCCGAACTCGGTCTTCCAAACACTAGGGGCTTTGCCGAAATTTAAAATTATAGAATTCTATGGCTAAGTGAGAGTGTTGAAGCACTATAAGTCTGGTTGCCTTGTTCGTTGTGTTGAGCGACTCCTAGATGGACCCAAAAATGGGAACAAGAGCGCTCAAGTTTATCCGAACACCCGGCACTTTCGTGGCATGGGGGTTTGAAGCCGACGACTTGCCATCTCTCGATTTGATAAGCGGCCGCATGAAGGTAATATTTTAAATTAACAAGCGTTGCTTAGCGCATATGAACAAAGTTTTCAGCGCACATGATAACAAAATCTGAGTCTACTCAAATATTACATCTTTGGAGCACTCACCCCAATAATGCGGGCACCCTTCAGGACACCCTTATAATACATCTCGGGCGTGCGATACTCCTTGCCCGGCGGTGGCGCGTCCGTCACAAGCTTCTCAGCGTCCATCTTGCCCGGTGCACCTTAGCACGGGCAAGGGCCAACAGGCACCTTCAATGCAAAGTAGTGCTTGATGACTTCAACCCATGGACAAGCATCCACCAGCCCGCCGCACCAGGCGAAGTAGCTCCTGAGCATGGCCTCCTTGGGCCACACACCAAACTATGAGGCCCTTCATGGCTGTTCGGCCACCTTGTGGAGCTCGACCAGCTGCTTCACTGGTCGCTAAAAGCACCGGATGTCCGGCCTCGACATCTTGAGACCAGAATACCTTCTCCATCGAGCTCCCTCCTCGGCCTGAGAAAGCGGCGACGCCGGACCGCTGCTGCAGGCAGATCTGCGAGCAGCTCTGGAGAGCTCCGAATTGGGTAAGTAATAGGTAATTCACATTCACATGCTTGCTTTGCATGGAAAATGCCTTACCGCCGCTATTTTCTTCAACGCCTCGATTTCCTGGAGGGCCTTGTGGGCTTCGGCCTTAGCGGCTTTGGCACTCTCAAGAGCCGATGCAAGCTCGGACTCTCGAGTCTTCGAGTCGCGCTCCAAACTCTCATGTTTTTCCACGAGCACAGGAGCTCTTGATGTACCTCCGCCACGCGCCTCCTGCTTCTCTCGCCCGGCCGCGCTCATGCGGCGCATTATGTTGGCGCGGACACCGCCTCCTTCAAGGTCGCCACCTCGTTAAGTGGCCCCTGGAGTACCCACGTTATCCTTGTCATTCCTCTTGCAACCAAATCCTTTTCTGTAAGGTACAACTTTAATAAGATGTTACTCACCTTCCTTGTCCTCGAGCTGCTTCTTGGCATGGTCGAGCTTGCTCTCGGACCGCTCGAGGCTTTGTTTCAAAGCATTGACCTCCGCAGTCAGTGCGGTAGAGGTCAGCAGCGCAGCCTGCAATCCTATATTGACATATTTTTTAAGACTCCTGCGTATATCTTTTTAGATCCTCACTCCTGCTTTTCTTTCCGAACACCGGCCCGAGCATCGAGGCTCTTGTCTATCTTGGTACTATTTTACATATATTAAAATTCTTACCTCAAAGCCTGTTAGAAGGCTGCTGCAGGCCTCGGTCAGCCCTCTTTTGGCGAGCTAAACGTTTTGAATCACCGCACTCATGACAGTGCGGTGTTCCTCTTCGATGGAAGCGCCGTTGAGCGCCTCCAGCAAGTTATCCGGCGCCTCCGGTTGGACGGAGGCCGCTGGCGTCACGGTCTTGCCCTTCTTACGAAGGGGCCGCCCGCCGGACTCCGGAACCACTGCAGGTTCCGGTGTGGAGTCCGGTACGAAGTCCGGGAGGTTGCCCTGTGGCACCTCCGGGGCCTCCTCCTCCGGAATGGTACCTCTCTGGGATCCCACCTCGGCGTCGTCAGCGTCATAGGGGGTGGAGGCGGTCGGAAGTGAAGTACTATCCACATCCGACATACCCAAGGACCCGCTCGACGAAGCGGGAAGACCATCCTTGGGCGGACTGCAGGGTTGTATGCGGCATTAGAAAGACACCGTGTGGCGAAAAGAAAAATCATGAAGTTATTCGGGAGTCCAGATACTTACGATCTCGCCAGAGGCTTGGCCCTTGAGGCCCCTCCTCATCGCCGTCGCCCGGCGTTGGCGGAACGATGCAGGGAAGGGTCCTTCCTTTTGGACCCTTCGGCCTCCCTCGATGGGGAGGCCTTCCTCTTCTTCTCTCCCGGCGGAGAGAGGCCTCTTCTTCTCCTCCTGCGTCCTCGTGGGAGAGTCCTCCTCGAAGTCATTGGATGATGAATCCGATACCACGGCGCCGGGAACTCCTTCGGGTTCCGTGGCCTTCTTGGCCTTCTTCTCGGCACTACGTAAAGTGCGGGACCAGCAACCTGTTAGAGCGGGCATCCGCTGGAGTCTTCGGAAGGGGCAGACGGTTAACCTGTCCGGGCGTTGCTTGCCGAGCTGTTAAAGGTGTTGGGAGTTTAGATTCCGCATAAAGTCAAAACATGAAAAGCAAGTGTCCCATAAAGGATAACATGGCTTACCTCGCCCGGTCGGACGCTGCGAGCTGAATCCACGATCTTGATGGCGGATCACGGGAGCTTGACACCCTTGAACAGCACCCTCCGGGCATCTTCGTGCGTAGTGTCGAAGAGCCGCTCAAGGTCGGTCTTTGTGCGGATCAAACTCCACAAATTGAAGTCCCGTTGTTGGCGGGGAGAATCCGTGAGACGAGCATGACCTCAATCACGTTGACAAGCTTGAGCTTCTAGTTCACGGGGTTTGGAGGCAGGGTGGAGTCGGTCGGCTCTTCGAACTACCCCATAGCAGGCCCTTCTCTTTCCGGAGGTGAGCGCATGGGGATGCAGATCTGAATCGGAGGCGCTGCCCATTTAGGGTCCGCGCGGCTTGGTGATGTAGAACCACCCGATTGCCACCCTTTGATGGTTTCCATGAAGGCGCCCTCGAGCCAAGTGATGTTGGGCATTTGCCCACCATGGCGCCTCCGCACTCCGCTTGGCTGCCCTTCACAACCTTGACTTGACATTGAAGGTCTTTAGCCACAAGCGAAGTGGGGCTGGATGCTGAGAGGAAGGCCTCGCACACGATGATAAACGCCGAGATATTGAGGATGAAATTGGGGCGGATCGTGGAAATCCAGGCCATAGTAGAACATGAGCCCCGGACAAAGGGGTGGAGTGGGAAGCCCAGTCCACGGAGGAAATGGGAAGAATACCACCCTCTCATGGGGCCGGGGGTGGGGATGAGCTGCCCCTCGTCGGGAGCCGGTGCGCGATGTCGCTAGGCAGATATCCGGCTGCGTAGCTTCTTGATGTGCCCCTCGATGCGGAGGAGGCCATCCACTTGCCTCCCGCTCCGGACATGGCTGGAGAAGGTCAAGGTGAGATGTGTAGACTTGGTATTTGGGCTCGAGTCTTGGCGGAGATGGATAAGCAAAGGAGGAAGAAGGCGTAGGTAAAAAGGTGGATCCTTATCCCTTTATATATGGGTGGACGAAACTATGCATCCCCACCGGCCTGGTAAAACTCGCTTATCTCCCAAGCGCCGCAATCAATGGCGCGGTTGGGTTACCCACGTCCGTATTGATGGGAATCCGGAATAAGGGAACACGATCTACGCTTCGACAAGGCGTGCCAAGAAACCGCTTCGCTAAACGCTACTGAGGTGGTATAATAAAAATGATTCGAGTAAAGGCTTGGTTGTGGTGTGACATCACGCCACAAAATCGTCGACAGATTGAACTTGTGTAAATATTATTCTCTCTACGGTGGTATGTGGAATTTATTTTGCGAGCGGACACTATCCTGGTGTTCACAATCTTCTATGAATTATTCGGGAGGAACCCGCCTTGCAATGCGAAGACAATATCTTGCGCGGACTCGTCACCATTGAAGCTTGGTTCGGGGAGCTCTTGTGAGTCCGGACTAGGGGTGTCCGGATAGCGAACTATCATCATCGGCGGACTCCAAGACTATGAAGATACAAGATTGAAGACTTCGTCCCGTGTCCGGATGGGACTTTCCTTGGCGTGGAAGGCAAGGTTAGCGTCTGGATATGTAGATCTCCTACCATTGTAACCGACTCTGTGTAACCCTAGCCCTCTCTGTGTCTATATAAACCGGAGGTTTTAGTCCATAGGACGAAACAACAATCATACCATAGGCTAGCTTCTAGGGTTTAGCCTCCTTGATCTCGTGGTAGATCCACTCTTGTACTACCCATATCATCAATATCAATCAAGCGGGAGTAGGGTTTTACCTCCATCGAGAGGGCGGAACACAGGTAAAACATTGTGTCCCTTGTCTCCTGTTACCATCCGCCTAGACGCATTGAGTTCGGGACCCCTACCGAGATCCGCGGTTTTGACACCGACAGTCACTTTATGGTCTATATCATTCTAGTTTTTGTTGCCAAATCAAGATAGAGACACAGTTCAAATAATATTTGTTCAAGACAAAGAAGAATAGACAGAATATAAGTGTGGGTAACTATAGAGCAATAACAACACTTGTAATGTGCATGACATGAGAACATAATTGTTTATTCAATTGAAACTGAAATCAACATAGAGCAGGTTACAACAACAAACCAGTTAAAGAAACAGGTTTAAAACATACCTGTTGCGTCATTGGAGTTTCAATTCCATCCTTCAAATTTGAAAATAGTTGGTATGAGTAAATCTGATAATGCAAGAGCAAAGATGTATGAACCATAGCCACGAACTGACACGAGAACAAATCTTCTTCTCCTTTAAGCGTTGAGTTGGGATTGAGTGGTGGTCCTCGTGATTTGGGCACTGCAGTTCCTTACTAACCACTCGTGTTTGGGTGCTCTGTGGTGGAGACGGTGTTGTGTCAAGCTGGGCCCAGGTTACTATCTGCCGGGGTTGGGGTTAGAAGGGGTGTAGCTGGTTCTCTGTCCAAGCTGGGTAGGGGTACAATCTGCGAGAGTCTGGGTTATGTGTGGTGGATCTGGTCCTTGGGCAAGTACAACTGTGGTTCTATCTGCATCAACTAGTAGCACTATATTTTCTGAAGACCGTGTTGTTACTCCCTTAGATACTGCCATCACGCTCTCCAATTCAAATGACCGATAAACAAGAGAAGTAATTGAAAGTATAGACATTGTATGATAGATAAGTGCAATGGATAGTGGGGAATAAAAGAGGGCATGAAATAATTCATATTTATGTTGTCTAACCAAACAGGATAGCATGACACAATTTCACATATATGATGGCTAACTAAATAGGATAGCATGACACAATTTCACATTATGATGGCTAACTAAAAAAGATGGAAAGACATAGTTCAAAATATGAGACTATGTAAACAGGATGACATGACATAACTATATAATGTGTTTATTAAATAGGTTGGCATGCCATAATTCACATACATTCATGGATAGAATGCCATAATTCTAAATATGATGACTGTAAACACTAAACAGGATGAGATGATATAACTATATGATGTTTTTATTAAATGGGTTGCCATGCCATAATTCAGATAGATGATGTGTATGTACTATGTAAGCATGATGGCATGATATAATTCAAATATATGATTTATATAGTAAGCAAGTAAGCAGATGGCAATCTATATATGATGTAAAAACTAAGCAATGCAAGACAACATGCATGACATGGGTAATATAACCTTGCCAAGTTTGAGCATAGACCTCAGGGGGAAATAGGACTGGTCATCAGTCTCTGAGTCCTCCTCCGAGGAGCTCTTTGTAGCCAGCAAGATGCCTGCTTCAGCAGGTAGCATTGTCTGCTCTGAATACCTTGTTTTCACTCCAAATTCTTCCATCACCGCTTCAAATGGCTGATGCGCAGGAAGAGTAGTTGAATATACAAACGTTGTCGATAAATGGAACACGTAATGCAAAAAAATGATAGCATGATATAATTCACATACATGATGATTGGCTAAACAGCATGGCATTGCATAATTCACATATATAATGCCTTTGCAACAAGATAGCATTGTATAATTCACATATATAATGTCTTGCAACAAGATGGCAATGCATAATTCACATATATGGTAATTAGACACTGAACAGGTGGCATTCACACAAAGCATGTCTAAACTAATCAAATGGCATAGCAATGTGAGACACCATACACACGATATGAGCAACATAACCCTACAAAATTAGAGCATACACCTCGGGGGGGGGATAGGACTGGTTATCTATCTCTGAATCCTCCTCTGAGGAGCTATCCGTAACCAGCGAGATATGTGCTTCGTCAGATAGCATAGTCTGCTCAGAAGACCTTGTTTTCACCCCAGAATTTGCCATCACCGTGTCAAATGGCTGATGCACATGAAGAGCAGTTGAATGTACTAACATTTTTGACGAATGTAATATGTAACAAAAAAAGGATGGCCTGATATAATTTACATATAAGATGACTGGCTAAGCAGGATGGCATTGCAAAATTCATATATATGATGCCTGGCTAAACAAGGTGGCGTTGCATAATTCACATAAACGATGAATAAACTAAACAGATGGCATTCGCACAAAGGATGTCTAAACTAAGCAGATGACATATTGCCACACAAGGCTCGTCTCTTTTGCTCTACATGTTCAGTTCCATTGTTTACAATAACTGTCATGCATAGGAATAAAACATAGTGAGATTATGTAAGGAGTGCATGCAGAAATCCAGAGTAATGGTAGCAACTCGTGGATAGACCCAAAACCAATAATAGCGAGCGGATAATGGCTTGATTAATAAATCTGAGATAATGGCTTCTTTCTTGTTTGTTTCCCACCCAACATGAAACTCATAGTAGACAGGAGATTAACCGGGTAGTAGATAGATACTATCGATAGCGGCCCGATATGTACCCGCAACCATTTAAAAACTCAAGTTTGACCATTAGTTTGGAGCTGACTCGAGTCTAATCGGTGAACAGGGACGATAAAGTAGCATGTAATATTAGCGATGCATAACGTGGCGGAACACGAAAGAGTGCGACCTCTCTTGCGGACCCATGTAGTCCTCGAGATCATCTGCTCGGTTGATGATGGTAATGCAGTTTTCATGGCTGCCAGTGGCGGGGAAGAAGATCTGAGGCGGCGAAAGACAGTCTGGAGGTTGGATCCCTGTTGTGCCGGACCCTTCTGTCATTGGAGCAACTAAGCTGGGGTGGACGACGGCGCAGCAGGAGCGGGACAAACCACGCGAGGTTTTCTTTGACAACTATCTGTAAGAGAAGTAATTCTATAAGGGCTCGTTTGAATTGGAGGATTCCAACAATGCATGGATAGGAAATAGACAGGAATAGGATAAGAATGCACGTGCAAAACAGAGAATTTAAAAACACAGGATTTCTGCCAATCTGGGTGTTTGATTCACAATAATTGGAAGATCACAGGATGCAAAGAAGCATGGTGAGATTAAGTCAAACCACAAGAAAATGTGCGGTTATAACGCTATTATGCTACTATCTCTTAGTCTTGTGCTTCATGAATAGGAATTTGAAAAGGAGGACAAGTGAAAATTAAAATTCCTACGTTTTTTCTTTCAAGGAGACACTAAAGGAACAAATCTGTGTGCTCAGTGGACAATATATATAACATGTAGATTAAAAAAGAGATGTAACAAGTGTACAACCTCTTTGGCGAAGCCATGTCGATCTCAGCGTGCTTGGGTTGCCCGGTGAGGATGCTTGGTGACTTTCTTTGTCGGAGGAGGAAGAAGATCTTAGGCGTCTGGAGATGGAGCTCGAGTACTACTCCTTTGTGATGGAGGGTTTAAATCGTTGGAGCAGCTCCGGTGAGTTGTCTGACGCCGAGGTGAAGCGAGACAAGAGAGACAACGAACAATGTTAACTTTGAGTGGAATTCTAATAGCATCTCAATACATGACGTAAAATACATAACCACAAAGTGCTAGATGTAAAATACATCAGCCGCTCATCTCTGAACTTAACATCGAAACGAACTTAAGCATCAAAACTGAACTTAAGCGTAAAAACTGAACCTAACTGTCGAAACTGAATTTTGTTGTCAAAACTGAATTTTGCTGTCAAAACTAAACGCACTAGCAAGGTGAGACTACGTCGGTCGATGACTTTTCATCTCTGGTCGATCAATTTGCAGCCGTTGGATACGAAATCAAGGGCACAGGGTTCATCTTCAACCTCCACCCCGAGCCGCCACCACCACTGCCAAACAACAGCCCCCACCACCATGACGGCGGTGCGCCGCCCTCCCGCCAAAACACTCCCCACCTCCGGTCCGCCGCCGCCCGGCCATCCCTCTAGGCCCCCCGTGCGAGCTTTTCTCCGTGATCCCCACGCCACCGCCCGCCAATGCCCGCCACCGCGGCGACCACCGCCCATCCTGAACCCTAAGATAGATAGTGGGGTACCTCTCCGTGAGCCCCCCTCCCGGTGCGGCTGGTTCTTCCTTCACCCCAATGAGCCCACCCTTGAAAATCGGTGACCCAAAAGTCAATTCAATCGGTGAAGTGTAGCCAAATCGGAGCAGCATCGCAAGCAAGAGCAACAGCAAGAGCAGCAGCGCGAGCAAGAGCAATAGCAAGAGAAGACCAGGTAGGGGACCGAGAGCAAGAGCAGAGCAGCAGCGCGAGGGAGCGACACCGTGGAGGAAGTGGCCGGTGACGCCGCCGTGGATGGAACCGCACCGTGTCGGCTCGAGACCGAGCGCCGGCAGCACCGTGAGATTGAATCAAGAAGAAAATGCGGCGATTAGTGTACAACCTCTTTGGTGGCGCCGATTAGGCCGCAACTTCATCCGAGGAAACGGTGATGATGATGCTCTTCCGGTGGTGCAGGTGAAGACGGCGGTGTGGGAATGGAGGTGGCGCGAAAGACGAGGGGAACGTCGGGGCAGCTCCTTGGAGGTGGAGGACGGGGTGGCTGAACCGGCGGGACAATGAGATCGACGACGGATCCTCATCTGGTACGGTGGATGAAGGACGTCGAGGTGTTGCTGTGGACGATGTCGTCGGGAAGAGGCTCCGGCTGGGTGGCGGACAGAGCAGGGTGTCGGGTTTCGTCGCGGGTTTTCACGGCCTCGGTGTACGAATGGGTGGGCGGATGGGATGACAGTGGGGAACCATGGCTTAGAGACGCATTTGTCCGAAATGTGGGGTAAGTTACGAAAGTACCCCCCACCGATTTGAGGCGGTTCTTTCGGTTCAGGGGTACCATGGGCATTTTTCGTGTCGGGATTTCACAGGAGGTGGGAGTTTTCACGCGCGTTGTAATTTCGGAATAGCAAGGCGCGTGTTGAGATGGAGGGAGTTGTCGGAGCACAACGAGACAAAGATATATAATAAATATTTCGGGCTAACAAGGCGCGGGTTGAAATTTCCGGACAAGCCTAACGTGTACTGTACCAAATCAATCCACTACAAATGTCATTCAAAACTTTGAATTCATGTTATGTTCAATTAAAATATTTTGCTACGTGTATAATGCATGCAACCTACTACTCAAATGAACGTTTTAGTGCATTCCAAACGTATATACTACCGCTTCAATATGAACTAAATTTGAATAAGATCTAAAGTAATGATTGTTGTGAACTCAAAGCATTTGAATTCGTTTCTCTGTTTTAATAAGATCTACAATCATCATTGTTGTCAAGTTAAACCATCGTTTGTGTATTATCTTCACAGCACACCACATGATCAGTCTCGAGTTACATATGAACTATGTGTACTATATGAACTCGAACTAGATTTTTTGAATCCACTTTATTTTGATTTCAAATCACATTACATTTCTAGCTCTAGCTAGATCTTCATAATCTAAACCATGTCTCATATGTATAATGTGTTTATCACATTATGTATGGTGCCCCGCCCCCTACGCCTACAAGTATTTAGATGTGAGTTGCAAACACCACACATTACCACAAATTCAAATAAAATGTGAGAATGTTCGATATATAGTATTGTTTAGATTGCTCGATATTTAGTTGTAAGCTGCAAATGCCGCACATTATCACAAATTCAAATAAAATGTGAGATTGTTTGATGTATAGTATGGTTTAGATTGTTCGGCATTTAGCTATGAGTTGCAAACGCCATGCATTATCACATTATGGTATAACATGTGCACATCACGTGTATCACCGCTATATTCATGCATGCAATGTTTAAAACACTATGATCTCCTTTTCAAATATATGAATCCGCTTTCATATCAAATTATGATCTTTGTTAGTCTCTTACACCCACACAATCCTCTAACCTTTGTAGCTACCACTAACTTTCTCTCGTGCATGCACACGCCCTCCTCGCCCTCCCCTCCCCCGGCATTCTATCCACCGGGCACATTCATTTTTTTCTTTAGGTCGTTCTCCCAGAGTCTCCACAACTCCTTTCCGACACACACCGATCGATAAACCTCTCCAGCGATGCCTGCCTACAGCATACACACATAGCTTCAATCTCCTCCTTTATGTGTCCTTGCCTCATGTCTCTCATATGTTCAGACACACGTGTAAACTCTCACCCCTCTTTTCATCGATCTCACAACCGCACACTCCTCCCCCTATCTAGCTAGTAGTTGGGCTTCTCGCACCACCTTCTAGCTCCATTCTCTCTGTCTATCCGTCTCACTGGGCCTTATTTGCCTCTAACAAATGGACGTACACCGACCGATCTCTCGCTATACATATAGCCAGCTAGGTCCTTATAACTCGTTTTTACCCACACATCGATCGATCTACCTCATTAGTTGTGTCTCTCCCTTCCTCCGACAAACAACAATTGATCTAATGATCTAGTTAGGTTTGCTTACCAAACACATGGTTCCCCTTCATCATCCATGGATGTGTCCCGATAGATCTATCACGCACAGGTACACACAGAAACACATCCCCACTCTTATTGATAACATTGCAGTTCCACCCTCAGTTTGTCTAGTAGGCCTCTCCCAACATCTCCGAGAAGCAACTCCATCACCCATCCAGCACTCTACCCCTCTCCCTCCCTCTCCCTCCCTCTCCCTCCCTCTCTCTTTGTCCCATCATATTTCCTGTCCTTCAGTTATGTATGGATGTCGACTGATCTCCCTCAAGACATAGCTGGGTCTCTCCTTCTCAACACATATACGAGTCGTTCTACCTCTATAGTTAGGCCTCTGCCTACCCTCCCCCACCCCCCCCCCCCCACACACACACACCGATACATCAAGCGCTCCAGTCATGTCTCCCTGCCACACACAAACTTGACATGTGCCCTCTAACATTCTGGTAGGCCAGTCGCCCTATATCTTTGACTTGCACACACACACACACACACACAATTTCGATGGCTCTCTTCATCGATCTCGCACCCACCCACTTGGTCCTCTCTTCGACTCTATCGATAGCTATGACCCCTCCATCTCTTCTCGTGGATTGCCCGACCCTCTATATATGATATGGATAGGCCTCCATTTCACACACATTCCATGCAAAATTTTGTTTGAGATGTCATCGACACATATTCCCACAAATAATTCACGAAATCAACCCCCACCCCCACCCCCACCACAAAACAAAAAACACTCACGAACGCGGTTTGTATCTCACACACACCCACGTAGGTGGGGGACGTGCACGAAGAGAAGAGGTGCATGCACGGCACACGTACTCCCGTCTCTTTCCCAACCACACCCGCGCGGGTACACGGTGGAGCTCATTTCTGTATGAAAAAGGCAGCCCACGTGGTAATTTGGCACATGTACTGGTTGTCCACTTGGTGGAGGGAGGATCGTCTACCACGGGTGAACAAACAAATTGCGACTTGACATGTTATGTTAAATTAAAAAAAGAGGCAAACCATGTGGGGCCTACCTTAGAGGCAAGGCTCTATACACTGGAGTACTTTTGATGTGTCCTGTCAACTCGCAAAACGAGGAGAAGCTTGCTTAGTACGCCGTCTCCCCCGCCCACGGGCGCGGTGGCTCGCAGGATGAGGTGAAGCTTGCTCCTCCCTCGCCCATCTTGTGCGGTGGCTCATGAGGACAAGGAGAAAAATTTACTACTCCCTCCGTTTACTCCTCGTCCCTACTACCTTGGTTATAGAGATTATATCATATTGTTTGGAATATATATGTCCTTTAGTAGATTTCAATATGAACTACTAGTACATACTCCAAACACTAATGTATATAGACATATTTTAGAGCGTACATTCACTCATTTTGCTCCGTATGTAGTACCACTCTCCCTCGCCCCTCGACCCTCGCCCACGTGGTGGACATGCAGCAATTCATTCGGTCTCATATAGCGAGCGATATATCTTTGCACTACCATTATTGCTCGACTTCCCGAAGAGGCGAAGAGCCAATCGCAAGGTTAATATTTTGGAGATGCCAAGCGCAAGGTTATAGGAGAACGAGTAGTAGGTGCCGCGTCATTTATAAATAATTTTTTTTCTTCAGTGGCACGTACGCAATATGATAGGTTCATATGGAGAGAAAAGGAAACCGCTCCACTATATACATAGTCGGGGCGGGCCAGCCTACATGATTGCTTCTTGGGGTTGCTCTCTTCACACTCTCTCGCACAAAACAGTGTGGCCACATCTCTAACATCCGGCGGATCATGTCCGCTTGGGGAAGGGTGGATGCCTAGTGTAGATCGGGTGGCCGTCGCCGACGGCGAAAACCCACCGTCGGCACATCCCGATCGGGGTCCCCGCCGTTCTCTCTCACAAAGCCGGTGAGGTTGCCTTCGTCCCTTGCTCACTTCATGATGTGGGCGATTGCCGCCTCCGCCGCCCTCCTCAAGGTTGAGCTCGTCCCTCGGTACAACTCCCTTTACAGCCGGCTTGCACCATCGCTCCAAATGCCCACATCACTCCCTCTGTAGATATTTCTCTACTTCTTTGCCCCGCACATACCGATACCTCTCTGGCTTCTATGTCTTGTATTTGTGATGAGTTTATTGTCTCATCAACTAGTCCTAGTAATCTTATTCTAATCACGCTTCTTCAATTTCTTTGCCACAGGATGCTCATCTCGATTTTGGTGAAACGCACAAAATGATCCGATGGTCAAAAGGTTGCAAACTTCATTTATTAGGAAGCTCGAACGTTGCCAGCAAATTGAAGCCTGGTCAGGGTTCACGGTTCAAGGGCTAGGGACTGCATGGATCGTTTTTTTCTTTAGCTGCCTCTGTTCCAAAATAAGTGTCAACTTTAGTAGTAGTACAACTTTGTACTAAAGTTTGCACAAAGTTGAGACACTTATTTTGGAGCGGAGGAGTACATATTTGCTATGATCATCAATCATTGAGATGCAATAGCATGCATGTTATTCTCCTTTGTATTTTATGAAATGTTGCAACGGGCAACCTTGGACGCAAGATACATGTAACAGGAGCTGGAAGCTTCATAGCATTGTACAAATTTATCTCGCTGATAAATTACAGTACATACTAGTACTATACTAGTACTTCCTCCGTTCCTAAATATAAGTATTTGTAGAGATTTCACCATTAACCACATGCGGATGTATATAGATGCATTTTAAGTGTAGATTCATTTATTTTGTTCCGTATGTAGTTCACCTAGTGGAATCTCTACAAAGACTTATCTACTAGTAATAGCTAGCCCCCACTACTAGGAATTCTCTATCCTCTCCTTGAGCCACATCTTCAAAATTGACGTAGCCGTTAGATGAAGTAAATCAGTCATAATAGCCATCTGATCTACACGTTGAGAGGCTCCGCACTAAGCCACATGCAAGCATGCAGAAATACCGTGGCACATGCATGTGAGTGGGTTTTAAATCACATCAACATGTCTGCATGCAAGCATGCACCGGTAGCATGCATGTAAGTGAGCTTTTAAGTCCCATTAACATGTCAAAAAGAAAAATATAATCCCATTATGCAGTAGGAGTTGGATGATCTTTTTTCCTTACGTGGGATGATCTAAATGATGATGGGAGTTTATTTAGTTTAGCTACCACATTTGTCATGCGGTTATAGATTCTTTTTGGTTCTATGAAATCGATAATTTTGCGCAAAGAGATATACCGCTGTTCCGCGGCAACGAGCGGGGACTCATCTAGTAATATTTAGGAACGGAGGGAGTACTATGTAAAGAGTTAGGTGTCGCACGGTGATAGTGTGAGGTGGGCCATGTAATCACTGAGCCTGTGTGTTTTCACTGCTCTTGCACTCCTCCGCTGTAAGAATGGAGAAAATTGTAATCTACTACCTCCTTTCGCGGCGCGTGGGACATCCAAAGTCCTACCACCTCGGTAATAAAGACCAATGAGCCGTCAAATCACATAGACCCAGCGATAAGTTGGACGGACGAAGCAACCATCACTCTTGCGCCCGGTGAGAGGTCGCCTCCGCTCTACAGGCATGAATGCGGCACCGATTCTTTGGAGCGGCGCCGACCGTTTCAGCGGGAAGCACGCAGGCGATGGAGGGGCTTTGGGTGGGCCAGCTGGTCGAGGCGGGCGTGGCAGCTGTCAGCATGTCCCTACCGGACATGCCCGGAAACGAGAGGATGCACCGACTCTCGTGGCTAAAATCGTACACTACACACCATATCTCTGTAGGAGTAGGTCGATCTGTCGCACTCTCTAACACACACATCTTGTTAAACACACACACGCACACGAATGCACCTTGGTCCCGTTGCACCTTCTAACGTGACTTATTACACCTAGACGGAGGGAGTAGTAAGTATACGAGATACGGTGGCACACTGACTTAAGTCGAATACAAGTGCCCAAAATTTGTGTGCATGTTATAATAAGGATTCACTTAAAATAGTACATGAGCGAACAGAGGGATCAATTAGACAGTGTTCCCGAGTAATAGCGAGATGTGTGAGGTAGTAAGATACACCGCTGGCGCTTTTAATTTTTCTTATTAATTTGTTTGTTTCACCCTCTGACTGGTGGGACCCAACGTACTACGTGGAGAGAGGTAAGGTGACTAAGGTTGCATTATTTCTGCACCACTGTGGATAGTCTTACCACCAAAGCCACATGACACGATTATGATTGAAATCCTAATGACTCCCACAAACACACAAAAAAAACACGGCATGCCTGTCACACGAATGCAGGAATGTATAAAAGGTTATTTTCCTCTTGTTGAACATAACGGGAGGGTTGTGTAGCTGGTTAGCCTGTTCGCTCATCAAACTTGAGGTCTTGGGTTCGATAACTACACTTGAGCATAATTTTTGCCAGGAGGATTCTTTGACTGGTCACAATGTTTTCTAGGGTTTGCACGCTTCACACTCTCTCTCCAGTATATATATACACGCTGGAGCCTCAGCGCTTGTAGTTGCTCTCTTCACACTCTCTTGCCCTCTCCCGCTGGAGCCTCAGCGCTTGTAGTTGCTCTCTTCACACTCTCTCGCCCTCTCCAAATCTAAACAAGACTTCGTTGGCCTCTCTCTCCCCTCACTGCTGCTCAAAGAGCCGGCAGGATCCGTCCGCCGGGAAGGGAAGGAGGCTTAACGCTGTCACCGTCGGCGAGGGAGTGAATCCACTACCAGTGCTGCTGTTCACTTTCCACCCAGCGGCGGCGCGGGAGGGCCTCCGACCCCTTCTTCTTTGCCGCTGTCCCATCGCCCACCGAACCACGCCCCAAGAACCTTAAGGTATATTTTACTTACTCCACATGCATTGCTCTAGCTGCATGTATACCATGAATCTAGGACGTGGTTCAAAGAGGAAAATAGTGGGAAAAGTTGTATATAGCATGAATCTTGGACATGGTTCAAAGAGGAAATGAAGGGGGAAAGTTGTATAGCATGAATCTAGGACGTGGTTCAAAGAGGAAAGGAATGGGGGAAAGTAGTGGGGAAAGTTGTATCGCATAAATCTAGGATGTGGTTCAAAGAGGAAAGGAAGGGGCGAAAGTACTAGTTCAAAAAGGAAAGGAAGGGACAAGGCTGTAGAGTTTGAGCAGGACTAGATTTGCTGCACTCACATAGGGAAAGGTGTCTAAAGATAACAAAACTGGGACCAAAACAAATATGCTCCGTGGTTGTTTGTTCTTTGATGCAACAGACTGTGCATGACCACAGTACATCGGTAGATGCACATGGTGCTGGTGCGTCCACTGTCCCATGCAACTCATTAGCTGTTGTTAATCTATGGCCCTGTTTGGTTAAAAACTCCCTAGTCCCTACCTGCTTGGTTCCAGGGACTAAACATGGACTAGAGGTTATTAAATGATATGATAAAATACCATGTTACCCCTAGTAATGAACTAATAGAAACAAGGTGCAATGCGTGGCAGGGGCAACTGTTGGAAAAAGTCCCAAAAAGATTCCCTCGGGGTCTTCTTTCTTTAGTCCCAAATGCCCACTTTTAGTCCCGAAAAGTCCCTCTGCTTGGTTTAGATGTGGTGACACGAGTTTTTTAGTCCCTACACCAAAATGTCCCTGTAAACAAACACCCTCTAATAATGCATTTGGAAAATTGATGCAATGCCACGCTTAAAAGAAAATTACATGTTTAACGAATTTTATTGTTAATATAATCTCTATGTTAATATTAATCAAGGCCACCGTTTGAGAAATGCTACTGTCTTGCTTTCTTTCCCATTTAGATAAGGTAGATGCTTCTTTTTGTTGGCTTCTGTGTCATCCACCATTATTGACCACTAATAGTTTCCTTTGCACCTTTGTGTAAACAGGGTTATCTACTTCACCTCGTTGCCATTGTGACCTTTTGTTGCACTGCACAAAACACTTTTGTTTTAAGAGTGTTTTGTGCAGTTCAACCAAAATGTCACACCGACAATGTTGCTTGATTGCTTGATCTTAGTGGAATTGCACAAGAGGAGATCTTACTTCCTATCTGTTAAGGCGAATTTGGTTCAGATCTTCTTCTTGTGAGTTGTTTGAATTCTGCAGTGTGCTTTCATGTGCTACTTGTACGATAATGTTGCTTGATTTTAGTGAACTGCACAAATGGAGACAAGACTTCCAATCTGTATGTGCACCATAATATCCCATTGAGGTAAGATAAGGATATTTCACAACTGCTAGCTTTGTATTTTGCCACTTTCATCGAAAAATTAAGTTTAGTACTATACTTGTGCTCCCTAATTGACATGCCAAATCTTACATTGAAGGCGAAGCTTGTCTATTATTGAACCAAGTGATGAAGGGAAGAACAAGTGGAAGAAAAACAAAATCAACTCCGGTCTTTGTAATGAAGCCTTTGGGCTGTGATGACACAAGTAATGATATAGTTTTGCATCTTAATTTATTGCTATGGCTAGAACGAGCAATTGTTTTGCCACTGATTTGATGCCATACGTAATTATCTCTACTTGTGCAAACAGGGATCTTCTTTGAAGATACCATATATTTTAGTGGAACTGCACAAGAAGATGTTGGAAACATTAAACTAATCGAGGAGTATATAGTAAGATGGCCACCCCCGTAGATAACAATAGATGGTTCCCGAGAAGTGCTTCATCTGTATGCTCTACACAATCAGCCTCCTGACAAATGTTGGTACTCACCCACTGATTTCATCCATATGATTGAGCTTTGTCATCTCTATTGGTGTTGTGCTACCGTTTAGATCTTGTCATGAAAAAGTGGTATTGTCCTTGAGAAGTGCTTTATCATGCTGTTTTAAATATTTCCTTTCCTTTTTTTGAGCAAATAGGGATCATCTTCCTCTCAAGAAGAATATGGAGTACGTGAAGTGACTAGTTCGATTATGCCAGATGAAGAAGCCCCTGTCTATCTTCTCATCGAAGGAGCAGTTGAAGGATGGTTACATTACTCCCCACAAGACCAAACTAACTTCATTTCGGAAGGACCGACAAATCTCCATTTTTTCTTTGTGATGTGCGAGTACAATGTTGTTCTAGGATTCTTTCGGTGAGTTCCATTTTTCTAAAAGTGTGCTCTACATGGACCATGTATGTGCTGTTAAGCTGTCAATTCATAGTACAGTTTGCTTTATACTAATCACTTTTTGTATTTGTGCAAACAGGGTGCTCACTTGATTTCAACGGAACGCACAAAATGTTCATGAATACAACGAATCATTCATTTCCACCACAAGAAAGGAGGTGCCCATAAGTTCAAGGCGTTGCAACATATAAGGGCGAAATCATACAAGCTACGCGTGAATTTGGTTGATTTTGGTGGAACTGCACAAAAAGAACAGCTGGTTTATTTAGCACGAGGTGCCATATCAATGTTCGAACTGATGGCAAACCCTGCCCATTCCACAATCATAGGCAATTGATATTTTGGAATGGGACAACCTTGTCAAATTTTGCTCATTGATTTTAGCAAGATATGCGTTTGATATTTTCCAATGGGACGCCCTTTGCTGTCAGCAGCGGCGATCAATTTTTTCTTTATTCTTTAGTTGTGAAGTAAATATTGCCTCTGACATGTGAGTCGCTAAGATGCATAATCATCGATTGTTTTGAATGTTCTCTATGAATTGCCGAGCTGTGTGTTTGATTGCAATATCTGAACGCTAAAAAGCTGCTCAAACTCTTTGTACTCATACATTCCTTTTACTTAGCACATTGTGAAAGTGCATACTTTTTGTATAAGATTGGTCAAAGTAGAGATACTTTGATTTGCAGACAAAACTTGTATGCGAGACTAGAAAGGACCGAGGGAGTACATGTGAAATCGCTGCAAACGTGGTGATCACCACAGGAATAATGCTAGTACGTATTGTTTTGCATGTTCATCCAATGCCGTGATCTGAGAATTGAACTAATCGAAATAAATTCATTCATACACGGTCGAATTTCATATAAACATGCCGGATTTCATTACATTTCATACATTCTTCAACTAAAAAGGGGTGTTTGTGGCCGCATGCATCTCCCAGATGTAGAGGCTGGGGTCATCCTCCTTTTCGGAAAAAAAAACTAAAAAGGGGTGCGCTGGAGGTATAATTAACTAACCGAAGCTACCCACCTGTGTCCCGCTGAGCCGAACCGAAGCTTGGTGACTTAACTGCGAGTGCGGTGCGTGGCGACATATGGCCCGTTGGGCCCACGTGTCGATCGGCCAATCGCACCAGCGAGCTAAGTAAAGCGATGTTCTTCTCTAGCGCAGCTCTCCGACTCCACGTCGCCGCCAAGAAGCTAACCGGACGTCAATGGTCAACCCTCCTAGCTTGGTTTCAACCGGAGGGTAGCGGCGGTGGCCATACTTGGACCGGCGGCGGCGACCTACCATGTTCTACTCTTCCTCGTTTTACGTGGGCGCGGCCTCGTTGGCGTGGCGGGGCCTCGTTAGCGTGGGCGGGGCCTCAGCGAGCGGGCGATGTCCTCTGTCTCGTTGCGGCGGGCGGCGCCTCGGTGAGCGGTGGAATCCTCCCCACGTTGCGGCGAGGTGGGGCCTCGGCTGAGCCGGCGATGTCCTCTGCCTCGTTGTTGGCGGAGCGGGGCCTCGGCGGAGGCGGCGGTGTCCTCTGCCTCGTTGTTGATGCCGCGGGGCCTCGGTAGAGCAGGGCGTCGACGATGCCAGCGGAGAGGGGACTCGTCGGAGCCGGCATTGTCCTCTGCCTCGTCCTCGATCGCGCCAAACAGCGCCTCGCCCGCTTCATCGCCCTCTTTGCTAGCCTCTTTGTAGGCGGCTGCAGCCTTCGCCACCCGCATGCGGTACCGCCAGCGCTCGAGGCGGCCCTTGTGGGCAGAGCGGTATGAGTCGAGCAGCACCTCCTGCTCCGCCCGCTCCGCGGCGATCTGCTCCTCCGCCTGCAGGTGCTCCTGGAGGAGATGGTGGTTGTCGGCGGCATCGGCCTGCGCCTCCCGGAACTTCTCCTCACGCATCTGCCTCACCTTGTCCATATATTGGGCACGGGCCTCGCCGATGGTCATGGTGCAATGCACCGGCGAGGATGGTGCGGAGGAGGGGGTTGGCGCCGGATCGTCGAGTACCATGTTCTCCATTGGGACGTCGTCGTCCTCCATTTTACTGCTGCCACCCGGTCGGCGATAATGGCTGCCATCTCCTTATGGTCCGTCGTCCGCCTGTCTCAAGAGCGCTGGAGCGAGTAAGCCATGGTGGCGATAGTGGTGTGGGCGGGAGAAAGGAACGGATCGGATAGCTCGCGGCTATGGCGGCATCGATTTATATAGCAATGGTGGGCGGCGGAGGGGACGGGCGTGTGGCGCGAGTAGCCGCCTTAACAACCGCAGATCATTAATGTGTGCAGCAAATGGACGGACGGACGACACTTGTGTTGTTTGAAGCGAGCAATCACCTGCCGGAAGCGGGCGGCCAGATATTGGCTTTTGATCGGAAGCGGCGGCGAGAGATGACTTTACTTGGATAGGATGACAATAGGGACCCACCAGGTCCATAGCCTCACGTACGCAAGTGCCTCCTTATTTTATATATATATATATATATATATATATAGGGTGGGTCTATTATGATAACACCCTTAAGAGTCTTATTCGGCTGACACCTCGCCTTATTCTGCTAACACTAACGATCCCTCGACCCGCCTTACCTTCTTCCTCCGTGTCACACCCCGATCCCCTTCCACCTTCTTCCCCGCATCACCTCCCCGATCCCCTTCCACCTTCTTCCCCCAATCCCAACCACCCCTCCAACCCTCTCCCCTCTCCCCAACGGAGTCGTCCTCACCCAGCCTACTCCCCCCGGTGCCACACTCTCCTCCCAGGACTGGAGCCTCCGTTCGGCCTCCTCCCCAGTCGGCCTGGTGGATAGCCGCCGTGGTGACAACTCGAATGGTGCACCTCCCCTCTGGCACCCACGGCATCATAAGAGGGCGGTGGTGCCATCGTTTCTTCCCTGAGCCACCTCTCGATGGATCCGGTCCGCCCGCCACCGGATTTGTGATGCAAGCCATCAACCTCGCCAGATTTGTGATGGATCCCTTCCCTCCTCCCTGCCAATCTCCGGCCATGGTGCCCTTATCGCGCCAGATTTGGCCGCGCGCGGCCATGGATCCCAACCACAGCACTAACCTGTGGTGGCGTTGCTCTCCTGGAGATGTGGCGCACCTTCCACCACTCCGCCTCGCGTTGCCGCATCCATCCCCGCCTAAAATCACTCTGGCCTCGCGCTGCCGCGTCCGTCCCCGCCTTCCAACACTCGAGCATCACGCCGCCGCGGGGCCGTCCCCGCCTTCCAGCACTCAGGACCTCGCACCGCCCCGTAACTCCCCCAGCAACCTTCCTCCCCCGAGCGCCTTCCTCTTCCCCAACACGGCAGATCAATGGCCTCTCTGCAATGGAACCGTGGAGGCGTAGCACTACCCTGCACTTCGGCATGCATGCCCATGCAGTACGGTTGTGTTGGCATCACAGCTCTGCCATGGATCCATTGTTGGGCAGCGCGGACATGCAGTCCGGCATCTGCGCGCGAGCAGTACGTTTGTGGCCAACAGGTCAATTTGAGCTCCTTGACGGGAGCGCCACCATCCTCCATCCACATGCCCAACAGGTCAACCTTTCGACGGATCCGAGCTGGGATGGCCGATGGCCAACTCCTGCATGCATGTCGGTAAGATGAAGGGCACTGTGTGCAATTTGCCATCTCCCCTGCAATTTGAAGCTTGGAGTACCTCATGTCCCATGGTGTGGTTCGGCGCTGTGTGTGTTCAGTTTTGCAATGCATCGCTCCTCTCTGTCCATCTGTTTTTGAACATTGCAGTGCGCTAGCAACGCCCTCCTCAAGGTTGCAGTTTGTTTTTGGCCGCCGTCGATGTTGACCACAACACAACGCCGGGGTCATTGCAGGTCGTCCCCAGTTCTTTGTTTTTAATTTTTTAGGGGAGTTTGTCATGAACTAGCGGTTCCAACGAGTGTGGTGCAGTGCGGGACGCGCATGCGTGCAGCCCGGTGACGCGTACTGCGCTAGCATGCTGTGCGATGAGATGCTCCACCCCTCTCTCTACCTCACCTCCTCCTACCGACGGGAAGAGCCACTGGCAAGAGAACAATGCGGAGCCGATGTGTGCGTTTTTCTGTTCCACTGTTGTTTCATATATTCTATTCGCTGTAAACCTCTCTGAGGTTCACTTCTAAAAAAATGTACAAAGGAGTTCACTTTTAATTATTTATGGGAGTTGTGCCGTTTAGTTGCCCGCTAGTCTCCCATTTGCAGTACCGATGTCTTCAATAAATTTGTTTGAAGAAGAAAAAATGTACTAGTTCACACCATTCGTGTAGCAGCTCATTACCCCTCCGTATGAAGTAGACTACATCAATACTTGCAGTGTGTTTGGTCCTCGGATGTGGTTCATTTTTGTGAGTGACATTGCTCACTTGGAAGTGCGAAAAAAATTGCGAAACAAAAAAAGCCAATGTCGTTCACTTTGATATATGTCGAAGTTCACTTCCCCCGTCTCTGCGGTCCACTCGCGTTGTTAAAAAGAAGTCGAAAAAAGACAACAAAAACTTGTGCGAGAAAATTTATGTATAATAAAAGAAATCATGAAGTTCGCTTGCCCGTTTGATGCAGTGCGATTTTCAGTTTAAAAGCTGTGCCATTTTTTTACTTGTCTTCAAAAATTTACGTCCCACAAAAAAGAAATCATGCAGTCCGCTAGTCCGTCTGATGCAGTGCGGTTTTCAGTCTAAAACCAGTGCGGTATTTCTTCCTCGTCTTCAAAAAATTACGTCCCACAAAAAATAAACCATGCAGTTCTCTTACCAGTGTGATGCAGTGCGGTTTTTCGTCCGTTGCAGTGCCGTTTTCAGTCGGATGAAGTACCCACATCGATTTGGGTGTCGCGAAAAACAGAGTGTCCGCATTTCGGTAAATTTGAAATTCCTCTTAAACCGTAAAGAATTAGAGAGAGTGTTCTACATGAAAGAGTTGCGTATCGTCGATATCTTTCCAATGGCGTATCGTTTGAATCATTCTGACCAGTGGTTTGCAAAAATTTCGCGAAAAACGGCCGCTGCCACTCGTCGTGCGCCCACGATTTCGCGAAAACCGTAAGGAATCTTAAAAATAGTTCAACATATGAAAGTTGCGTCTTGTCCGTAGCTTCCCAACGGCATATCATATGTCTCGTTTCGACAAACGGTTAGAAAACTGGAGCAAAAACATTATCGAAAATTTCAAAAAATTTGAAAAACAGAGTTCCGCGATTTAGTAAATTTGAAACTGCTCTTAAACCGTAATGAATTAGAGAAAGATTTATATATGAAAAAGATGCACCTCGACGATATCTATCCAACGGCGTATCATTTGCTTCGTTCCGACAAGCGGTTTAGAAAAAAAACACGAAAAAACGCTCGCTGCCACTCATCATCCGCCGCACTATTTTCAAAACTGCTCTTAAACCGTGTGGAATCTCAAAAAGTACTCAACATGTCGAAGTTGCGCCTAATCCATAGCTTTTCAATGGTATATTACACGCCTCATTCTGATAAATGGTTAAAAAATTAAAGCAAAAACAGTACCAAAAAATAACGCGTGCAGTTTTTCCGACGAGAAGTTCACTAGTCTCTATTGCAGTGCTCGTCGTCAAATCGAAAATGATGTAGTCTTGCTTCATTGAGCGTGCAGTGCGAAGCGGTGTGCGAATAGTTATTCTGCTAATATTGACAGAATAGACCGATATATATATATATATATATATATATATATATATATATATATATATATATATATATATATATATATATATATATATATATATATATATATATAACTATAATTTATTTTGCTTCCTCCTGGTTTCCTGACATCACGGTCCCACACCATTGTCAACCTATGTACTCCCTCCTTTCCGGTTTATAGGACTTATCTCAAAATTTTAGTTTTTCCATTTTATAAGGCTCAATTTGGTTGTTTTCCATCACATGTTCAGATTCCAAGGTACATTAAAACATTGCATACAAGTATTAAGAGAAAATTGACCAATGCATGTACTTTATGCATTCATGCATTGCAATTAATGCAGTGATAAACATAATTTTTTGAGGATAACAAGAGCATTAATTAGGTGCTTTTGCAAAACTACAAAAAGTATTCCATCACTCGCCATCTACCTTGATTGGTGAGATTTTTGAATTGAGCATTATAAACTGGAAAGGAGGGAGTAGTCAATAAACGAGAGAATTGCACAAGAAGCGGCCGACAGCTGGGACCAAGCAGCTCGAGCAGTATTCGTGTTTTTGAGGTGTGAGCACTGCAGAGTTTTTCGATGTTTATCCCAGATATTAATTTTTCTCCTCTGAACAACAACGAAAACATCGCTGCATGTATTAACTGGGCGGGCTGTGGCCCGTCTAGCCCAGGCCAGATATCCAGCCCAGATATTAATTTTTTTCAAGCTGAAAATGGCTAGCCCAGCTATACTTTTTTAGGAACCCCCAGGCAAGGTCAAGTTGTTATTCTCCGCCCCTCTGGGCTGCAAATCTTTCCTAGGAGGGATGCATTAGGCTTAACAAGAAAATGGGATTTAAAAAATAATAAATGGGATGTAATTATAAAAACTGGGTAGTAACTATAAAAAAATGCACCAAACAGTGGTTACTTTATAAAATATTATTTTTGGAATATTGAAAATTTTAATTTCATTAATTGTTGCGAGCGCAATGTTTCTTTGGATTTTTACGCAATATAAATTTATATTGAAATTGTATTTAATCTGACTAGAAATTTCGGGATAAAATTTTTCGGATCCCATCAAAATGTGGGAAAATTTATTGAATTCTGTTTTGAACGGTTGGTTGAAATGGGTTGTACTTTTAACAAACTGTAAATGGGCTGTAGTAAATTCCATTAGAATTCAAAAATAGGCTACACATTCTTACAAATCTCAAATGGGCTATAAGTTCTCTGCCACACACTTCTGGCCTTACTAATTTGACGCGTCCCCTAAAAAAACAGAGTTGACGCGTATGCAAGGCTTTGTCAACTTATAGTCAACACACGGTTCTAGCAGCAGTGGCCGTTGGATGTCCATCCAATGGATGCCGTGGTTCTTCTTCAATCTCGGATATTCTAGCTTCACCCGCCTAAAAAATGATTCCTCCCCCTGACATCTGGGGCGCACCGCTTCGGAAGCTGACCTGTGGGCCTACTAAGTTGACGTACCAAGGACTTTGTCAACTTAGTCAATATAAAAGATTCTAGCTGCAGTGACCATACGATGTCCATCCAACGGCCGTCGTGCTTCTTCAACCTCTGGTCTTCTTGCTCTAGCCGCCCAAAGCGGCGCCCGATCGTGCCGCTTTGCTCCCGCCTCCGTGGCGGTTGTCTTTGCGCGAGGCCTCACCGCCCCTACTACTCCCACAGCTGGCTAGGCCATCCCTCCACTCACCCACACCCCCTGTTATTCTGCGGCGATGGCAGCGCAGTCGAACCAGTGAACCCTCGTACTCCTCTCCGCGTGTGCATCCACTGTCGCGTCTTCCCCGGCTCCGCATCGTCCCCTTCCTAGGCCTCGCCGTCGTCCACCGCCGTGGTTCTCTCGGCGCGGCGTGGTCAACGTGGTCAAGGAACGACTTCCATCGGACGTGGATCAGACGTGGAGAGGCCGATACCGGGTCCATGGCAGCCGCAAGGAAGTGCCTCCTTATTACGCGCAAAATAATTATTCCTCCACCTAACAGCGGGGACCTACCGGACGGGCCACCGTATTTTGCGAAAAAAATGATTCGTCCCCTGACTGCTGGGACCCACGAGCTACATCTTCGCACGCAAGGAAGTGCGTTCGAAAAAAACCGATTCGCCCCCCTGACTGCTGGGACCCACCAGCTACACCTTCGCACGCAAGGAAGTGCGTCCGGGCAAAAAAAACGATTCGCCCCCTGACTGCTGGGACCCAGCAGCTCAAGTAGAGGCGCGTACGTGTCGTAGTAGAGGCGCGCACGTAGCATGTACACGTACGTACAACGGCCAAGTTGCAAGAAAGAAAATACGGCCACGTATGTACATACGGGCGGGGTCTCAAACGCCTACTCGCGCATACGTACATGGCTGGGTCGGCACGGAGAAACAGAGTCGTCGTCGTGTTCATGGGGAGGCAATGGAATGCGTCGTGTTCATGGGGAGGCAACGGAATGCGTCATGTTCATGGGGAGGCAACGGAATGCGTCGTGTTCATGGGGAGGCAACGGAATGCGTCGTGTTCATCGGGAGGCAACGGAACGCGTGGGAGCCAACCGGTGGGTCGGAACGAATGCGTGGTCGTGTTCGCCGGGAGGGCTTCACGGAACAGGCGATGGAAGCGAGGTCCGCGTATCGCATAACGGAGGAAACGGACCTCCTACGCTCGAGCAGGATCTGTTGATCGGGAGGGTGTGGCGTGCATCAAAAACAGAGAAAACGGACCTCCTACGGTCGAAATGGGGTCCCTGTTGATCGGGAGGGTGTGGCGTATCGCAAAACGGACCAAACGGACTTGTGTTGGGCGCTACGGTCAAAACAGGGTCCTGTTCATCGGGAGGGTGTGGCGTGCGCAAAACAGGACTCCACGGATCTGCTCATCTCCACCGTCGACCTCCTCCGGCCTCCACGAGCTACCGTCGACCTCCTCCGGCCTCCACGGGCTCCTGTTCATCCAGCCTCCACCACGCTTACTCCATCGGCTCACTTGTTCAACCACCCTCCACCATCTACTGCTCATCCACCCCTCCATCATGTCTTTATTCATCCAGCCCTCCACACCATGGGGTCTGCTTCAACCACCCTCCACGGCCACCCTCCACCGTCTCATCGCTCATCCACCCTCCACACCATGGGGTCCTGTTCATCTAGAGGCAACGCCACCGCCACTTGTCATCCAACCCCCCCCGCAACGCCATCGCTCATCTAATCGATCGGCTTGATTAGCGGCGATGGCGAAGAATCGCTCCATCGGGTTCGATTAACGACCATCGATCGATCGCTTCGGGTTCGATAACGCGTAACTGCGCAGGTCTGTCGCCGGGTTCGCTAGAGCCCAACGCCTCGCTTCGGGTTTAGTTAGAGCCAACGCCGCACACACGCAGCGTACTGTCACGAGAGAACGTGCATCGCTCGGCCCCGACCTCCCACCGTGAATCGCAACTCCCAAAATTTTCCTCCCCTCACTTCTACCACGGTTTTTCCGTCATGGACAGCCCAAAGAATGTCATGTAGCTGCGTCTCCGGCCCACCGTGACTAAAAGCCCATTTTCTGTCATGATTTTTTGTCATAGAAGTAGGAGCCCACCACATCTATGATGATACCGGGTTTTGTCACAATTATCGTCATAGAAGTGTCATATGTATGACAAAAAAAATTCGTTCGACCCAAAATGTGACGGATGTGTCTTTTTTTGTAGTGATACAAGGCTCGGCTTGTCGCTAAGGGTTATCGACAAGTTCAAGGGGTTGACTACGATGAGACCTTCTCACCCGTAGCGAAGCTGAAGTTCGTCTGAATCATGTTAGCAATTGCCACATTCTATGATTATGAGATATGGCAAATGGACGTCAAAACGGCATTTCTTAATGGCTTCCTTAAGGAAGAATTGTATATGATGCAGCCGGAAGGTTTTGTCGATCCTAAGAATGCTATCAAGGTATGCAAGCTCCAGCGCTCCATCTATGGGCTGGTGCAAGCATCTCGGAGTTGGAACATTCGTTTTGATGAAATGATCAAAGCGTTTGGGTTTATGCAGACTTATGGAGAAGCCTGCATTTACAAGAAAGTGAGTGGGAGCTCTGTAGCATTTCGCATATTATATGTAGATGACATACTGTTGATGGGAAATGATACAGAACTCTTGGAAAGCATAAAGGCCTACTTGAATAAGTGTTTTTCAATGAAGGACCTTGGAGAAGCTGCTTACATATTAGGCATCAAGATCTATAGAGATAGATCGAGACGCCTCATAGGTCTTTCACAAAGCACATACCTTGATAAGATATTGAAGAAGTTCAATATGGACCAGTCCAAGAAAGGGTTCTTGCCTGTATTGCAAGGTGTGAAATTGAGCTCGGCTCAAAGCCCGACCACGGTAGAAGATAGAGAAAAGATGAGTGTCATCCCCTATGCCTCAACCATAGGGTCTATTATGTATGCCATGATGTGTACCAGACCTAATGTAAACCTTGCCGTAAGTTTGGTAGGAAGGTACCAAAGTAATCCCGCCATGGAACACTGCACTACGGTCAAGATTATCCTGAAGTACCTGAAAAGGACTAACGATATGTTTCTCGTTTATGGAGGTGACGAAGAGCTCGTCGTAAAGGGTTACGTCGATGCTAGCTTCGACACAGATCTGGATGACTCCAAGTCACAAACCGGATACGTGTATATTTTGAATGGTGGGGCAGTAAGATGGTGCAGTTGCAAGCAAAGCGTCGTGGCGGGATCTACATGTGAAGTTGAGTACATGGCAGCCTCAGAGGCAGCACATGAAGCAATCTTGATGAAGGAGTTCATTACCGACCTAGGAGTTATTCCCAATGCATCGGGCCCGATGACTCTCTTCTGTGACAACACAGGAGCTATTGCCCTTGCCAAGGAGCCCAGGTTTCACAAGAAGACCAGACACATCAAGCGTTGCTTCAACTCCATTCGTGAAAATGTTTAAGATGGAGACATAGATATTTGTAAAGTGCATACGGATCTGAATGTCACAGATCCGTTGACTAAACCTCTTCCACGAGCAAAACATGATCAACACCAGAACTCTATGGGTGTTTGATTCATCACAATGTAACTAGATTATTAACTCTAGTGCAAGTGGGAGA
Organism: Aegilops speltoides; assembly: GCA_021437245.1. Lineage (NCBI taxonomy): Eukaryota > Viridiplantae > Streptophyta > Magnoliopsida > Poales > Poaceae > Aegilops > Aegilops speltoides. The sequence continues at coordinate 109,602,476 of CM038146.1, forward strand.
CTGTTGGAAATATGCCCTAGAGGCAATAATAAAATGGTTATTATTATATTTCCTTGTTCATGATAATTGTCTATCATTCATGCTATAATTGTATTGACCGGAAACCATAATACATGTGTGAATACATGGACCACAACATGTCCCTAGTGACCCTCTAGTTGACTAGCTCGTTGATCAACAGATGGTCATGGTTTCTTGACTATGGACATTGGATGTCATTGATAACAGGATCACATCATTAGGAAAATGATGTGATGGACAAGACCCAATCCTAAGCATAGCACAAGATCGTGTAGTTCGTTTGCTAAAGCTTTTCTAATGACAAGTATCATTTCCTTAGACCATGAGATCGTGCAACTCCCGGATACCGTAGGAATGCTTTGGGTGTACCAAACGTCACAACGTATTTGGGTGGCTATAAAGGTGCACTACAGGTATCTCCAAAAGTGTCTGTTGGGTTGGCACGAATCGAGACTGGGATTTGTCACTCCGTATGACGGAGAGGTATCTCTGGGCCCACTCGGTAATGCATCATCATAATGATCTCAATGTGACTTAGTAGTTGGTCACGAGATCATGCATTACGAAACGAGTAAAGTGACTTGCTGGTAACGAGATTGAACGAGGTATTGGGATACAGACGATCGAATCTCGGACAAGTAACGTACCGATTGACAAAGGGAATTGTATACGGGATTGCTTGAATCCTCGACGTCGTGGTTCATCCGATGAGATCATCTTGGAACATGTGGGATCCAACATGGGTATCCATATCCCGCTGTTGGTTGGCCAGAGAGTTGTCTCCGTCATGTCTGCATGATTCCCGAACCCGTAGGGTCTACACACTTAAGGTTTGATGACGCTAGGGTTATAAGGAAGATTTGTATGTGATTACCGAATGTTGTTCGGAGTCCCAGATGAGATCCCGGACGTCACGAGGAGTTCCGGAATGGTCAGGAGGTGAAGATTTATATATGGGAAGTCATCATACGGTCACCGGAAATATTCGGGGGTATACCGGTATTGTACCGGGACCACCGGAGGGGTTCCGGGGGTCCACCTGCCCCGGAGGGCCTTATGGGCTGTAGGTGGAAGGGAACCAGCCCCTAGTGGGCTGGGCGCCATCCCCCCTAGGGCCCATGCGTCTAGGGTTGGGGGGGACCCTAAAGGGGGCGCCCCCTTGCTTGGGGGGCAAGCCCCCTCCCCCTTGGCCACCGCCCCCCCTCTAGATCTATCTAGAGGGGCCGGCCCCCTTCCCCCTTCTCCCTATAAATAGAGGGGTGGAGGGAGGGGTGCAACACCACATCCAAGGCGCAACCCCTCCCCTCCCCAACACCTCTCCTCCTCCGCGTGAGCTTGGCAAAGCCCTGCCGGAGAACTGCCACTCCATCACCACCACGCCATCTTTCTTGTTGGAGCCTTCTTCCTCAACCTCTCCCTCCTCCTTCTTTGGATCAAGCGCGGGAGATGTCACCGGGCTGCACGTGTGTTGAACACGGAGGCACCATTGTTCGGTGCTTAGATCGGATTCAGCCGCGATCGGAATCGCTACGTGTACGACTCCTCCAACCGCGTTCTTGAAATGCTTCCGTCTCGCGATATTCAAGGGTATGAAGATGCACTCCCCTCCCTCTCGTTGCTAGTTACTCCATAGATTGATCTTGGTGATGCATAGAATTTTTTTAATTTCTGCAACGATCCCCAACAATGCCGTGATTCCACTATTGGTGCCCTTGGAGGCGGCGACCGAACCTTTACAAACAAGATTGGGGAAATCTCCACTACTTCATTGGAGGCTCCCAACGACACCACGAAGCTTCACCACAATGGAATATGGCTCCGCGGTGACCTCTACCGTCTAGGGTGCTCAAACACCCAAGAGTAACAAGATCCGCAAGGGATTAGTGGGAGGAATCAAATTTCTCTTGGTGGAAGTGTAGATCGGGGCCTTCTCAACCAATCCCTAGAAAATCAACAAGTTTGATTGGCTAGGGAGAGAGGTCGGGTGAAAATGGAGCTTGGAGCAACAATGAAGCTTGGGGATAGAAGAGGTAGTCAACTAGAGGAAGAAGACACCCCTTTTATAGTCATGGGACAATTCTAACAGTTACCCACCAACTCAGCCCGCGACCCGCGGTACTACCTGTTGGGGAACGTAGTAATTTCAAAAATTTTCCTACGCACACGCAAGATCATGGTGATGCATAGCAACGAGAGGGGAGAGTGTTGTCTACGCACCATCGTGAGACCCGGCGAAGCGATCTGGCGTAGAGGAAGTAGTCGTCGTTCTCCTTGCGATCCGACCGATCCCGCGCCAAGCACTCGGCGCCCGAGTTCTTGACACACGTACAGCTCGATGGCGTCCCTCGTACTCGATCCAGCCGAGTGTCGAGGGAGAGTTCGTCGACCGACGACGTGGTAGCGATCTTGATGTTTCACCGGCGCGGGCTTCGCCTAAGCTTGACACGTATAACCGAGGTGGAATATGGTGGAGGGGCACCGACACGGCTGAGGAACGATCTCACGATCAACTTGTGTGTCCCAAGGTGCCCCCTGCCCCGTATATAAGGAGGGAGGGGGAGGCGGCCGGCCCTAGAGGAGGCGCGCGGGAGGAGTCCTACTCCTACCGGAGTAGGACTCCCCCCTTCCTAGTTGGACTAGGTTTGGGGAGGGGGAAGAGGAAAGGCGCCGCCCCCTCCTGTCCTATTCGGACTGGGGGGAGGGCGCGCCACCACCTCGGCCGGCCCTCCTCTTCTCCCTCAAGGCCCACCGAGGCCCATTTACCTCCGGGGGTTCCAGTAACCTCCGGTACTCGATAAATTCCGTTTTCGCCGAACCATTCGAACTCCAAACATAGGCTTCCAATATATCAATCTTTATGTCTCGACCATTCCGAGACTCCTCGTCATGTCCGTGATCACATCCGGACTCGAACTCCTTGGTACATCAAAATACATAAACTCATAATAAGCATCATCGTAACCTTAAGCGTGCGGACCCTACGGTTCGAGAACAATGTAGACATGACTTAGAACTATTCACGGTCAATAACCAATAGCGGGACCTGGATGCCCATATTGGTTCCTACATATTCTACGAAGATCTTTGTCGGTCGGACCGCATAACAACATACGTTGTTCCTTTGTCATCGGTATGTTACTTGCCCGAGATTCGATCGTCGGTATCCAATACCTAGTTCAATCTCGTTACCGGCAAGTCTCTTTACTCGTTCCGTAATACATCATCTCACAACTAACTCATTAGTTGTAGTGCTTGCAAGGCTTAAGTGATGTGCATTACCGAGAGGGCCCAGAGATACCTCTCCGACAATCGGAGTGACAAAACCTAATCTTGAAATACGCCAACCCAACATCTGCCTTTGGAGACACCTGTAGTACTCCTTTATAATCACCCGATTCGTTGTGACGTTTGGTAGCACCAAAGTGTTCCTCCGTAAACGGAGTTGCATAATCTCATAGTTACAGAACATGTATAAGTCATGGATAAAAGCAGTAGCAACATACTTAACGATCGTGTGCTAAGCTAAGGAATGGGTCATGTCAATCGATCATTCTACTAATGATGTGACCTCATTAATCAAATAACAACTCCTTGTTCATGGTTAGGAAACATAACCATCTTTGATTAACAAGCTAGTCTAGTAGAGGCATACTAGTGACATGTTGTTTGTCTATGCATTCACACATGTATCATGTTTCCTGTTAATACAATTCTAGCATGAATGATAAACATTTATCATGAAATAAGGAAATAAATAATAACTTTATTATTGCCTCTAGGGCATATTTCCTTGATCTCCCACTTGCACTAGAGTCAATAATCTAGATTACATAGTAATGATTCTAACACCCATGGAGTCTTGGTGCTGATCATGTTTTGCTCGTGGAAGAGGCTTAGTCAATGGGTCTCGCAACATTCAGATCCGTATGTATCTTGCAAATCTCTATGTCTCCCGTCTGACTAAGTCCGGATGGAATTGAAGCGTCTCTTGATGTGCTTGGTCCTCTTGTGAAATCTGGATTCCTTTGCTAAGGCAATAGCTCGATATTGTCACGAAGATTTTCATCGGACCCGATGCACTAGGTATGACACCTAGATCGGATATGAACTCCTTCATCCGCACTCCTTCATTAGCTGCTTCGAAGCTGCTATGTATTCCGCTTCACATGTAGATCCCGCCACGACGCTTTGTTTAGAACTGCACCAACCGACAGCTCCTCCGTTTAGTGTAAATCGTATCCGGTCTGCGATTTAGAATCGTCGGATCGGTGTCAAAGCTTGCATCAACGTAACCGTTCATTTATGAGCTCTTTGCCACCTCCATATACGAGAAACATATCCTTAGTCCTTTTCGGTATTTCAGATGTTCTTGACCGCTGTCGATGATCCACTCTGGATTACTTTGGTACCTCCTGCTAGGCTTATAGCAAGGCACACATCAGTCCGGTACACAAGATTGCATACATGATAGAGCCTATGGCTGAAGCATAGGAACATCTTTCATTTTCTCTATCTTCTGCGGTGGTCGGGCATTGAGTCGACTCAACTTCACACCTTGTAACACGTGCAAGAACCCTTTCTTTGCTTGATCCATTTTGAACTTCTTCAAAACTTTGTCAAGGTATGTGCTTTGTGAAAGTCCAATTAAGCGTCTTGATCTATCTCTATAGATCTTAATGCCCAATATGTAAGCAGCTTCACCGAGGTCTTTCATTGAAAACTCTTATTCAAGTATCCCTTTATGCTATCCAGAATTCTATATCATTTCCGATCAGCAATATGTCATCCACATATAATATCGTAAATGCTACTGAGCTCCCACTCACTTTCTTGTAAATCGAGCTTCTCCAAAAGTCTCAGACAAACCCAAATGCTTTGATCACACTATCAAAGCGTTTATTCCAACTCGAGATGCTTGCACCAGTCCATATATGGATCGCCGGAGCTTGCACACTTTGTTAGCTCCTTTGGATCGATAAAACCTTCTCGTTGCATCATATACAACTCTTCTTCCGTAAATCCATTCAGAATGCGGTCTTTACATCCATTTGCCAAATTTCATAATCATAAAATGCGGCAATTGCTAACATGATTCGGACGGACTTAAGCATCGCTACGGGTGAGAAGGTCTCATCGTAGTCAATCCCTTGAACTTGTCGAAAACCTTTTGCGACAAGTCGAGCTTTATAGACAGTAACATTACCATCAGCGTCAGTCTTCTTCTTGAAGATCCATTTGTTTTCTATTGCTTGCCTATCCTCGGGCAAATCAACCAAAGTCCATACTTTGTTTTCATACATGGATCCCATCTCAGATTTCATGGCCTCAAGCCATTTTGCGGAATCTGGGCTCACCATCGCTTCTTCATAGTTCGTAGGTTCATCATGATCTAGTAGCATGACTTCCGAACAGGATTACCGTACCACTCACAGTGCGGATCTTACTCTGGTTGATCTACGAGGTTCTGCGGTAACTTGATCTGAAGTTTCATGATCAACATCATCAACTTCCTCACTACTGGTGTAGATGTCTCGAAACCGGTTTCTGCGATTTAACTACTTTCAAGTAAGGAGAAGGTACTATTACCTCATCAAGTTCCACTTTCCTCCCACTCACTTCTTTCGAGAGAAACTCCTTCTCTAGAAAGGATCCATTCTTAGCAACAAATGTCTTGCCTTCGGATCTGTGATAGAAGGTGTACCCAACTGTTTCCTTTGGGTATCCTATGAAGACACATTTTTCGATTTGGGTTCGAGCTTATCGGGTTGAAGCTTTTTCACATAAGCATCACATCCCCAAACTTTAAGAAACGACAACTTTGGTTTCTTGCTAAACCACAGTTCATAAGGTGTCGTCTCAACGGATTTCGACGGTGTTCTATTCAGGTGAATGCGGCCGTCTCTAGAGCATAACCCCAAAATGATAGCGGTAAATCAGTAAGAGACATCATAGATCGCACCATATCTAGTAAAGTACGATTCGACGTTCGGACACACCATTCTGTTGTGGTGTTCGGGTGGCGTGAGTTGCTGAAACTATTCCGCATTGTTTCAAATGTAGACCAAACTCGTAACTCAAATATTCACCTCCACGATCGGATCGTAGAAACTTAATTTTCTTGTTACGATGATTTTCAACTTCACTCTGAAATTCTTTGAACTTTTCAAACGTTTCGGACTTATGTTTCATTAAGTAGATATACCCATATCTGCTTAAGTCATCTGTGAAGGTGAGAAAATAACGATATCCGCCACGAGCCTCAACATTCATCGGACCACATACATCTGTATGTATGATCTCCAACAAATCCGTTGCTCTCTCCATAGTACCGAGAACGGTGTTCTAGTCATCTTGCCCATGAGGCACGGTTCGCAAGTGCCAAGTGATTCATAATCAAGTGACTCCAAAAGTCCATCGAGATGGAGTTTCTTCATGCGCTTTACACCGATATGACCTAAGCGGCGATTGCCACAAATAAGTTGCACTTTCATTATCAACTCTGCATCTTTTGGTTTCAACATTATGAATATGTGTATCACTACTATCGAGATTCATAAGAAATAGACCACTCCTCAAGGGTGCATGACCATAAAAGATATTACTCATATAAATAGAACAACCATTTTCTCTCGATTTAAATGAATAACCGTCTCGCATCAAACAAGATCCAGATATAATGTTCATGCTCAACGCAGCACCAAATAACAATTATTTAGGTCTAAAACTAATCCCAAGGTAGATGTAGAGGTAGCGTGCCGACCGCGATCACATCGACTTTGGAACCATTTCCCACGCATCGTCACCTCGTCCTTTGCGAGTTAAGCAATCAGTAGTCCTGCTTTGAGTTGCAAATATTAGCAAGAACCAATATCAAATACCAGTGCTACTACGAGCTCTAGTAAGGTACACATCAATAACATGTATATCACATATACCTTTGTTCACCTTGCCATCCTTCTTATCCGCCAAATACTTGGGGCAATTCCGCTTCCAAACCGGACTCCGCTTGCGGTAGAAGCACTCGATTTGAGGTTTAGGGCCAGACTTGGGTTTCTTTTCTGAGCAAAGAACTTGCTTGCTGTTCTTCTTGAAGTTCCTTCTTCTTCCCTTTGCCTTTCTTCTTGAAACTAGTGGTCTTATTGACCATCAACACTTGATGCTCCTTCTTGATTTCTACCTCCATGAGCCTTTAGCATTGCGAAGAGCTCGGTATAGTCTTTACTAACCCTTGCATATTATAGTTCATCACGAAGCCTTTGTAGCTTGGTGGCGGTGATTGAAGAATTACATCAATGACACAATCATCCGGAAGATTAACTCCCAATTGTGTCAAGTGATTGTAGTACCTGACATTACGAGTATATGCTCACTAATGTAACTATTCTCCTCCATCTTGCAGCTATAGAACTTATTGGAGACTTCATATCTCTCAATCCGGGCATTACTGTTGAATATCAACTTCAACTCTGGAACATCTCATATGCTCCATGACGTTCAAAACGTCGTTGAAGTCCCGGTTCTAAGCCGTAAAGCATGGCACATCGAACTATAGAGTAGTCATCGACTTTGCTCGCGGGACGTTCATAACATCTGCGGTTGCATTAGCGGCGAGTTCGGCACCTAGCGGTGCATCCAGGGCGTAACTCTTACAGGCAGCAATGAGGATGATCCTCAAATTACGGACCCGATCCGTGTAATTGCTACCATCATCTTTCAACTTTGCTTTCTCAAGGAACGCATTAAAATTCAACGGAACAACAAAGACGAGCCATCTATCTACAATCAAACATAAACAAGCAAGATACTATCGGTACTAAGTTCATGATAAATTTAAGTTCGATTAATCATATTACTAAAGAACTCCCACTTAGAAAGACATCCCTCTAGTCATCTAAGTGATCACGTGATCCAAATCAACTAAACCATAACCGATCATCACGTGAAATGGAGTAGTTTTCAATGGTGAACATCTTATGTTGATCATATCTACTATATGATTCACGCTCGACCTTTCGGTCTCCGTGTTCGAGGCCATATCTGCATATGCTAGGCTCGTCAAGTATAACCCGAGTATTCTCGTGTGCAAAACGGCTTGCACCGTTGTAGATGGACGAGAGCTTATCACACCGATCATCACGTGGTGTCTGGGCACGACGAACTTTGGCAACGGTGCATACTCGGGGAGAACACTTCTTGATAATTTAGTGAGAGATCATCTTATAATGCTACCGTCAATCAAAGCAAGATAAGATGCATAAAAGGATAAACATCACATGCAAATCAATATAAGTGATATGATATGGTCATCATCATCTTGTGCTTCATGATCTCCATCTTGCGGCACCACCATGATCACCATCGTCACCGGCCGACACCTTGATCTCCATCGTAGCATCGTTGTCGTCTCGCCAAACTTATGCTTCTCGACTATCGCTACCGCTTAGTGATAAAGTAAAGCATTACGAATGCGATTGCATTGCATACAATAAGCGACAACCATATGGCTCCAGCCGATTGCCGATAACCGGTTACAAAACATGATCATCTCATACAATAAAATATAGCATCACGTCTTGACCATATCACATCACAACATGCCTGCAAAAACAAGTTAGGCGTCCTCTACTTTGTTGTTGCAAATTTTACGTGGCTGCTACGGGCTTAAGCAAGAACCAGTCTCACCTCGCATCAAAACCACAGCGATACTTCGTCAAATAGACTCGTTTAACCTTCTCAAGGACCGGGCGTAGCCACACTCAGTTCAACTAAAGTGAGAGAGCAGCACCCACCAGTCACCTTTAAGCAACGAGTGCTCGTGGCGGTGAAACCAGTCTCGCGTAAGCGTCTGGCGTAATGTCGGTCCAGGCGCTTCATCTCACAATACCGCTGAACCAAAGTATGACATCTTTGGTAGGTAGTATGACTTGTATCGCCCACAACTCACTTGTGTTCTACTCGTGCAAAACATCAAACCATAAAACCTAGGCTCGATGCCACCGTTGGGGAACGTAGTAATTTCAAAAATTTTCCTCGCACACGCAAGATCATGGTGATGCATAGCAACGAGAGGGGAGAGTGTTGTCTACGTACCATCGTGAGACCCGGCGAAGCGATCTGGCGTAGAGGAAGTAGTCGTCGTTCTCCTTGCGATCCGACCGATCCGGCGCCGTTACTCGGCGCCCCAGTTCTTGACACACGTACAGCTCGATGGCGTCCCTCGTACTCGATCCAGCCGAGTGTCGAGGAGAGTTCCGTCGGACGACGGCGTGGGACGATCTTGATGTTTCACGGCGCGAGGCTTCGCCTAAGCTTGCGACGGTATAACCGAGGTGGAATATGGTGGAGGGGGCACCGCTGCGGCTAAGGAACGATCTCACGATCAACTTGTGTGTCCCAAGGTGCCCCCTGCCCGTATATAAAGGAGGGAGGGGGAGGCCGGCCGCCCCTAGAGGAGGCGGCGGGAGGAGTCCTACTCCTACCGGAGTAGGACTCCCCCTTCCTAGTTGGACTAGGTTTGGGGAGGGAAGAGGAAGGGGGCCCGCCCCCTCCTGTCCTATTCGGACTGGGGGAGAGGCGCGCCACCTCCTGGCCGGCCCTCCTCTTCTCCCTCAAGGCCCACGAGGCCCATTTACCTCCGGGGGTTCCAGTAACCTCCGGTACTCGAGAAATTCCGTTTTCGCCGGAACCATTCGAACTCCAAACATAGGCTTCCAATATATCAATCTTTATGTCTCGACCATTCCGAGACTCCTCGTCATGTCCGTGATCACATCCGGGACTCGAACTCCTTCGGTACATCAAAATACATAAACTCATAATAACCATCGCCGTAACCTTAAGCGTGCGGACCCTACGGTTCGAGAACAATGTAGACATGACTTAGAACTATTCACGGTCAATAACCAATAGCGGGACCTGGATGCCCATATTGGTTCCTACATATTCTCGAAGATCTTTGTCGGTCGAGACCGCATAACAACATACGTTGTTCCTTTGTCATCGGTATGTTACTTGCCCGAGATTCGATCGTCGGTATCAATACCTAGTTCAATCTCGTTACGCAAGTCTCTTTACTCGTTCCGTAATACATCATCTCACAACTAACTCATTAGTTGTAGTGCTTGCAAGGCTTAAGTGATGTGCATTACCGAGAGGGCCCAGAGATACCTCTCCGACAATCGGAGTGACAAAACCTAATCTTGAAATACGCCAACCCAACATCTGCCTTTGGAGACACCTGTAGTACTCCTTTATAATCACCCGATTCGTTGTGGCGTTTGGTAGCACCAAAGTGTTCCTCCGTAAACGGAGTTGCATAATCTCATAGTTACGAGGAACATGTATAAGTCATGGATAAAAGCGGTAGCAACATACTTAACGATCGTGTGCTAAGCTAAGGAATGGGTCATGTCAATCGATCATTCTACTAATGATGTGACCTCATTAATCAAATAACAACTCCTTGTTCATGGTTAGGAAACATAACCATCTTTGATTAACAAGCTAGTCTAGTAGAGGCATACTAGTGACATGTTGTTTGTCTATGCATTCACACATGTATCATGTTTCCGGTTAATACAATTCTAGCATGAATGATAAACATTTATCATGAAATAAGGAAATAAATAATAACTTTATTATTGCCTCTAGGGCATATTTCCTTCACTACCGCACAACAGGAGCTGTACTACCGCATGGACCTGCGGTACTACCGCGGAGGACTGCGGTACTACCGTGGATGTGGCAGGGCCTGGACTCGTCCCGATGAGCACCGACAGGGGGCGGTAGAACTGCTGGCGCTGTACTACCGCGACCCCATGCGGTACTACTGCAAGGCAGGCACCGTCCAGGCACGATAGGCACGGATATAAAAAATTACATCCGTGACTACATCCGCTGAGCTTTTATCTATGCAAAATTCCGACACGGTACTACCGCAAACCATGTGCGGTACTACCGTGTAGGGCGCGGATGTAAAAAAATACATCCGCCCGTACTTCCGCTCATGCCGCTGTGCCTGGCCAGGCTTCACGGTACTACCGCGCCGAAGCATGGTACTACCGCATAGGGCGCGGATGTAAAAAATTACATCCACTCCTACTACCGCTCGCGAAGCAGCGCCTGGCCAGAGCTCACAGTACTACTGCTCAGGAGGAGCGGTACTACCGTGGGCACCTACGGTACTACCGTGCCGGGGCCCGGTACTACTGCTAGGGTCTGCGGTAGTACCGCTATGGGGAGCAGTACTACCGCCAGCCTTTGAACAACAACACTAGGAGTCCATCATTCTACAGAGACACGATGATACGGAGGAAGCTCCAAAGAGCCAAAGAAAAGGAGGTGCAAAAGGAACATGTGTACGTGAGATTCCACCCAAACCTTTCCAACGCGGACCCCCTCTTAATAGTACGGTTTTCCTACGACTCAAATCCACCGAAAAGAAACGTAGAGAAACGTCGTCTTCAATAGTCTTCGAGGGGCATCAAATCGTCCTGTGTTCAGACATGAAATATCTGAAAAGCTCAATGCACACGATTAGTCCGCAAACGCATTGTCATCAATCACCAAAACTACTAAGGGATAAATATGCCCTTACAATTATGTTTCCTTTGTTCACTAGTTTTCTTTGTTTTTTCTCGGTTTTAATTAGTTTTTTGTTTACTTTATTTCTTTCTATGTTTCTCATTGATTTTCTTTAGCTTCTTCATTTCTCTATCCTTTTCATCGGTTTTCATTTGGTTATTCTTTCTTTCTTTCTTTTTATGTGTTTTTCGTTATGGCTTTCATCGGTTTTTCTTTGGTTTTAGAACCTTTTTGAGTGATCTTTTTGTTTTCTATGTGTTGTTTGTATCGTTTCTCCTCAGTTTTCGACATACATTTTTCATGTACATGTGAAATGTTTATTTTATACATATAATATTTTTAAAACACATAATTATTTTTTTAACAAATCTTTTTACGCCAACATTTTCGTATACATCAAGAATATTATTTATGTATGTTTTATATTTGTTAATGCATGATTAGCATTTTTTAATACAATGAGTAACATTTCATTCAAATACAGGTTTGATGTCTACTTTCTTCATATATACATTTTCATATACATCTGAAATATTTATTTGATATATTCCATATACATAATTAACATTCTTTTATAATGTCTCGTACATTTTTATGAAACGTGTCAACATTTTTATTATGTCACAAAGATTTTTTCATGCTATGATCATTTTTATATACATTTTAAACATTTCTTTATACACGTTTAACATTTTGAATAGATGATTAACATTTTTCATATAAATGTTTTGATGTATCTTTTGCATACACATTATACATCTTTTGTATACACCATGAACATTTCTTTATGCATATTTAACATTTTTTAGATAAGGAGTATATGCTTTGATCTCTGTTTTTTTCATACACATTGTACATTCTTTTATACTCCCTACGTAAACTAATATAAGAGTGTTTAGATCACTACTTTACAGAAGGAGTACATTAGAAACTTTTTCTATACATATGCAAAATTAAAAAATTTCAATTCTGTATGTAAAGTGGTTTTATAATAGATATATATTTATAATATTTGGAAATATAAGCAAGGTAAAAAAGTAAAGCAAAAAACAATACAAAAATGTGAAAACAAAATGCTCAATGCCAGCGGTCCCCGTTGGCCGGCCCATTCCGGGCGCTGCTACGCGAGGCTACATTGTGTCTTAGGGCATCTCCAGCCGCGCCCCCAAGAAGGCCTTCCTAGCGATTTTTTGCGCGGCCCAAAAACGCCGCGCCCAGAGGCCGATTTTCGCCCGGCTTGGGCAGCAAATACGGCGGACCAGCCCGAACCAGCTGGGCGCCAGGCGCCGGCGAAGTTGTTTTAGCGCGAAGAAGCCGCGGGCCAGCCGAGTCGGCGACTTCGGCGCCTCGTCTAACGGCCTCGGTTCCGCGAGAATCAATGGCAAAGGCTGCCGCGGACAGCCTTGCCATTGATTCCTTCACGGGCGGCGCTTCACGGACGGCAACGCCGACGCCTCCCCTACTCGCGACTTTCGTACACACAGGCGCGCCCGGCTATAAAGCCGGCGGCCTCCACTCCACTCTCAGTACCCACACCGGCCCGCTGCCTCGCCACCGTCCGGCCTCCCTCTCCTGCCTCTCCCGGCGTGGTCGCCATGGCGAAACGTTTCCACAGACGCAGCGGCCGCCAACGGTTGCCGCCGTTAGCTCCATGGCCCGAGTCTCGCTCTGTTCGGCGAACATTCGGCGCCGCCGGACATGCGCGCCGAACCATCGGGGTGGAACTCGGCCGGGAGTGCCCATTCCCCGTTGCCCGACGCCGTGCGGCCGGCATTGCCGCCGAGGAGGTCGAGATCGTGCGCGCATCCTCACCGACGCCCAGCTCTCCCTCCCGATGCGCCGCCGACAACCACGCGGCTCGGGCGGCGTATTCGGCGCCGCACACTCGGCGTGCTCACGTACCTCGGCGGCGGCGACCGCCGTTGGCGTACCCGGCGCGCAGCACCGGCGCGTCGGGCCATGGGCGCTAAGGAGGTTCGGTCCTCCTCCTCCTCTTCCTCCTCCCGATCCTCATCACACTCCTCGGCACTCCGCCCACTTTCGGCGTCAAGGCCGAGCCAGCGGAAATCACCGCTCGGCCGGCGCGACTTCATAGGCCGCGGCATCGCTATCAACGAGGGCGGCGCGCCTCCTCCTCGTCGGCTCCTTGGCGCTTCGTCAAACCAAAGACGGAGCGGGGTTGGCGCCGTGAAGACGGAGCCGGGCCGCGCCGGTGAAGGCGGAGTTCGGCGACGACGACGCGGCCCTAGAATGGGCGCGCCAGACTCCATTGCGATGGAGAAAGCGCGCGGAGAAGCGAAGAGCGCCCGACGCCGCCTGCGCCGCTTCGAGGCGCCGACGCGGCCGCGACGAAGACGAAGTCGTCGTCCTATGCGACAATGACGACGACGACGACGACGCGCGCCGCCGCCCGATCCACCATAACAACGCCGGTCCAGCCGGGGCCAGCGTCAAGGAGGAGAAGGCCGACGACGCGGCGATGGCGGCGACGATTTCAGCCCCTTTCTTTTAGATTAAGCAATTAATGAAAATCGCGAATTTCACGAAATTTGCCATGTTTAACCGAATTTAACTATTTTTTATTATAACCGCGAGCGGTCCTTTTTTTTAGCACTTTCGCGCAGGCGCGCGCGAAGCCGGCGGCAAGCACCGACTCGCCCCGGGGCCTTTTTTTGCGCCGGCTCACCCCCAGACGGCGCTTTTAGACGCCCCTGGGGCGGGCCAACGGCAGCAAGTTCGTATGGTCGCACCCTCTCTTTCCTGCCTCTACCGCCACTCCGTCGCTCCAGGCATACGGCGAGTCGCAACTCCACGGCGCTCACCGGAGGTGCCTCCGGCCTCCTCCTCGCATGCCGCCACACTCGCGCCGCATCCTCGCTTACACGCTCGCCCCGTCCCATGCTCGCCCCTCCGACGCAATGTGCCGGCCTTTTGTGTGCTCAACGCCGGCGCGCTCAGGGCGTTTGGTGAAATGCCGACCCGGATGCCGGTTCTTGGACTGTGGGTGGACTCGTGGAGCAGGCGCGTTCTGAGCCGTGGGCGTATGTGCCGCGTGCCGGAGCGGCGAGGCGGGTGGCTTCTTGGCCGCGTGTGATCCTTGGACATGGTACGTATGCTCTTCTGAGGGCGATCCCTCTCGTGTTCTGCTTGCGACTGCATGCCTGTTATGCGTTCTGTGTGACGTGCATTTCAAAGTACAAAAGATGGCAGTTGTGTTACATTCTCCAATTCTCATTCCATTCCATATTTCCATTCAGTGCTTGGACAGTGGACCACGACCAACCAAAAATTTGACGTACCGTGATTCGGTAACTCACCTCGGGCTGATACGAAGCAAACAGTGACAGCACATAGTCTCTGCACTTGAATGGGAAACATTCTCAATCCTTCACTAGGAAAACAAGACAACCATTTCACATGTTTATACTTTGCCCCATGCTCGTCAAAGTTAAGCATATTAAGAATACTGATGTGCCTGCTGGTAGTTGCATTAGATTCTCTCATTACACTTCATTCGGCACTTGAACCAACAAACACTTGTTGTAAGTTATACTTCGGTAACTCACCTCCAGCTCCGACGGCTCCTAAAATCTGCTTATACGAAGCAAACATCTGAATGGAAACCATTTTCAATGCTTCCCTGAGTAAACAGGACAATCATTTTACATGTTTATACCTTTTCCTATGCTTGTGGCTTAAGCATATTAGTACTTAAACAAACATCGCAAGTAAGATGAATTTTACAAAACTCTTTCCTTAAAGACTTTACAAGGATCAGAATAGCAGTCTTGTCAGGCTATGTACAAAACAAACTGTACGATTATCAGAAGCAGTAGTTCTAGTGGAACTAAAAAAGTTACAACTACATTGTGCACGAAAATACAGGATTATCTATCATTTGTAGTTCACTATATGTTGGCTGATCTTTGCATCTCTGGCTCGGCGTTTATACTGGTCAGGCAGGAGACTACTTCCATGATAGTAGGCCTCCTGAACTGATTATGGTCAACACACTTGCAAGCGGCTTCAAGCACCTTCAGCATTTGCTCTTCATACCCTGTTCCTCGAAGTGTTGGATCCAGGACCTCAATCTGCTTTCCCTCAGACCTCATCTGTAGAACCCATGGGACAAGTTCTTTGGGTGTACAAAATACTGAAACAGGTCGCCTTCCTGTGAGCAGCTCAAGCAGGACTACTCCGAAACTGTATATATCACCTCTCAGCGTAGCAACCCATGCTTGCCCATACTCGGGTGGGATGTAACCCATAGTACCTACTAGCTCCGTTGTGACATGAGTGTTGTTGGGAAGGATCAATCTGGCTAGCCCAAAGTCTGCAACATAAGCTTTAAATTCTTTGTCCAGTAGGATATTACCAGATTTGATGTCACGATGGACAATTTGAGGGTTGCAGGCATCATGGATATAAGAAAGGCCCAGGCTTGCTCCTTGTGCGATCTTGAGCCGAGTAGGCCAGTCAAGCAATAAGCTAGCACCATCATCCCTGTTATGGAGCCAATCATCCAGGCTTCCATTCTCTAAGTAGGAATATACGAGAAACCTTGAGTTTCCCTGGACGCAGTAACCCCACAGTGGTACAAGATTTTCATGTTGTGCCCTGGAGAGTGCATCAACCTCTGCACTGAACTCCCTTTCCATTAGACACATTTCCCCATTGAGCTTTTTGATTGCCAGCTTGGAGCCATCAGATAGCTCTGCCTTGTAGACTAATCCATGACCTCCACATCCAATGATGTTTGCCTTATCAAAGTTGTTCGTAGCTTTCAAAATGTCAGCAAATTTGAGCTTGTTTTCTACTCCCTTGCCTTGTGCTATCCGCACCACAACTAATGTTTGCTCTGAACTGGAGTAGAATGAAGGTTCTTCAACATCTCCGTTACTTTCCCTTCTATTTTTTCCTGTAAAACCCTTCTGCCTAATTGAGACAAGGAGACGCGCCAGCAACAAGAAAATAGCAATGCCTCCGAAGAACACGCCAAATGCAATTGCAAAAACAGCTTTCTTGTCTCGTTTTTTTCTGGAGGATAGAGATATTGAATCTTTACCGCATTTGTGAGTGAGCATAGAGCCACACAGCTTTGGATTCCCATTGAAACTAGAATTCTGAAATGTATTAAACTGGCCTCCAGATGGAATAGGTCCTTCTAGGTCATTGTTTGAAATGTTGAATTCTGAAAGGAAGTTCAGGGTGTTCAATGCAGCTGGGATAGCACCTGTGAGATTGTTGCTGGACAACTCTAGCACCTGCAAGTTCGTGAGGTTGCAAATGGATTGGGGAATCTGTCCGGATAACTTGTTGAAGCTGAAGTCAAGTACTGCAAGCAAGTTCAACTGACCAATCTGTGGGGGGATCACACCTGTGAATTTGTTGTTGCTTAGATTCAACATTGTTGGGAAAGATGTAACCACACGGTATTGAAGTGATGGGCCAGTATAAACAGGCAGCTCAAAGACCCTTGGGTCCAAATGAGTTGTGTTGCCAGTTGATTTTAGCATTGGCATCTCCGTGAATGTTAAGGGGATTTCTCCTGTAAGAGTGTTGTTTGACACATCTATATAGAAAAGACGGCTTAAGGAGTTGATCCAGTCCGGTATTGGTCCAGTGAGTTGATTGCTTCTTAAAATTAACATCTTCAGTTGTGTCAATCTTGATATCCATAGAGGTATTTTTCCAGATAATTGGCAACCATCCATGTCCAACACCTGAAGATTCTCAAAACCACCAATTCTGTCATCCTCTGGCATGAGCTCTCCCTTGAAATTGAACGAAATAAGCAGGATGGTAAGGTTCTTGCTGCTCTTAAGGATCTGAAGCGCATTTGCGATGTTTGTGAAATTGTTTTTACCAAGTGACAAGAAGGACAGGTGCTTCAGATTGCCTATTCTCGATGAGAGCTGCCCATATAATTTGTTGTTAGCTAGCCGCAGCGCAGTCAGGTTACTGCATGAGTACATACTTTCTGGAACTGTACCGGTGAAGTTGTTGGACCAAAGATCTAAAGTTCTTAGATTGGGCAGGTTGGAGAAATTGACATTGCTAAGTTCTCCACCGAGTTTGTTGCTCTTGAGGTCGATTGTTATGAGATTTGTGCAGTTGCTCAGAGCATATGGCAGCTCCCCTGACATGTTGTTGTTGTTCAAATGGAACTCCTCCAGTCTCTTGAGTTGACCTATATAATCTGGAATCTTTCCACTGAATTGGTTCCCTCCAAGATCAAGGCTTACGAGATTTCTGAGGTTGACTATGCGCTTAATATCAAGAACTCCATATAAACCATTGTTTGCGAAAGACAGGTATTCCAACGAGGTTGCATTGAATAGTTCATCTGGGAGTCTTCCACTGAGGTTGTTATACCCAGCCCTGAGCTCTCTTAGCTTGGAGCAATCACCAAGTCCTGGGGGTACGCTGCCACTGAATTTGTTGAAACACAGATCAAGCACCTTGAGGGATGGCAAGGTGCTACATAATTGAGTTGGTATCTGCCCAGTAAAGCTGTTATTGCTGGCATTGAGTGCTATCAGATTCTCCATTGCTTTCCATGTGGTGGATGGAAACTGTCCTGCAAATAAGTTGCTTGAGATGTTTAGTACCTGCAGAGGCCCACCAGGGGTTGAAGATGACAGCAGCTCTTGGAGTGTCCCATTGAGCTGGTTAAAGCTAACATCAAGTGTAGTAATGCTGCTGGACGACACCAATCCCAGCGGCAGACCACCCGACAGCGAGTTGTCAGAGAGATCAAGGTGCTGCAGCCCGGTAAGGTTTCCAAGGGATTGTGAGATGTGCCCCTCGAGGCCCTTCGAAGGCAGCGAGACATGGGTGACCGTCCTATCTTGCCTGCAGGTGATCCCTTCCCAATTGCAGCAATCTGTGCCATTCCGCCATGTCGCAGAGAGGCCACTGTCTTGGGAGAGCTCAGCAAGGAACTGGAGAAGGGCGCCCTTCTCCTGGTCCGTGCAGCAACTGGCAGGAGAGGCCAAGCAGACCAGCAGCACAAGAGCAAGGCCAAGGGAAGGTATGCCCAGTATCTTGCTGCATGTCTTGTTGGAGAAATGGAGTGTCTGCATGGTTTTCTGGTGAAACTAGCATGTAAGCAAGAGCTTAGGCTGTGCCCTGACTGGATGCATCAATGGTGGTCTAGTCATGAAAGCGTGTGATGGGGAAGGAGAGAAGCAGATTTTGCTCCTTGTTTTGTCCACTTGTAGTCGTAGTCACCACGAAGGAAATCAAGGCCATGAAAATTGGATTTAACACAAATGCCACCAGCCCACCAGCACCTTCCTAGTTCACACTCGCGTTTCCCTGTTCCACTATTGGCTGCCTGCTGTAATCTACTGACAAAGTCAATTGCCCAATCGTCCTGAATACCGACCGCAAAAATAAAAAGAACTGCTTTGTAGACTGTGTAGTCGTCCATGACTTTAGAATCCTTAATTATATCAATCAACATGCCTTAATTTACTAGACCTGACATCACCACTCTTACCGGCTTCACTAAACAAATCCAACTTCTTCCCACTAGCACTTGACCAGAAAATTTACTTCTTGACGTATCATTTGCCCTTTTTTGAACAGGAGAAGGAGAAGGTGTGTTTAAAGGCCAGTCCGGAGGACGTAGCTCCCGCTTGCGCAGCGTTCGGGGAAGAGTCCGACAACTTTGGGCCTATTGTAAGCAGCCTTTTTCTACATTTCTGTAAGAGGCTGTTTCTGGAACTCTAACCCGTGACCTCATGGTCACAACTCACGAGGCAACAGCTTTACCGCTGCGCCAATGCTCCCCTTCAGAAGATGTGTTTTTGAAAGGAAAATAAAAACAGTTGGGTAACGATTTGCAGAATATTCTGAAAGGCGCTTGCGGTCCAGAGCAAGCATCGGTGTCTCAGTCCGTATGTGGACAAACCTAGGCAAGAAGAAGTGCAATCTTGTTGCTTGATGGACAAGGTGGATGGTTGACTTGCTGGGTGATATGTCCTCTCTTCCAACCTCTTGATTTACTAACCCTTATCACGCGAGCTTCATCTGATGCTTACCTTTGCTGTTGCTTTCGATTCTCCTGCTCACTGGCGCACTATTATGTTGTGGACCATGGACTCTGACGCTTTGTGGCTATCAACTGAATTCGGAAGGGGTTCAGACTTCAAAGTAATCTTGGTAGCGTGTGAGTTGTGTGACAGTGGCAGGCTGGTTGATCACTCTGATGATGCTCGTGTGGTCAACTGGTCATGGTCTTTTGAGACAGAACCATGTATTAATCTGTACTGCTTTATTATCTTAAAAATTATCTGAGTTGGTAGCGGTCCGTTCACCCTCATCGAGATTATATATGGAGCTATTAACATTACCAAATGCCAACTGTTATGTGGACATAATATTGATTCAACTGTTGTATACATTGGGATAATTATCAAATTTTGCACAAAGTTATGGTCTATGATGACACAAGTGTTTAAATGGCAGATGCAATATAGAGAGAAAACAAACAAATTTTGTAGCAATAGATAAGCATTTTTCTTTCTGTTACCGGTTTAGTTTTAGTTCTTGATGATGGTTGATGATGCTAGGTGCAATGTATCATCATTATTATGTTCTAGATGATGCACTCTATCATTGATCATTATATGTGTGGTTAGCGATTTTTCTCTACCGACTGAGAAAAAAATAGCAAGTGCCAGAGGGGCATGGAGTTTTGGCTCACAACTTCTCGTGAACCATTGCGAACAGTAAAAATCCAATATAGCAAAAAGAAAAACTGAATTTTTAACAAAATGTTTGAGTGTTCTACGTATGTGCAGAATTTCATAAAGAAATGAGATTAGTGGTGCTCTAAAAAAATCAGTGCTGTAAAATGGTGATTTCTAAAGCATTTTGAAGCACACATCCCCCCCCCCCAACAGAATACCAGGAATGCCATTTGTTCACGTAAACTTGTGTATAGATAGAACACCCAAACATGTTTGTTCCCCAAATTAAGTTTTATTTATTTATTATGCTTGCTATTTTTTTGGATTTTACTATTCATCTAGGAGCAAGTACTACTATGAGCTCGAGGGCATAATTGAATTTTTTGGTGCCAGGCACTCGACATAATTAAGGTTATGAGAAACTGCAGTCTTGGCGTTGCATGTTTTTGTTGCCTGGTGCAGAATCTGTACTATCAGGTACAGTACCGACTGAAGAACACAACACAGGGGATCAAAGGCGCAAAGTATTTGGCGTGGCGTGTCAGCCCGGGGATCAAGCGTGTGTTTCAACATGTCGATGTTTTCTTTTTTACCTTTTCAACACGTTTTTTTGTTGAGTTGCTTTTTCAACGCGTTGATGTAGCCAGATCACGGGCTCCCGTTAGGAGAAAGCCATCATGTGTTTTTCTGCGTAGTGCCACCTCACTATTCACACCTGGCCACTTGCAGCAGAGAAATGGTGGTGAGACCCGACTACCGGACCACGATTCAGATCGCTAATTACTTGAAGTTCTGCCGCGGACGCGTAGTTGCTCGATGCGTCTTCTTAATGGTCTTGGATGATTTGAAAAAGGCGTCTCGCTTTTTTATTATCCTTCCGCCAAACCACGGGACATTCTTCGGAAGCAGCGATTCAGCGCCGAGGTGCGCCTGTGCGTGAACAGTAAAATCATTTTAAATAGCAAAAGAAAATAAAAAACTTCTGAACTCTTTTGGCATCTCAGATGCTGGAATGCGTGATGTGCCTGCAAAAATTTGTGATGTTTGGACATTTGAGGATGTCGTGACAAAAAAACAAAACATTGGATGTGAAAGAAACTTTGAAAAAGTACATTGTCGGGCTTGAATTTTTCTTTTGCCTAGAGCTGCTCGAATGTCAGAACAGCACGAAAATTGCACGCTTCTTGAGTACTCGATCATTTTCGATGCCAATAAAATTCAGAAGTTTTTGAAACATTTTACCATTTTTTGAATTTAATGTGCATCAGGTGTAGATGAGCCCAGACTCAGACGTGAATTACCGATATTCTTCTATTTTCTTTCAGTTGTTCAGCCATGACAACCCCCGCTCTGCCTCGCTCGCCCTACCATGGCAACAACCTCCGCACTCTTCCTCTACCACTAGGGACAACCCATTTTTGAGCAACCATCGTGACATTGAGACCCGTATATATGATACATGAGCATACTCTCGATTCTCAAATGAACAAGGATTTTCCCCTTTACGCACACTTCATATGCACAATTCTAAGGTCAAAGCTGAGTACCCTACCCTAAAGAACTAAATCGAATAAACATATTTCAGTGCCCCATGTCGTGGTACTAAATCTGACAGTAAGAGTAGGGGGTACATATGAAGAGGCAAGGCCCTAGCTACGGCGAGGTTGTACACACGAGTTTACGAGTTCAGACCCCTCTTGGAGAAGGTAAAAGCCCTACGTCTCGGTGCCCCGAGGAGGTCGATTGGAATATGAGTGTGTGTGTTACCGGGGGTGCGAACCCTTGTGCCAGAGGAGGGAGGTGGCTTATATAGAGTGCGCCAGGACCCCAGCCATCCCCCGATAAGGGTTCAGTGTACATTAAGACAGGGCGTTACTGGTAACGCCAGCTATAAAGAGTTATTAATGATCTTTAGGACTACGAAGTGAACGCCTCACCGTTGCGATCCTGAGTGACTCTAGGTCTTCTGCACTCCGGGTGGTTTCTTGTACGATCGAGTGACTTCATCTTGGTCGAATGGAATTGGAGTATCCGGGTGAGATAATTGGTCGAGTGGATTGCACTCCAAGGTTACTTCAGTCGGTACCCTTTGTTATACTTTGAATGTTCTTGATTCTAGGGTAGTGACCTTGGGTAGGGCGTCTAGGTCAGGCCTAGGATCCTACCCTAGGTCCATGGCATCGTCATTAGCCCCCGAATGGATTGAGGTCTGAATGAAAAGAGAGTTGAAGTTGATCCCGACCTGATTCTTATGCTTCGTAGGCATTTTTCCTGAGTCTGGGAATCATGCTGAAACTTCAACTTTATTTCAATCGCCTTGATCGATTCAGAGGTCATCGAGTGAACTATACTGACAATCTTCGAGTGTTGATATGGTACGAAATCTTCGGTGCGATTGGTTACTCTGCGGTTCCCGAATCTCACGGGATTCAAAATTTTGGGGAAGCGTGCTGGACAGAGCGCGCCGCAGTAAACAAGGTGGATAGACAGGGGCGTCTCGATTCTTGCGCCACCTTTTTCACCACGTATCGGGCGTGCGACTGTTACGGGATTTGACAGGACTGCTTGGGCCCACAAGCCAGGCACTCGGAAGCAGGCCCATAAAAGGTGTCAAGGCCGATGTGTTTGCACAGTGTGGCTTATTCCTCTTCTTCCTCCTCTACTTCCCCACCGCGTCGTCCTCCACTCTTGACGCCGCCCCGCCCGCGCGTAGTCCGCCGCAATGGGAAAGGACAATATGGCGGCCCTGGAGCACGCGAAGAAGGCGACGACGACTACGAAGGGCAAGAAGACGAGTCGGGGGTCATCGTCGAGGTCTGTATTGCCGCCTGGTTGGATCCAGGGGGACTGGATTCGATCCACGATCCGGAAAGAAGATTTGGAGGATCTGGCCGGCGCGGGCTTGATTGCTCACGGGTCTTGGAGGTTGCTGGGGAATGAGACCGAGCCACAGCAGCAGGAGGGTGAGTGCGTCCTCCTCGCAACTCATGTCGACCGTGGTTTCTCTCTACCTCCGCATCCTTTTTTCCGTGGTTTTCTAAACTTTTTTGGTGCCTGACTTCTTCATTTCTCTCCCAACACTATCACATATCTCGCTGCGTATGTCTCTTTGTGTGAAAACTTCTTGGGTTGTCGATCGCATTGGGGTTTATTCAAACACATCTTTACCTGTCGTTCCCAAACTGTGAAGAAGGCAAATCCGACTGACGAAAAGACGCACATGATCCAAATGTGTGGGGGTTTAGGGATTCAGATGAGGATTAGGAGTAATTTTCCTGACTCTTCTCGAGTCGGTTAGGGGGTGGCAGTCGACCTGGTTCTATTGCCAAGATGTTCCGACCCCTGGTCATTCGACTGGTCTTCCCCCCTTCACCATGGATCAAGTCCGCCAACCCTCTTCATTGACCGTGACTTCAACAGAGAAAGTAGAGGTGTCCATGCTAGTCGACCAGGTAGTTCAATTGGTCCGTGACGATGTGACTGGCATGGATTTGTTGGAGGTGTTTCTCAGTCAACGCATCCAGCCCCTCCAAGCTCGCGATCATCCAATGTGGATGTACTCGGGCACCAATGACACCGCTCGGGTCCACCCAGAGGAGGTCGCCGATGAGACGGTGGTACAGTGGCTGCGAAGCATCACTGGAAACAAAGATAACCCCAGGGGGTCTAGAAGAGTTGTACCATTCGACACTGAAAATGAGCCGGACAAGGTCTGACCTTTGTTACCGAGTGTCTTTTCATTCTAATTTGCAACTATCCTTGAATCTGATTGACGCTTGTTTAACTCCTTGCCTTGCAGATTTATACCGAGATGTACTCGATGCCAAACGGGGAGCAAGTCCAGGAGGGAACGGAGAGCGCAGATGAGAGTGGCGAATGGCAAACCCCCGACGATGATGAGGAGGACAATGATGACTCGGACGATAGTGAAGAAGTCAACTCACCACCTCGCTCCGAATGCCGATCCAAATAGTCTCAAGACCCTGCAGGTGGGTGTGGCAAGGCAGCTCCTCCAAGCACACAAGTGCAAAAACACACTCGGACTTCATCTCCGGAACCATCTGAAAAGGCCGCCAAGCAGCCCAAGGTCGCCCCCTCAAAGCCTCGGAAGGCCTTGCCCAAGATCAAGATGGACGTTCCCGTCGCTTCTGTGTAAGTGTTTTGTTTTCCCCTTTGCTTTTGCGTTTTTTGGGAACCTCTATGTTATCGTCGACTCATTCTCCTGCTTGACCGAGTGGGTTCTGAATCTTTCAATGCTGCGACTTCTGGGACCTCCATGGACATTTACAATGATCAAGATGATGAGGAAACTGAAGATGCGGCTACTTCCAAAGCAGGTACAATTCTACAATTTTACGCTCATTTTGTCGATTGTACTGTCGGTCGACTGAACTCTTATGGCCGAGTCTTGTGCAGCACCACAAAATGTCATTGAACTTCCAGACGACGATGAAGACGTGCCCCACAAGACCACGGGAAGAAAGGGCAGGACTTCAAGCAGGAGGGTGTCTGCCAGCAATGTACCTCAGTCGACATCAGCACCGGAAACAGTGATCCAGCAATTCGGAGATCCAATTCGGGCTTCTGTTTCTTTTGCCGAACCTGTGTCGACTGATTGTCCTTCAGCGTCGACCGCTCAAGTCCTTGCTCCATCCGTGCAACTCCATGCCTCAGATCCTCTGACTGCTTCGACTGTTCCACCAACTCTGCTCTTTGTTGCTCATCATGTCCCAGAGGACCCGGTGAGCGCTGCTAAGGAAGCTATGCGCCAAGCAAGCTTTATGATGGAGCAAATGAAGGTGGTGCACGAGGCTAGAAAGGATGCCTACGATGCTAGCTCTGCTCTTCAGACCAATGTCAAGGTGAGTTGATTTCTGACTAATCTTTCAGCTTGATCTTTGCTCTGTTAGGATACTTGAAAATTGTTGCTTTATTATCCTTAAGATGTTCGTGGATGAGCGTTTTGAAACCTTTAATGCGCATCTATCATGAGTCTGCACTTTATATCCGTTCACCTACTGGGTGCTTTAACTTTTGCTGAATAGTTCTTCCGCTTGAGTCGACCATGTCGTGTCGAGTGTATGTTTGAATCGGTGGGGGCATGCAGAGTGCACCCACTGGGTGTAGTCCCCAAGACCGTCGTCAAATGTTTGATTCGGCGGGGGTCTTTATCAAATGTCTCTTTACAGTTATTCCACTCGGTTGAGACATCGCGCCGAGTGGGATCCAGACCAGTGGGGCACGCCGAGTGCACCCATTGGGTGTAGTCCCCGAGACCGCAGTCGACTGCGGGCAGTCGGCAGGGGTCTTAAGAATTAATGTTGTCGTTTATTATTATTATTATTATTATTATTATTATTATTATTATTATTATTATTATTATTATTATTATTATTATTACTCGTGCTGGGAAGACCATGCCGAGTGGGAAATTAGACCAGTGGGGGCACGCCAAGTGTACCCACCAGGTGTAGTCCTCGAGACTACTGTTGAATGTTTGATTCGACAGTAGTCTTAGAACACTTTTTTGCTGCGATTGACCTTTGTTTCTGTCGAATGACGTGTCTTATTTGTTGACTGCAGAAATCTTGTGAGCTTGGGGCCCAGTTTGCTGAATTGGAGAGGAAGCAGATCAGTCTCAACCTCGACCTGGAGCTGGCCAAGGAGAATCTGCAGAAGCCCAAGGATGAAGCAACTGCTATGGGAGGTAACAACTCATCGACTATTCACTTTGTCATTTATCCCTTTTTGTCTTTTGAACTGAGTGGCTCCACTCGAACAGATGTGCATAGTGAAAACCGTCAACTCCAAGCTCGTCTGAAGGATGTTATTACTTTAGTCAAAATGAAGCAGGCTCTGGAGCAGAAGGACCTCGACCTTGCTGCAGCGCAGAGGACGGTGATAGAGAGAACTGAACTTGCCGACAGGAAGCTGGCTTCAGTCGGCAAGTTGGAAGAGGAAAATGCAAGTTGAATACTGCTATTAACGAAGCCAACAAAGAAGTCGTGCAGCTGAAGAAGGACAAGGTGGCCCCGTCTGACAAGGTTGGAGATCTCACTCGGAAGAGGGATGAACTGGAGGCTTATCTGGGAGGACTCGCCAAGAAGATGTTCCTAATGCTTGAAGGTACTTTCCCTTGTCTGACTGATTTGCAACTGCCGACTCACCATTATTCTATGTGTGTGCAGAATTCTATAAAAACTTTGATGAAGAGACTGGGGTGTCGAGACGAATCTGGACCCCATAAACTCCCCTATCAAGGATGAAGCTGCGATGAACGTGCTGCGACTAGAGTCTCGCCTTGCTAGTGTTATGGATTATCTTGCTCGTCTGAAAGTGGCGGTGTCGTGGATTGACACGGAACTCTGGCCAGCTGTGACGCTCCAGAATGATCTCGAGTCGCTGATGACTCGACTCAATGAAATCCCTGGTTGAGTGCAAGAGTGCAAGAAGTCGTCTGCTCGTTGTGGCGCTGATGTGGCTCTATCCTTGGTCCGAGTCCATTGCAAGGAGGTCAAAGAAGAGAAGCTGGTGGCTCTCAAGGTCTCCAATACCAAGAAGCTCCAATTCCAGTCCTTCATGGAGACCTTTGCCAACGCTGCAACTCGTATTGTAGACAGTATCAACCTTGACAGTTTCGTCGAGCTAGCAAGCCCTACTCCTGCTGAGTGAACAAACTTAATGCCTCACTTTTATTTGCCTCGGAATGCCGAGTGATTTTGTAACTGTTAAACTATTTCGGGCCTGACGTCTGAGTACTTCTGTTCGTGGTTCTGAACTTTGCTGGATTTATCTGAACTTGGTTTTTCCTTGAATATGGTTGCTTTGTCTTCACCACTTTCAGATCTCTTAACTCCGAGTGGAACTTGATTTCTCACTCGGAATAGAAGTTGTACTTGTGATGCAGCTCCGATGAGAGGGTCGCAGATATGAGCACTAGGTGCCGTACATGATCTGCACCTCGTCGTCCTTGTGGATCAGGATGGAGCAGATGTTGTACTTGTGAAGCAGCTCCGAGGATCTTTGTAACTTAGGTGAATCAGATTCGCAGCTAAGTCTCCGAGTGAGAGGGTTGCTCTTGACTCGGAGTGGTTTTTTAACTTAAGCGAGTACGGGGTCGCAGCTAAGCCCCCGAGTGGGAGGATTGCTCTCCAACCGGAGTGGTTTTTTAACTTAGGTGAATATCGGGTCGTAGCTAAGCCCCCGAGTGGCAGGATTGCTCTCACTCTGAGTGATGTTGAAACTTAGGCGAATCGGGTTCACAGCTAAGTCCCAAAGTGGGAGGATTTCTCTCCACTCGGAGTGTTTTTTTTAACTTAGGCGAGTACGGGGTTGCAGCTAAGCCCCCGAGTGGGAGGATTGCTCTCCACTCGGAGTGATTTTTTAACTTAGGCGAATTGGGTACGTGACTAAGCCACCCACTGAGGGATTTGAACACATGTGTTTATGGGATAACAATCATTAAGATACTTGAAAAATCTTGTCTTTGATAAGCAAACTGAAGGATTCTAATTACAACTCGTCAATCCGAGTGTTTAGGTATAGAAACGGGGGAGCAGCTCTGCATTCCACGAGCGTGGCTCGTCTTCTTTCTTGGCTACATTGTAGAGGTGATACGCCCCATTGTGGAGCACCTTGGTGATGATGAAGGGACCATCCCAGGCCAGAGCGAGCTTGTGAGGTCGTTTCTGATGCACTTAGAGCACCAGGTATCCTTCCTGGAACGCTCGACCTCTGACATTACGGGCATGGAATCGACGCAGGTCTTATTGATACATGGTCGACCGGATCAGAGCCATCTCAAGTTCCTCCTCCAGGAGATCAATTGCATCTTGGCATGCTTGTTCTGCTTCAGTTTCTGAGAAAAGTTCCACTCGGGGGGCGTTGTGCAACAAGTCAGTCGGAAGCACAGCTTCAGCACCATACACCATGAAGAAAGGAGTTCGGTCAGTCGACCGGTTGGGAGTTGTTCTCAGTCCCCATAAGACAGATGGCAATTCAGTCACCCAGGCTCTAGCAGGGTGCTTGAGGTTGCACATCAGTCGGGGTTTCAGCCCTTGAAGGATCAAACCATTCGCCCTTTCCGCTTGCCCATTCGACCGCGGGTGCGCAACAGATGCGTAATCGACCCGAGTGCCTTGGGAGGCACAAAACACCCTGAACTCATCAGAATCAAAGTTGGAGTCGTTATCTATGATAATGTTGTGAGGGACTCCATATCTGAATATCAACTCCCTGATCAAACTGATGGCAGTGCTTGAATCAAGGTTCTTGATAGGCTTGGCTTCGATCCATTTGGTGAATTTGTCGACTGCTACGAGCAAATGAGTGAAGCCACTTATGCCGGTCTTGAAAGGTCCAACCATATCCAACCCCCAGACTGCAAATGGCCAGATGAGTGGAATAGTATTCAAGGAAGATGCAGGCTTGTGAGACATGTTTGAGTAGAACTGGAAGCCTTCGCACTTGTCGACTATATCTTTTGCCATCTCATTTGCACGCGGCCAATAGAATCCCGCTCGGTATGCTTTGGCTACGATGGTCCGAGAGGACGCATGGTGACCATAGTTCCCCGAGTGGATCTCATTTAAAATCATTTGACCTTCTTTTGGGGAGATGCAACGCTGAGCCACTCATGTGACACTTTCCCTATAAAGCTGCCCACTTATCATGGTGAAGGCTTTGGATCGACGGACGATCTGGTGGGCCTCATCTTCATATTCTGGGAGTTCCTTCCTGAGAAGGTATGTGATATATGGCACCGTCCAGTCGGGGTGATCACTAAAACTTCCATGATCAAGTCGACTACATCTGGGACTTCAATCTCAGTCGGATTGGTTGAACTTATCGGTTGTGGGGGCTCTTCCATGAAGGGATATTCTTGAACTGGCGGGGTGTGGAGATGTTCAAAGAAAACATAACTGGGGATAGGCTTCCGAGTGGAACCTATCTTCGCCAGATCATCAGGAGCTTGGTTCTTGATTCGGGGTATGTGGTGGAGCTCTAACCCCTCAAACTTCTTCTCTAGCTTTCTTACTGCATTGCAATAACTGGTCATTGCTGGACTCCTGATATCCCATTCCTTCATCACTTGATTAACCACCAAGTCTGAGTCGTTGATGACCCACAAGTGTAGGGGATCTATCATAGTCCTTTCGATAAGTAAGAGTGTCGAACGGAACGAGGAGCAGAAGGAAATGACAAGCGGTTTTCAGTAAGGTTTTCTCTGCAAGCACTGAAAATATCGGTAAACAAATAGTTTTGTGATAAGGTAATTTGTAATGGACAACAAGTAATTGAAGTAAATAAGGTGCAGCAAGATGGCCCAATCCTTTTTGTAGCAAAGGACAAGCCTGGACAAGTTCTTATATGAAGGAAAACGCTCCCGAGGACACATGGGAATTATCGTCAAGCTAGTTTTCATCACACTCATATGATTCGCGTTCGTTACTTTGATAATTTGGTATGTGTGTCGGGGGTTGGGTGCGACATATGCCAAAGGATGGCTTATCATGGTGGGAGCGAGTAGAATGTCACCGGTGCCTGGAAGCGGGATGAGGCGTAGACACGAACGCTGGCGCACTTTACCTAGGTTCGGGGCTCTCCTAGGAGATAACACCCCTAGTCCTGCTCTGCGGGGTCTCCGCATGATCACTAAGGCACTAGTGAGTACAAAGGTGCTCCTCGAGCTGTATGATAGAGGTAGAAGAAGGCAAGGCTTGCTCTCTCCCCCCTCTATGGATGAGTCTAGTTCTAACAGGTTGGGAACCCTTTGCATGGGTGCCCTGGGGGCTTTATATAGGCCTACCCCCCAGGGGTACAACGGTAATCTGGCCAGGCGTAGGGCCCGGCTGTCAGCATCTCCGGTCGCCGGCTTCTCCGCCGGCTGCTGGGGCCCGCCGCTGATGCAGTGCAGGCCGGCGGGCCGCCTCCGCCCATTGGCGGATGCAGTTGGTGGCTGATCACTGTAGCCGCAATGCTAATGACGCATGCTTGGTCGGGGGAGGGGCATGGCTACAATCCTGCCATCTGGTGGGAGATCACTGTAGCATCACCGTGTCTTGTCTGGTTAATGGCGCACATACCTCGAGGGAGGATCTGGCTGCCTGCCAGAAGCCGAACCCCCTTGGTTCCGACTGGTCAGGATATGCTGCCTTCCGGGCCCTCGCTGCCTAGTAGGGCTGCTTTGCACCGCAAGCCGTGCAAGCAGCCGTCGTGGGAGTAGGCCCGCTTTGGCGAGGGTGGCGTCAAGGTTGGAGTGGCAGCGTCTGCGCGTCATGCGGAGATCTCCGCTGTGCGGGCACTATATTACACGCCAAGCCACAGATCTGGGGGTGATGGGCTACACTGTAGCCTCACCCTGTCTTGTCTTCTTAATGGGGGGCGCATACTCTGTGGGCGTCGTGGGCCGCCTTCTAGGAGTCGACCCATCTTGGTGCCGTCTTCTGGCAGCCGGCCATTTGAGCCAGCCGGCCACCAGAAGGCGGCGCTTCATTCTGGTGGCTCGCGGGGCCCCACCGACCCAATGTCTTGAAAGGTTCGGGGACTCGGGTTAGGTTACTCGTGGCCCACTACTCCGACAGTAGTCCCCGAAGCTGGTGAGGCGTCGCAGCTGATAAGTCGAGAAGCCTCAGCAGTTTCCTTATCCGCCATGCTCTTGCTAAATTCTTGGTCCGCCTCTTGGCGTGCCGGTTGCCGAGAGCCGACATGACCAGGCGGGCTCGTTTGATAATTTCGAAACGCCAAGGTGGGAACCCGGTAGCGTGCTTGCTAAGCCTCTAGGCCTGCCGCCCATTGCAAGTACGCCACACGGCGCCTGCTAGCCCGGCCAGCCTGCCAACCCACGCTCTCGATGGGACGTGATAGCGTGCCGGGCCTGCCACCACTGGGCCTCGGCGCGCGGGCGGATCCACTGCGGCCGAGGCGACCGGTTGCGATTCCAAGGGGAGTTACTGCGTAGTAACTTTGTGAAATAAACGCGGGGTCGCGGGGTCATGGGCACAGTTAATCCCACGATCCCACGCCCCTCCCCCTCAGTTTCGTAGCCCGAGGGCTATAATTAGGGGGAGAATGGGGAGTGGAGGAGCACGCGCGCCCTCCCCTCCCATCACCATTTTCACCTCCTTCCTTCCCTGCTACCGCCGCATCTCCGTGCTCCGCCGAGGTGCCGCCGCAGCTCGCCGCCGTTAGGCTCCTTCGCCCCAAGCTTCCTGCTCGACCCCGCTTGGAATCCATGGCGCGCAAGAAGGGAGGGGACTGGGACGGCTCGGTGGTGATTGACGACCACCTCACCTTCCTCCGGTCCACACGTCGATTGCCCGGCGCGAGCTTCGTCAAGGTGCACGTGCCGCCGGAGAAGGAAATCTCGCCGGCGCCGCAAGGAAACGAGCGGGTCGTCTTCCGCTTGCACTTCCTCCGCGGCTTTGGCCTGCCGGTGAGCGGATTCTTCCGCTCCTTCATGGAGTTCTACCATCTCCAGCCGCATCACCTGACGCCCAACACCATGACGCTGCTGTCCGCCTTCGTCACGGCGTGCGAGGGCTACCTCGGCATCCTCCCCAACATCGAGCTGTGGGGAGCTTTCTTCTACACTAAGTTGGGCACCTCCGCTAAGGAGAAGGCGGCCCAGTGCGGTGCCTTCGTCGCGGTGCACCTCCGCTAAGGAGAAGGCCTAGAACCCGGCCGCCGCGACCAAGCGGAAAGAAGCCGCGGCGAAGGTGGCGAAGTTTCAGAAGCTCCCGAAAGTGCCTCCCATGGTGTCGGCGTAAGTATCTTTTCTTGTGTGTTTCCTTTCTTGCTGATTCTGTCTAAACTTCCTTGCTTTATTTTTCTTGACTTAGGGCCCCGCTCTCCCTTGAGAAGTCGACCGCCGCCTCTATCATTAGGTCGGCGGAGACCTCCACCACCACCCGGCGAATCGATCCAGCCGCCAACCTCTAGGAGGCGCAGGAGCGAAACGCGCGGGAGGCACGCGAGGAGCAGGAAGCCGCCCGCCTGGAGAAGGCGGAGGCAGACAAGGCGGAGGCCACCGCGCTGAAGAAGCTGGAGGAGGCTGAGGCTGATGTCGCAGCAAAGAGACGGCTTGAAGAAGCCGCACGCCGCCAGGAGCCACATTCGTCGTTCCCTTGAACTCCGCACCGCCTTCGCCAGAATTCATGGCGCCGACTGGGGAGCCGGCGATGAGCACCTGACCATGGAGAGGGAAGGCGGCGATGCCATCATGCCGGACGTGGTCGTGCCTCCACCACTGCCATCTGGAGGGGCGCGAGATAAGCAGCCGGCTGCCCCACTGGCGCCACCAGCCAGAAACAAGATGGTGACGGGCCCGACTCCTGAGGCTCACACACCCACGCGTCGTCGCCTCGCGAAGGTGGTCTCAGCGCCACGACCGCTGGAAACCCCACCGCGAGCTCATCAATCCCAGACACCGAGGCGACCAGCGCCGCGCCCTCCGGCTAGGTGCGTGGAGGTGGGACGGGAACCTTGATCTAGGCGATCCTTGACGTCCAGGCCAAACTCCGAGCCGAGGCTGACACTCTCAAGTGGTGCAACGAAGTATTCTCGGATTCGCGAACGGCCATTCGGGTGTGTTTCTTGCTTCTTCATCTTTGGTCCTTGTATTTTTTCGGTGAGGCGGCGCCCTCTGCTGGGTGTAACCCGAGTTTGGGCGACTCTTGGCGGTGGCTCGGGCGTAATTTGCAAGCTCCGAGTGCTAACTTCATCTGATATCCCCTTTGCAGGATTACCATAACCTTCGCTCGGACACCTTCAACTCGAGCATCCGAGAGATGGACAAGCGGATCGCCGACTTGTCAGAAAGCCGGAGTAAGTCTTTGTTTTCTTTCCCTGCGGGGCGCTGGCGCACCCGCGGGCTGTAGTCCCCGAGATTCGGGCCGACTGCTGAGCAGCCGGGCCGGATCTCTCCGGCAACTGCATTTATTCTTTGTCAATCATTGATAACTCCTTTCTCTGCGGTAGCGATAAGCTCCACGCAGCTATAGTCCCCAAGATTGGTGGCTGACTGGCGATCGGGCGGATCTCCCAGCGACTCCACTTCTTCCTTGTTGATTGTTGACGTCTTTTCTTCTTCTACTTTTGCAGAGGCCAACGCCGTTTTGCAGCAGCAGCTGGGCGAAGCCAACACCGCGCTGCGTGCCAAGGAGGCAGAGTGCAACAAGCTGGCCGAGGAGCGTGACCGGTTGGCCACGCAACTGGTGGAGCAGGTGGAGCTTCTCCAGAAGGCTCAGAAGGAGGCGGAGGTGAAAGAGTCCAATCTCCTCGCCGAGTTCGAGATCGCGCCTAGGCCGACAAAGAGGCGCTGCTAACTGCCGGCTTCGGAAATATTGAAGATATGGTTGATGGTAAGCTTCTCTTTTTTTTCTTTCTTCGAGCTGCTGGCTTTTGATCGGGCCGACTCCTAGCTTCTGACTTCTGGCTTCTTTACTCTCTGCCCGGGCAGACTTCTTCCCTGGCCACTCTGGGGCCGCCAACCAGGCCATTGAGGCTTATTGCGAGGAACGGAGGGCAGAAGGTGTGCAGATCGCTGCCGATGCCCCCCGGACCCTTAGCGAGCAGCTTCTCAGCATCCAGGCCTGCCTTCGGCCGGCTGATCAGATGTTGCGTCGTCTTCAGCGTGTCGGGGCCCAGGCGATCTCTGCCCTATGGCAAGACAAGCCAGCTCGGCGCACTCCCAGCCGGACCGCCGACTGGCTGGAGGTGGCGGCCGGCCGTCTGGAGGCGTTGAAGGGTTCCTCGGCCCGGGCTGGAGCGCGCCGGGCTCTGGAGTTCATCAAGGCATGGTACCCTGGGCTAAATCTAGCCCAGTTGACCATGTTTCGGCAGGATGCTCAGGAGGAGCTGGTGGTGGTGGAGGGTGATCTTGTCAAACGGGCGGCGGCGATCGCCGACTACACCAACACCAACATCTTCATCCCGGAGCTGGCTGAGAATGGTGCCGAGGCGCCACCAGAGTCGTTCAGGCTGAACCCGGAGGATGGCGAGGAATCGGGCGAGGTGATCGACTCCAGTGACGAGGGAGAGGACGAGGAGGACGAGGAAAGCGGAGAAGATGCGCTAGAGGTAGGAGCAGACGGCCAGCCTCAGCTTGACCGTGCCTCGAGCAATGAGCTACGCTCAAGCGCGTCGACTGCTGCTGGAGGCGACCAAGCGGGGACCAACCAGCCATCCACTCCACCAACCGGCACCATTGACTCCGCCGTCCAGCCGGACCCCTCTGTTGCTCCCTAGGCCGTCGAATTTTATTTTTCCTGCTTATTAGTCTTGACAAACTTTGTTAAAATTTGCACAATTCCACCCGCGGGGTGAATTTCAAACTCTGTTGAATGCTGGCCAATGGGCCTTTGGACATGTAGATATTCTTCGACACAAGTTGTGTTTTCTTGCCGAGTTCCGATTTTTCTTGCTTTCTGCTCCTTGGCCTTTTCCTTTGCCGCCCTCCCTTTGCTACCCTCTTGCCAGCCAAACAACCACTCTGCGGACTGCGGCTGAGTCAAGTACTTAGCTACTTTTGGGAGGGCAAGTACTTAGCTGACTGGAGCGTTTGGCAAGGTAAGTAGAAACCGGTCGGCCGGCTGCTCAGCAGCCTGTCGATGAGGCGGGATGCCGGCCTACTACATGTGCGCTTTGATTCCTTAGCCATTTTTCGTGTGGACACCATTTCTGCAACCCCTACCCAGCAGACAGTCGCTCTATGAGCTGCGGCTTTTGGCAGGAGAAGTTTTAGGTGTCAACACACTACTTGTCTGACTGCAGGAAGCGCCACATAGTAGAAGGCGGCAAGCCCCCGGGCCGACTAGTCAAGCCCGGTGCGAGGCGGAAATAATGAAATAACACATGCATAGGCATAATACTTATCATACAGATAAAAGAGGGTAGTCCCCGAGCTCTTCTCGGGGGACCCGGAGTCTTCGTACTTAATACAAAAGGTAGCGTGGTACATACTGCATTTAACTGTAAAATCTTCGGAGGAGGTTTGCATTCCACGGCCTCTCTGTCTCCTTGCCAGAGTCGTCTCTCTTGCGTGCTCTGGGCTTCTGAGCATCGATCAGGTAGTAGGAATCGTTGCCCAACACTTTGCGGATGATGAAAGGACCTTCCCAAGGAGCCGAGAGCTTGTGCTGGCCGGCTGTTCGCTGTATTAGCAGGAGCACAAGGTCTCCCTCCTGGAAGGATCTTGGCTTGACCTTCCGATTGTAGTATGGGCATAGACTCTGCTGGTAGATGGTAGACCGGCTGAGCGCCAACAGCCGGCCCTCTTCCAGCAGATCAACACCGTCTTCTCGTGTTTCTTTTGCCTCCTCTTCGATGTACATGGTGACTCGAGGGGAGTCAAATTCTATGTCCATTGGGATGACGGCTTCAGCACCGTAGACGAGGAAGAAAGGCGTGAAGCCAGTTGACTTGTTCAGAGTTGTGCCCAAGCTCCAGAGGACGGCCGACAGCTCATCGAGCCAGCAGCCGGCCGGACGCTCTAGAGGCTCGACCAGTCGGGGCTTGATGCCGGACAGAATGAGGCCGTTTGCTTGCTCCACTTGGCCGTTTGACTGCGTATGGGCAATGGACGCTAAGTCCAGTCGGATGCCCTGCGTCGCGCAGAAACGAGCCAAAGCGCCTTTGGCAAAATTTGTGCCATTGTCGGTGATGATGTTGTGTGGTATGCCATACCGAATGGTGATGTCCGTGATGAAAGTCACAGTAGTCGGCCCATTTAACTTCTTGATTGGCTTTGCTTCTATCCACTTGGTGAATTTGTCCACGGCGACAAGTAGATGAGTCATGCCGTCACGGGCTGTCTTGAATGGTCCCACCATGTCCAGCCCCCAGACGGCAAAGGGCAAGGCAATGAGAATGGTCTTGAGTGCAGAAGCTGGCAGATGTGGCTTGGAACGGAACTTCTGGCACCCTTTACATTTCTGGACCAAGTCTTTGGCATCTTCTAGAGCAGTCAGCCAGAAAAAAACCATGGCGGAAAGCTTTGGCAACAAGTGATCTTGAAGCCGCGTGGTGACCACATTCGCCTTGGTGGATATCTTTGAGAATTGCTTGGCCTTGGTCTGGCTCTACGCAGCGCTGGTACACACCAGTGACACTGCGCCTCACCAGTTCTCTGTTGACAATGGTGTATGTTGCTGCCCAATGTTGCACTTGTCGGGTCGAGATCTCATCAGTCGGCAGCTCTTTGTTCATCAGAAAGTTGAGGATGGGCTGAGCCCATGAAGGTGCTGCTATTTCTTCGACTGCCAGAACTGCAACTTGCACGAGGGTGGTTGGGCCGGGAGGCGGCAGGTTGGAGTTGGCTGCCGCTTGCTGAGTTAGAGCAGTCCCCGGGACGACTGCTGCAGTCCCCGGGCCGGGTTTTGAAGTCCCGGGCGGTGCGATCGCCTGATCCCCAACCGCCGCCCGAAGTCCCAGCGCCCGCTCTTGGGGTCCTCAAGTCGGATCCGGCCCGAGTGGAGCCTACATGAAGATGGAGTCGATTAAGCAGCGGCAGCAGACGGTTTGAGGCGTTGCGAGGCGGCGCCGGCTAATATTGCTGCGGGTGGAGCCGATCCGTGCCAAGGCATCTGCTTGCTCATTGTCATTTCTTGGCACATGGAGGAACTCGCACCCTTCAAAGTATCCACTGAGTTGCTATACAAGGAAGCGATAGCTTGCCATATTTGCATCCTTGGTGTCCCAGTCGCCCGACGACTGCTGGACCACCAAGTCGGAATCACCATAACACAGGATCCGGCGAATGCCGAGTTCCTTGGCAAGCCGGAGCCCGTGTATAAGTGCTTCATATTCAGCTACGTTGTTGGTGGCGGCAAAGTGAATTTGCAGCACATATCTGAGCTTGTCGCCTTTGGGATAGGTGAGGACGATGCCGGCTCCCAAACCGGTGCGCATCTTGGAACCATCGAAATGCATCCGCCAATGGGTCGAGTCTGGCACTGGCAGCAGGTACTGGGTCTCGGCCCAGTCAACGAGGAAGTCGGCCAGTGCTTTGATGTCGGTGCGGGGCTGGTAGTGGATGGTGTAGGGGGCCAAATCGATAGCCCATTTTGCCACTCGGCCCGAGGCATCTCGGCTTCCAATGATCTCGGCAAGCAGAGCAGTGCAGACAATAGTGATTGGGTGCTCCTGAAAGTATGGCTTCAGCTTCTTGGCGGAAAAATGCACGCCGTAGCACATCTTCTGTTAGTGGGGTTAGTTCTGCTTGGAGGCGGACAACACTTCACTCAGGTAATACACCGGCCTCTGGACTGGTAATGCTCTGCTTTCCTCCTTGTGCTCCACAACTATGACTATGCTGACCACCCGACTGGCAGCAGCGATGTAGAGAAGCATGGGCTCCTTAGCAGTCGGAGCCGCCAGGACGGGCGGAGTGATCAACATCTTTTTGAGCTGGAGAAAAGCCTCGTCCGCCTCGTTGTTCCACTCGAAAAAAGTGGTCTTCTTCATGAGCTGGTACAGGGGAAGAGCCTTCTCGCCCAGCCGACTGATGAAACGGCTGATGGATGCCAAGCAGCCGGTGAACTTTTGCACGTCCAACAGTCGGGTGGGCACCTCCATCTTCTCGATGGCCTTGATCTTCACAAGATTGCATTCTATGCCGCACTCTGAGACCAGAAAGCCAAGAAGCTGGCCGGCTGGTACTCCAAAGACGCATTTCTCTGGGTTGAGATTGATTTGAAATTGGCGCAAGTTTTCAAAGGTTTCCTTGAGGTCTTCTAGCAGCCTGCCATGCTTCTCCATCTTCACCACCACGTCGTCCACGTAGACATGGGCATTTCTGCCAAGTTGCTTGAGGAGACATTTCTGCATGCAACGCTGAAATGTGGCACCGACATTTCTCAAGCCGAACATCATGGTCAGGTAGTAGAAGGATCTGAATGGTGTGATGAAGGCGGTCTTCAGCCTGTCAGCTGGGTTCAACTTGATCTGGTGATACCCTGAGTATGCATCCAGAAAACTCAACAGCTTGCATCCGGCTGTGGAGTCTATCACTTGGTCAATTCTTGGCAAAGCAAAGGGATCTTTGGGGCAAGCTTTGTTGAGGCTGGTATAATCAATACACATGCGCCACTGCTTATTCTACTTTAGCACGAGGACTGGGTTGGCTAACCATTCTGGGAAGAACACTTCCATGATGAAGCTGGCAGCTAGAAGCCGGGCTATCTCTTCTCCAGCAACTCTTCTCTTCTCTTCTGATAGGCAGCACAAGGGCTACCTGACCGGCTTGGCGTCAGGTCGGACATATAGCTTGTGCTCGACGAAATCTTTCGGAACACCCGGCATGTCCTTGGGAGACCATGCAAAGATGTCCTGATTCTCACGGAGGAAATCGACAAGCTCGCTTTCCTATTTGCTGTCAAGGTTTTCACCTATGACAAGGTGCCTCTCCGGGTGCTCCGGGTCCAAGGGTATCTTCTTTGTTTCCTTCGCCGGTTTGAACGAGCCCTCGGCTTCCGACTCCCTGGGGTTTGGTGACATTTCCGGCTGCTTGCCTGCCATCGCCACAACCCGGTCAAGGAGCTGCTTTTCTGCTGCAATCACGAGGGACTCGGCTAGCCGGCTACTGTCTGCCGCACAGGTGGATGACTTCTTGTAGTCTCCGACTAAGGTTAGGATTCCCTTGGTACTTGGCATCTTCATCTAGAGGTAAGCATAGTGGGGGACCGCCATGAACTTGGCCAGAGTGGGCCAGCCAAGTAGCGCATGATAGGGGCTCTCAAGGTCCACCACCTCAAACCAGACTGGATCTCGGCGGAAGTGATCTTTGTCTCCGAAGAGAACGTCAATCTGGGTCTTGCCGATTGGTGAGCAGGAAAGGCCAGGAACTATGCCATGGAATACAATCTGGCTAGGCTGAAGCTGCTTCTGATTGATTCCCAACTTCTCCATAGTGTCACAATATAGGATGTTGATGCTGCTGCCGCCATCTATCAGGACTCGGGAGAAACGAGCAACCCGCCTCTCTGTTGCGAAGGTGGAGTCTAAGACCAAGGCATAAGAACCAGGAGAGGGCATCACCTCCGGGTGGTCAGCTCTGCTCCAACTGACAGGCTTCTCAGACCAATGCATGAACTCTGGGGTCTGTGATGCCACTGCATGTACTTCTTGTTGTCGTTGCTGTTTGCTGCGCTTATCGTCGGCCACGCTGGTGAACACGACATAAGCCCCATGCTCCTCAGGATACTGATTTTGTATGGCATCGACTGGCCAAACCGCCGGCTGCTGGGGTGGAGGAGGCGGCGGGCCGGCAGGCGGAGGAGGCAGGAGTCCATCTCCCTTGGCGATCCTGGTGAGCCAATGGCACTTCCGAGTGGTGTGGTTGGATGGCTTCGCGCCGCTATGGAACTTGCAGGGTGCATCAAGAGTCTGCTTGTACGAGAAGGCGGGAAGCTAGTTGGGCTTGCCGCCCTTCTGACGCTTGGGTAGAGGCTGCCCCTCCGGCTGTTGTTCTTCGACTGTCGCCACCTGCCGGCTGGTGGGAGCCGGCTATGTGGCCTTGCGCTTGTTGTCATTCTGCTGCTGACACCGACTGGTGTCGCCAGCCGGAGTCCGAGTAGCTTGAGGAGCCACTTTTCCAGATGCGTTGACTTGGATCTCCGCCTTCATGGAGGAGTTGGCCGTGGCGTACTTGTCGACAATGATCAACAGTTCGTCGAGGGTCACCGGCTCGTCGCAGAGAAGTCGGTGCTTGAGGAGGGTGCCTTCTCGGCACCCAACAGTAAAGTATTCGATGTCCTGTACCTCGTGCACGCCCTTGCAAGAGTTGCGCAGCTCGGCCCAACACGTGAGGTAGTCGTGAGTTGATTCGCTGGGGCCTTGGACACACAGGGAGAGCTGGCGGCGCTTGGGATGCTGCTTGTACGTGCTGGTGAAGTTGCGGATGAAGGCATCGATGAAATCAACCCAGCTGTTGATGCTGTAGGGCTTCAGGCTATTGAGCCACGTCCGGGCTGTGCCTTGGAGCATGAGAGGGACGTACTTAACAGCAACACGCTTGTTGCCATTCGCTATGCTGATAGCCGTGGAGTAGTCGACCAGCCAGTCTTCCAACTTCACAAAGCCGGTATACTTGGGCGTATCTCTTGGAAGCGTGAACCCTTTAGGGAAGGGCTCATCTCGGATTTGAGGGCCAAAACAGGGCGGACCCAATGCGTCTTCTTCTTCTAGCGCCAAGGATCGATTGAGGCGGTCGATTTGGTGGCGGGCGTCGTTCTCTCTGACTCCTTCCCGGCGGCCAAGGCAGTCGCCGAGTGTTGGGTGCGCGATAGGTGGCGGGGTGGGATATCTCTCCCCGCGAGGTGGAGGAGGAGGCGGGTTGCCTCATCGCTCCACGGCTCAGGGGCAGCCTTCTGCGTCACGCTCGATGGTGAGGCGAGTCCGACTATGGCTAGCAGTCGACTCCTTGTTCTTTCGCTCGTGGGCGCCGCCTGCAGTCGGTGTCCGGGATGTCGCGCCATGATCCTAGCGAGGAGGTGGATCATCGTTTCGCCGGTTGGGCGCTTCACTGCGGCAGCCGGCCTCTTGCTGCTCGGCGACCGCGTCAAGGAGCTGCTGGACGCGCTCCATCATGTGGCGACGCTCGTCGCCCTCGAGCTTGTCTAGCTCGTTTGCTACCGCCTGGGCAGCTCATATGTTCTCCGCAGGCATGGCGTAGACGGGAAGATCTGTCCCTAACATGCTGGAAATGGTCGCGCCGCGCTGCCGGATCACGCCGATGCGGCTAGGCCCACCAGGAGTCGGCGTGCCACCGACGACACGGTCCATCTCATGCAGGTAAGCCTTCAAAAGGCGTCTCATGTTGGCCAGCCTATTGGCGCTTTCGACGAGCTGGACGCGGCGTGCTTCCAGCGTCTCAGCGTCGGCGTCTTATGGGATGGGCCAGATAGGTCTTGCAACGCCGCATCGAGTGGGTCTCGAGCACCTCCGCCTGAATGCTCGCCATGGCTAATGACAAGCACCTCTGTGATGATGCTCGAGCCGCTGTGCTCGCGAGGAGGCGGCTCGTCGTAGACTACCACGTTGGTGGGGAACGCGTTAAGCGACACCGTGTCGGAGTCGACAAGCATCGGGTCGGTGGAGCCAACCGGCTCCAAGTCCACAGCAGGCTCGCTGGCAACGTGGAGCTGGTCGAGGAGGCTGATGAGGTGGCTCTCGGGGCAATCTATGCCTGCGTCAGACGCCGGCTCGTCGGAGAGGCGAATCTCGCCAACAAGATTGGCGAGGCAGCTCGCTATACAGGCGATCTCTGTGCCGTGCAACGCGTCGGCACTGACACCGTCGGGCGTGCCGGGCTGGCTGCGCTCGCCAGGAAGGGACAAGGTTCTCGTCCAGGATAGG
The DNA here is from genome assembly GCA_021437245.1 of Aegilops speltoides. NCBI lineage: Eukaryota > Viridiplantae > Streptophyta > Magnoliopsida > Poales > Poaceae > Aegilops > Aegilops speltoides. The sequence goes on from CM038146.1 coordinate 109,644,133, forward strand.
TCTCCAGACGACGGTGCACCTCGCCCCACGGTGGGCGCCAAATGTCGGGGGTTGGGTGCGACATATGCCAAACGATGGCTTATCATGGTGGGAGCGAGTAGAACGTCGCCGGTGCCTGGAAGCGGGATGAGGCATAGACACGAACGCTGGCGCACTTTACCCAGGTTCGGGGCTCTCCTAGGAGATAACACCCCTAGTCCTGCTCTACGGGGTCTCCGCATGATCACTAAGGCACTAGTGAGTACAAAGGTGCTCCTCAAGCTGTGTGCTAGAGGTAGAAGAAGGCAAGGCTTGCTCTCTCCCCCCTCTATACATGAGTCTAGTTCTAACAGGTTGGGAACCCTTTGCATGGGTGCCCTGGGGGGTTTATATAGGCCTACCCCCCAGGGGTACAATGGTAATCTAGCCGGGCATAGGGTCCGGTTGTCAGCGTCCCCGGTCGCCGGCTTCTCCGCCGGCTGCTGGGGCCCGCCGCTAGTGAGCCCCGCCGATGCAATGCTGGCACGGCCGACAGGCCGCCTCACTTGTTGGCCGGGCGGTCTAGTTGGTGGCTGATCACTGTAGCCGCAATGCTAATGACGCATGCTTGGTCGGGGGAGGGGCATGGCTACAGTCCTGCCGTCTGGTGGGAGATCACTGTAGCCTCACCGTGTCTCGTCTGGTTAATGGCGCACGGACCTCGAGGGAGGATCTGGCTGCCTGCCAGAAGCCGGATCCCCTTGGTTCCGACTGGTCAGGCTATGCCGCCTTCCGGGCCCTCACTGCCTGGTAGGGCCCGCCGCCTGCAAGCCGTACCGATAGGCCGTCGTGGGAGCAGGCCCCACCTGATGGGGGAGATGTCAAGGGTGGAGTGGCAACAGTGCCACGTCGTGCGGAGATCTCCGCCTCTACGGGGTACTGTGGCCAGGCCAAGCCCTAGATACGGGGGTGATGGGCTACACTGTAGCCTCACCCTGTCTTGTCTTCTTAATGGGGGGGTGATACATCTCCAACGTATCTATAATTTTTGATTGTTCCATGCTATTATATTACCTGTTTTGGATGTTTGTGGGCTTTAGTTTACACTTTTATATCATTTTTGGGACTAACCTACTAACCGGAGGCCCAGCCCGTATTGCTGTTTTTTTCCTATTTTAGTGTTTCGAAGAAAAGGAATATCAAATGGAGTCCAAACGAGATGAAATCTTCGGGAGCGTGATTTTTGGAACGAACGTGATCCAGAGGACTTGGAGTGGCAGTCACGCAACAGCCGAGGCGGCCATGAGGGTGGAGGCCCCCTACTAGGTGCACCCCCTATCTCGTGGGCCCCTCAGGCATCCACCGACCTACTTCTTCCTCCTATATATACCCACGTACCCCGAGAACATCAGAACGGACCATGAAAACCTAATTTCACCGCCACAACCTTCTTTATCCGCGAGATCCCATCTTGGAGCCTTCGCCGGCGCATCGCCGGAGGGGGAATCGATCATGGAGGGCCTCTACATCATCTCCAAGGCCTCTCCGATGAGTTGTGAGTAGTTTACCACAGACCTTCGGGTCCATAATTATTAGCTAGATGGCTTCTTCTCGCTCGTTGGATCTCAATACCATGTTCTCCTTGATCTTCTTGGAGATCTATTTGATGTAACTCTTTTTGCGGTGTGTTTGTCGACATCTGACGAATTGTGGGTTTATGATCAAGTTTATCTATGAGAAATATTTGAATCTCCTCTTAATTCTTTTATGCGTGATCAAGTTATCTTTGCAAGTCTCTTTGAATTATCAGTTTGGTTTGGCCTACTAGATTGATCTTTCTTGCGATGGGAGAAGTTCTTAGCTTTGGATTCAATCTTGCGGTGTCCTTTCCCAATGACAGCAGGGGCAGCAAGGCACGTATTGTATTGTTTCCATCCAGGATAAAAAGATGGGGTTTATATCATATTGCATGAGTTTATCCCTCTACATCATGTCATCTTTCTTAATCGTTACTCATTCTTTATGAACTTAATACTCTAGATGCATCTTTGGGCGCTTTGTTGATGTGTGGAGTAATAGTAGTACATGCGGTAGGAGTCGGTCTACTTGTCACGGACGTGATGCCTATATACATGATCATGCCTAGATAATCTCATAATTATTAAGCTTTTCTATCAATTGCTCGACAAGAATTTGTTCACCCACCGTAATACTTATGCTATCTTGAGAGAAGCCACTAGTGAAACCTATGGCCCCCGGGTCTATCTTTTATCATATAAGCTTTCAATCTACTTTTATTTGCATCTTTACTTTTCCTATCTATATTATAAAATACCCAAAATATATTTATCTTATCATACTATCTCTATCAGATCTCACTTTCGCAAGTGGCCGTGAAGGGATTGACAACCCCTTTACTGCGTTGGTTGTGAGTTCTTGTTTGTATGTGTAGGTGCGTGGGACTTTTGAGGAGCCTCCTACTGGATTGATACCTTGGTTCTCAAAAACTGAGGATAATACTTACGCTACTATTGCTGCATCATCCTTTCCTCTTCAAGGAAAACCAACACAAGCTCAAGACGTAGCAAGAAGGATTTCTGGCGCCGTTGCCAGGGAGGTCTTCGCTGAAGTCGGACATACCAAGTACCCATCACAAACTCATCTCCCTCGCATTTACATTATTTGCCATTTGCCTCTCATTTTCCTCTCCCCCATTTCACCCTTGCCGTTTTATTCACCCTCTCTTTCCCAATCTCCTCTCTCTTTCGCTTGCCTTTTGTGTGCTCGTCGCTATGGCTAGTCCTCCTATTATCGTTAATACTCCCGATCATGAAGTTCTTAATTTTAAACAAAGGGAGGGAGAAAATTTAAAGGATGCTTGGCATAGAATTTGCAATGCTCAAAATAGATGTACTAGGAAGCAATCCACTTCCGTTCTTCTTCGCAATTTTTATGTAGGCATTACTCCTTGGAATAGATATATTCTTGATACCATTACCGAAGGGAACTTCTTGGGTAGCCACACATTTGATGCTTATAATGCCATGTTAGATTTGTTTGGTCCACCCCCTCTTTTAGTTAATGAAATTGTCTTAACTTTGGAACATGTGATGCAAAGGCTTGAAATCATTGAAAATAATGTTGCCACTGTTGAGTTAATTGAAAATTTGGATAAAAACATCCACAATCAAATTACCCAATATGGATCTAAGGTTGGAGTTACTTTGAATTTTTTTAAAGAAAAAGAACCTATAGTTAATGAAAGAATAGATCTTGATTCTACAAGAATTGAAAAACTGGAGGACATTATCACCAACTTAGGGTCTGCCTTTTCATCTGTGAAAAATACCCCAACACCTCCTACCAAAAATTGAGGTCATGTATGTTCCTAAAAATAAGGGTGAATCTTCTAGTAAGGGAAATGCTGATCTCAAATCGATAAGTGTTCATCCCAATTTTCTTGCTATCATTAAGGAACCTTTTGCTACAAACGGATTTATTGATTTCTTGCATAAGAGCTTTATCATTACTAAAAAGAAAGAAACTCCTAAGGATTATAAGTGCTCTATTGAAGAATTGAGTGCCAAAGATGGCACTACTTAGATCAATCCTCGCTTTTATGCCTAGCTAGGGGCGTTAAATGATAGCGCTAGTTGGGAGGCAACCCAATTTTATTTGTGCTTTTGTTTTTGCTTATGTTTAGTAATAAATTTTGCATCTACCTTCTGTTTAGATGTGTTATTATGTTTTAATTAGTGTTTGTGCCAAGTAGAACCTATAGGATAACCTATGGTGATAGTTAATTTGATTCTGCTGAAAAACAGAAACTTTGCACACACAAAAATAATTTTAGTAATTCACAGAAACGTGATTTTGCGTTGATTCTTTTTGCTGTAGATCAATATACAAATTTCCCAGGACTTCCTATTTTGGTAGGATTTTTAGAGTTCCAGAAGTATTCGGGAGTTACAGATTGCTACAGACTGTTCTGTTTTTGACAGATTCTGTTTTTCGTGTGTTGTTTGCTTATTTTGATGCATCTATGGCTAGTATTAAGTGGTATGAACCATAGAGAACTTGTAATACAGTAGGTTTAACACCAATATAAATAAATAATGAGTTCATTACAGTATCTTATGTGGTGGTTTTTCTTTCTTTCACTAACGGAGCTTATGAGATTTCCTGTTGAGTTTTGCGTTGTGAAGTTTTCAAGTTTTGGGTAAAGATTTGATGGACTATGGAATAAGGAATGGCAATAGCCTAAGCTTGGGGATGCCCATGGCACCCCAAGATATTCAATAATAGCCAAAAGCCTAAGCTTGGGGATGCCCCGGAAGGCATCCCCTCTTTCTTCTTCGTTTATCGTTAACTTTACTTGGAGCTATATTTTTATTCGCCACATGATATGTGTTTTGCTTGGAGCGTCTTGTATGATATTAGTCTTTGCTTTTTATCTTAACACAATAATCCTTGCTGTACACACCTTTTGGGAGAAGCCCACTTGATTAGAATTTATTAGAATATGCTATGTGCTTCACTTATATCTTTTGAGCTTGATAGTTTTTGCTCTAGTGCTTCACTTATATCTTTTAGAGCATGGCGGTGGCTTAATTTTGAAGAAATTGTTGATCTCTCATGCTTCACTTATATTATTTCGAGAGTCTCTTAGAACAGCATGGTATTTTCTATGGTTATAAAATGGTCCTAGAATGATGGGCATCCAAGTTGGGTATAATAAAAACTATCATAGGAAGTGAATTGGATGCTATGATCAATTTGATACTTGATAATTGTTTTGAGATATAGAAGTGGTGATATTAGAGTCATGCTAGTTGGGTTATTATGAATTTAAAGAATACTTGTGTTGAAGTTTGTGATTCCCGTAGTACGCACGTATGGTGAACCGCTTTGTGATGAAGTTGGAGCACAATTTTATTTATTGATTGTCTTCCTTATGAGTGGCGGTCGGGGATGAGCGATGGTCTTTTCCTACCAATCTATCCCCCTAGGAGCATGTGCATAATACTTTGTTGTTGATGACTTGTAGATTTTTGCAATAAGTACATGAGTTCTTTATGACTAATGTTGAGTCCATGGATTATACGCACTCTCACCCTTCCACCATTGCTAGCCTCTCTTGTGCCGCACAACTTTCGCCGGTACCATACACCCACCATATACCTTCCTCAAAACAGCCACCATACCTACCTATTATGGCATTTCCATAGCCATTCCGAGATATATTTCCATGCAACTTTCCACCGTTCCATTTATATGACACGCATCATTATTGTCGTATTGCTCTTTGCATGATCACGTAGTTGACATCGTATTTGTGGCGAGGCCGGCTTCATAATTTCATACATGTCACTCTTGATTCATTGCATATCCCGGTACACCGCCAGAGGCATTCATATAGAGTCATATCTTGTTCTAAGTATTGAGTTGTAAGTAAATAAAAGTGTGATGATCTTCATTATTAGAGCATTGTCCTGTGAGCAAAGGATGATGGAGACTATGATTCCCCCACAAGTCGGGATGATACTTCGGACTTAAAAAAAAGAGAGAAAGGCCAAAAAAAGAGAAAGGCCAAACCAAAAAAAGAGAAAAGGAGAGAAGGGACAATGCTACTATACTTTTTACCACACTTGTGCTTCAAAGTAGCACCATGATCTTCATGATAGAGAGTCTCCTATGTTGTCACTTTCATTTACTAGTGGGAATTTTCATTATAGAACTTGGCTTGTATATTCCAATGATGGGCTTCCTAAAAATGCCCTAGGTCTTCGTGAGCAAGCGAGTTGGATGCACACCCACTTAGTTTCTTTGGTTGAGCTTTCATACATTTATAGCTCCAGTGCATCCGTTGCATGGCAATCCCTACTCACTCACATTGATATCTATTAATGGGCATCTCCATAGCCCGCTGATACGCCTAGTTGATGTGAGACTATCTTCCTCCTTTTTTGTCTTCTCCACAACCACCAGTCTATTCCACATAAAGTGCTATGTCCATGGCTCACGCTCATGTATTGCGTGAAAGTTGAAAAAGTTTGAGATTACTAAAGTATGAAACAATTGCTTGGCTTGTCATCGGGGTTGTGCATGATTAAATACTTTGTGTGATGAAGATAGAGCAACATCTAGACTATATGATTTTGTAGGGATAACTTTATTTGGCCATGTTATTTTGAGAAGACATGATTGCTTGATTAAGTATGCTTGAAGTATTACTATTTCTTATGTCAGTATGAACTTCTATTTTGAATCATTTGGATCTGAACATTCATGCCACAATAAAGAAAATTACATTGAGAATTATGCTAGGTAGCATTCCACATCAAAAATTCTGTTTTTATCATTTACCTACTCGAGGACGAGCAGGAATTAAGCTTGGGGATGCTTGATACGTCTCCAACGTATCTATAATTTTTGATTGTTCCATGCTATTATATTACCCGTTTTGGATGTTTATGGGCTTTACTTTACACTTTTATATCATTTTGGGACTAACCTACTAACCGGAGGCCCAACCCATATTGCTGTTTTTTTGCCCATTTCAGTGTTTCGAAGAAAAGGAATGTCAAACAGAGTCCAAACAAGATGAAAGCTTCGGGAGCGTGATTTTTGGGACGAACGTGATCTAGAGGACTTGGAGTGGAAGCCACGCAACAGCCGAGGCGGCCACGAGGGTGGAGGGCGCCCCCTATCTCGTGGGCCCCTTGGGCATCCACCAACCTACTTCTTCCTCCTATATATACCCACGTACCCCGAGAACATCAGAACAGACCACGAAAACCTAATTCCACCACCGCAACCTTCTGTATCCGCGAGATCCCATCTTGGAGCCTTCGCCGGTGCTCCGCCGGAGGAGGAATCGATCATGGAGGGCCTCTACATCATCTCCAACACTACAAAAAATACACTTCCGTGATGATACGTGTTTGTCACAGTAGGTCACGTTTTTTGTCATGCATGTACATCCATGATGATTTTATGACAGAATCAAGATAGTCATACCTGTGTTGTCGTAGAAGTGTTCCATGACATTACCAAAATTATTATCACGGAAGTGTCCACTTCCATGACGATAAATCGCACGTCACAGAAGTGCTTTCGTCAAGGGTGACCGACACATGGCATCCACCGTAACGGAACGCCGTTAAGCTATCGGGTCGGGTTTTGGATCCGTTAACCCGTTAACAGCCCCGACCAATGGGAAATTTCCACGTGTAAAATTCTTATTGGCCGGACGAAACACGTGCCAGCTCGTCAGTGGGTTAGATAGGCACCTATGATATGTCAACACGTGCCACGGCCCACCACTGGCCCATTTAGCTTACAAAGCCGGCCCGTTTGACTTGGTTAAAAGTTAACGGGCTAGCCCATGAAAAGCCTGTTAACGGTCTCTTCGCAAATAGCCCATTTTACGGCCCGTTAGGCCCTAAAGGAAATTGGCCCAACAACATCATGTGGGCCATCGAATATAATACCAGCCCATTTCACTTCCGGCCCATGTATGGCCCACGACGTCTTTCGGCCCATATGAGGCCTTCGTATCTTTCGGCCCTTTACAGGCCCACGGTGACTCTAGCCCATAATGAACAATAATTTTCTTTGTACCCGTTAACGTCCCGTGATTTACATGGGCCGTTTCCAGCCCGTGTTAGCTTTCGGCCTATTGACGGCCCATACATTCTTGGGCTCCTTTTCGGCCCTCGATTACTTCCGGCCCGTTACTGGCCTGTTCCCCTAATGGGCCTAATTCGGCCCATGGCAAGAGTCGGCCTGTTACTGGCCTATTACCCTAATGGGCGAAATTCGGCCCATGGCAAGAGTTGGCTCGTTTCTGGCCTATTAACCCGTTGCGCCGTTCCAGCCCGTCCTATATTCTGGCCCATTAACGGCTCGTTATGCCTGTGACAGAATTAAGCCTTTGCTGTCCTACGGCCTGTTAACGGCCCGTTACCGTGCTGGGCCGATACCAACACGCTCGTTTACGGCCCATGTAGACCCATTTATCTGATGGCCCGAGGCCCACCGATTCTACAGCCCTGTTGGAGGCCCATTTATCGACGGCCCGTAGGAGACCCATGGATCCTACGGCCTGTATATGGCCCATGGTTGTTGCGGCCACTAGCAAACCAGGGAAAAAGAAGACTAGGAAATAAATAAGGCCGAAACTAATGCTAGGCTATGGCGATTGCACAGATTACATCCACTCGGCATCAAAGATCGCCACCAGTGCAAATATAGGGAACACCCTACACTATACAAAAATGGCTTGTTGTTTTCTTCAGCCGGTGGCTGCACGTTAAGAATAAATTTTGTATCGCACCAAAACAAATTACAACTATATAACAAAAGGAAGGTTGGCATAAAACTTAACAGTCTACCAGATAAATGCACCACCAGAAGTTTAGAACCTCAGCTCATTTGACCTGACTGTTATGTTTTCATGTTGTATTGTCCGATGGAGCACCATAACCCTCGCCTTCATTTCCCCTAGTCTCTTGAACAACATAGCAAATGTCTGATAGTCTGGTTCCAAAACCATGCATATCTTGACGACATCGAACAATGTCTCTCCATGTTTCACAAAGGGTCTCTGTTAGGGAATGGACTTGTGACTGGAGCACAGATACAACATTGCTTTGAGCTTGCATATCTTGATCATGAGGCAGTTTGGACGATATTGCCTTAACAACCAACCCAGTATTACGCAGTAACGTGCTTTTGGCACTGTTAGTGGATAGGTTGACCCACTGCAGCAAGAGCTGACATTGCGGTTATAGTTGCCTCGCCACCTTCAGAAGGTGGCGGTTCCACCATTTTTTCCATAGCTCGCTGAGAAGTTGAGGTTTTACATTAGTAGTACCAGAATAGAAGATATTAAGGAGGTAGCAAAACCAAACAAAATAGCTTTGGTCTATATACAGAACTTATTCTGGTGAACCCATGTAAAATATTAGTTGTATTTTATTGCAAAGTACATAATAAAACCAGGTTCCAAACATATGACCATGTACCATCGCTAATGTATTGTCTATTTCTTCACATTGTATTGAGGGCTAAGGATAAAGAGACGAAGTTTATAATACGGTAAGCATAGTATGACATCATTCATATAACAAAAATACTGAGAACAAACAAACAGGCAATTGTAACGTTGTGTGGGCAAGTCCAGCACGAAACTAGATTACGGGTCAAGATCAAAGGAACATCACTCCTCCCTTTTAAACCTTGTAAGGTGCAATTATACGCTAAGACAATTGTGTATAAAATTGAAAAGAGTAATAGACATTGGCTGCAAACCATGCAGTTCAAGGCACAAGTCAGAGTAAGTAGTAGTTAAAAGGCATGAGGATTAAGGACTTACAACAACGGCTTTGACTGGTGTAGTCATGCCCTTCTTCTTGCTGGTGTGACAGTCCTTGAAGATTTCCACAACATTTGGTTCAGGTACTTTTTGGTCCTTGCGGGCTTTCCTCTGCATTTCGAACAAGTCAATATAGATCTGATAATATGGTATAGCGAAAAGAGTGAAACAGCAGCTAATTACAAGAGCCTCGCAGTGTGCAATATAGCTACGAGATCCTGTCATCTGTTGGAATTTCACTTTCGTACGGTTGGCCTTGTTCTTTGAACATTCACCTACAAGAAGATAGATTTGTGTGGCACATGCGTCAATAGGACTTCAACATGTGATCTGATCACATATATATAATGTACCTGATACTTCGGATTAGACCAGTATTTAACAAGGCCCCTCCAGCCTTCATCCGATATATTTTCCACTAGAGATGTTTGGGAAAGTTCACTGTTAGCCTTGCCTTCAAAGTGTGTTTTCCTCAAGTTATACCGATACTGTCGCAGAGCAGACTTGAAAACATGGGTGCAAGCTTGTATGGTTACATCATCTTGGCTATCCAACTTGAACCTCATCTGTTGAAAATTATGGGAGTCTCATTATCAGCAACCTAGAAAGTATGGGACAGAGCAATACGATATTACTAGTTTCCATACATAACCATACTTACAGATAAATGCTCGAGGAAGGTGTTGAACTGGGTTTCGTCTTTGTCATTCCTGTACTGAATCCATGTTGGGAGGATACGTACATGACACCTAACGGCAACCACTACCTCTAATACTAACTTGGCTGACTCTGTAGCATCACGTGGCCTTTTTAAACCTGCCTCAAAACGGATCTCCATTCTTCCTCCTCTAGATTTAGTTAACCTATCGAGCATTATCCCTGATGTTTGTTTGCTCTTGCGCCTAGGTGCTAGTCCAACAACGAACATAGGAAGTGTTAGTGTACATCAAACTATGATATTACATATAAAGAAGCATGCAATCAGAACTTGACTCCAAAGAACTACCTTCTTCTTGTTGAAGCTCACAAGGTTCATCGATATTGCCAACTCGTCTTGTGTCAAGAGTGCTTGGGAAGTAGTGTCGGTGGCAAGGGAGCTTGGGAACGTCTGCTAGCTCGATTGATGCACGAGTATGTCGTGCGGTTGGTAATCTTGTGGTAGGTGTTGCAAGAACTAGGGCTGTCTTTGCTTGTTTGGTGGCAGCTATTTGTTTCTGTTTGGCTTTTTTGCAGCTCGTGTAGCATGGGATGCCGTGTTTGTAGAATTTTCCGCTGGACTTTCACCTTCTATTGCACCATCAGTACCAGCAGAATCTGTAGGATTCATCCGCTTCTCATTCCCTGCCATTCTGTGTTTCTTCCTCTTTCTCTGTGCCATGTTAAGTCAACCGGACATGAAAAACAAATAACAATTTAGTTCTTCAGAACAAATTGATGCGTGACGTAGATGAACTGAACTTTGATGTTAGACAACCACATGATAGGAGGATGTAATATGTATGAAAAACAGGATGGAAGAGATAAGCAGAACTATGATGTGTAAACTAAGAAGAAGACATTTCACCAAATTAGAAGCAATGCAATGGAAGGTAGACACCACATGAAAGATGCTACAAATATCGCTCTGCCAAGTTAACAGTGTCTCAGCATAAATGGCGTTTAAACAAATGTGAAGCAGTACAAAAAATAAATCATATGCAAGATGCAAACAACATCACACTACCATGTTAGAGGTCTCACATCATTAGTGCCATTGCATATTCACAGCATTGCATAATCACAGCTTATGATGTGTAAACTAAGGAGAAGGCATTTCAACAAATTAGAAGCAATGAAAGCTAGACACCATATGAATGATGCAACGAATATCACTCTACCAAGTTAAAACTGTCTCGTCATAAGTGCCATTTCAACAAATTAGTAGTACAAGCTAGAAAAGAATGTGAGATGTAACCTATATCACACTCCAAAGTCAAACGTGTCTTATGATAAGTGATTGTTGCAGGTTACACAACAGTAGTAATTTGATGTAAGAACATGATGTGATAGACAGATATTGTATGTTCTAGAAACAGGAACACGTGTCTTATTCAAGTATAATGTGTAAAGTAAGCAGATGGAATTCAACAAAATTAGAAGCAATAAAAGCTAGACATCACACATAACATGCAACCACATATAACAATTGCCAAGTTAGAGGGAGCACGGTGATGCTGCACTAGGGAGACGTGCTCATCATAAACACAGCTTTGTTGAGTGTCTATGCATGTGTTGTCTTGGAAATCATCTTGGGGGTGTGGAGGAGTAGAAACTGTAGAGGCCCTCCGTTTGGAAGGAGCACCTTTGTCCGCTGCCTTGCTAACTTCCTTCCGCTTTATTGATTTTGAATTGTCAAGTAAAACCGACAAGAAAAAGCAATAAAATTCTCTCTTCAGAACTCATTCATGCATGATACTGACAATCACTACTTTGATGTATGGCAAACACATGATACCAGGATGGAATATGTATGAAAAACAGGACGGCATGGCATGTTCACAACTGTTTGTGTAAACTAAGCAGAAACCATTCCAGCAAATAAGAAGCAATGCAAGCTAGACACCACATGAAAGATGCAACCAATATGACTCTGCCAAGTTAAAAGCGTCCCATCATAAATGGAATTTCAACAAATTAGAAGCAGCGCATGCTATAAATCATATGAAAGATGCAACTAATATCGCACTGCATATACTAAAGGTGTCTCATCATATTGATTGATGCGGGATACAAAAAACAATAGTTTTATGTAAGGACATGCTTAATAGACAGATGTACTATGTACTAAATACAGGAAGGCATGTCACATTAACAGGTATAATGTCACATTTACAGGAGTATATGCTAAGCAGACTAGCACATGCAGTTTAACCAGATTGGAAGAATTACAATCTAGACACCATATGCAACATGCAACCACATATCACGCTGCCAAGTTAGACAAGCACCTGCGATGCTAGTGTAGGGGAAATGCTGTAATCAACTATAGAGCTACGCTCACTATCTTCATCTAGCATTTCTGTTTCTTGAGAATCATGTCGAGAGGCTGACGCCGCATTCTTTAAATGTGGAGTAGTCCCTTGCTGCTGCTTCATTCATAAGTGATTGATGAGGATCTGAGAAGAACATTAGTTTGATGTAAGAACATGGTTAATACACAGATGTAGTAGTATGTACCAAAAACAGAAAGGCATGTCATATTCAAAGGTATAATGTGTAAGCTAAGCAGATGCAATTTAACCAAATTGGAAGCAATACAAGTTCGAAATGTAATGAAAATCTGCCATGTTTGCATTAATCTCGGCCGGTGTATATGAACTTTCACAATAATATACATATTGTAGGAGTACTAGCAAGATGCCCGTGCGTTGCATGGAAGATCAAGATCTTGTGGGAGAAAAGGATGAACGAGGGAAAGCCTTATCTGCAAATGTGGAGAGGAGTGCGGGTAAATTGTCATAGTTTCCTTCCTATCCATTAGATATAGATCGGACGGCCTATATTGCAGGATGACAGGCACACCATCATCACCAACTCTGCTTTTATTGAACCGAGACAAATCTAAAAACCCAAATAAGCCAACCTCCCAGCATATCGCGCTGAAAAGACCGGCAGCGCCCGTTTAGTCGGGATTACCGGATTACTAGTAGTAGTATCGATGGATCGCACGAAGCAACATTTTGTTTTGAGGGGCGAAGCACCTAGTTTAAAAGGAAAAAAGGCGATACACTCACGGCACTCCTGTCGCGGTCGCATTGCACCCCACACACGTTCGGTCCTGCACACGGCTCACGCAAACGGACCGCGCTTCAGCTTGCCTCTTCACTGACATGTGGGACTGCACTTGGAGAAACCGACCATGTGCCAACCCCCCCCGCCCACCGTGCAAAAATCCCCCCCCCCACAAAAATCCCCCCCAAATTTGATTCAACCGCCCTTCGGCCAAATATTCCCCAAACCCCCTCCCCGTCCCCCTCCATTCCATTCGCTCCGCCAAAGCCGCCCTACCCGCCGTGCCGATCGTCGGCGCCATGTTCGTTGAGGGACGACGGCAATCCTCTCGCTCCCACATGACGCTCGTGATCGCCGTCCTCTAGCAGCGCCGCCACCTCAGCTACGTTCTTGTGGGCGCCACGACGGTCAGCGCCGCCACCGCTGGCGGCGTTCGTGTGAGACGCATGGCGATCGGCTTCTCCCACGATGCGCGCATTCTAGGCGAGGACCCGTTCATGTCGGTGTAGCGCTGAATGTTAGGTGATAGACGCTGTTAATCTCACTTTGTTTGCGAAGTAGTTTATCATCAATATGCTCGCTTAAGAAGCTTCCTTGCCTGTTCGCACTCAATCTGCTTAGCTGAGATGGCATGCCAAGGCCGATTAGTTGCTAAAATATCCTGCCATATATTTATTGTGACGTAGATTGCCATGGTCTAGTAGCCAATCTGTTAGGTGAAATATCTCTACACCATTTTATACTCGATCTTTGTTGTTGCGATGGCCTTCGATAGTTTGATGGATGTGTGCTCGGCCTCATTGATTGCTGAAACAGCCTACCATAATTTAGCACTCAAATCTGTTTGCTGAATTAGCTTTACATATATTTCATTACTTAGATCTGCTCATCCAAATATCTTGCCATAGCTTTAGACATCGACCTAGGTATTTTTTTCTGGACTTCATAAAAAAGCATATATGTTTTTCCTGTAATATCTAGTAGAAGAACTAACTTGTATGTCTAACAGATGGACAGGACTTGGATAACTTCTGCTCGAAGATTCTCTGCTGCATATGTCGAGGGGGTTGAAAACTTCATGAACTTTATTAGAGCTGAGTACGATGGTCCGAAATTAGATGTGGTCTGCCCGTGTAGCAGTTGTATGAATTCAGTTACAAGACCCCAGTCAACTGTGCAAAATCATCTACACTTGTATGGGATGTCGGTCACATATACTAGGTGGATTCATCATGGTGAAGCTGTGAACGTCAATGTTATTGACTATGTGAAAGCAGCAGATCACCATCTTGATCTGCCTGATGCTCAGGTGAAGAGGAGGAGGAGGTGGTGGTGGCGAAGCCAGTGAGTTTGACCAACATTGAAACAATGCTACGAAATGCTCGTGCATTCCGTGAACTTTCACCTGCAGAAGAAAAACGGTGGGCCTGCATGTTGGAACAATGCAACATTGTTGTCACCCCAGGAAATAAGTTTTCAGTATTCTCAGCTATGGTCACCTTTCTTCAAGTGAAGACATCTGAGCGGATGACCAACAAATCATTCGATGTGATGTTGGCTGCTTTCCACAAATCTTTCCCAGATGCGTCTGAGCTGCCACACACCTACATTAAAATGAAGAATTTCCTTCGTGCAGTTGGAATTGGATATGATATGATCCATGTTTGTAAGAATAATTGTGTTCTGTTCTTGAAGGATTATGCCAACTTAAGTGAATGCCCGAAATGCAAATCATCAAGATGGAAAGATGGCGATGCTGTGAAGAGGGTTCCTCATAATGTTCTGAGACATTTTCCAATTACACCAAGATTGCAGAGGTTGTTTCATGATCTTTGAAACAAGAGAGGATGTCTTGTGGCATTCTAGGAACCAGGAGTACAGAGATCAGAATGTAATGAGCCATCCATCTCATGGTAGTGAGTGGAAAAGCTTCAATGATAAACACAAAGAGTTTGCTGCTTAACCGAGAAACATTAGACTTGGCTTTGCTTGGATGGATTTAACCCATTTGGCCACGGGCGCCACATATAGCATGTGGCGATGCTTGTTATCCCTTACAACATGCCTCCAAATGTCTGCACCAAAGAATCAAAGTACATGATGGCCTTGCTCATCCCAGGTCCAAAAAGTCCTGGAAAGGATTTTGATTTGTTCATGGAGCCTCTTGTGGAGGAACTTCAACAGCTATGGAAGGGTCTTCTCACTCGAGACCTATATAGCAGCCCACCAGCTGATTTCTTTCTGCGTGTTGTTGTAATTTGGTGCTTCCATGATTATCCGGCTTTGGGCACTATGTTAGGGCGAACGACACATGGTTACAATGCATGTGTTATTTGTGTGAGAATCATTGTCATCGCAATACCTAGCAAGATCTGTTACATTGGACACCGCTGTTTCCTTGCCAAGGACAAGACGCATCCTAGAAAATACCGAAGACATGTGTTCAATGCAAAGCATGAAAACCGTGATGCGCCAAAGAGGATCACCGCTGATGAGTTGCAAGTGGAATTAGAGAAGGTCAGGCATATTACACCAGGAAACCATCCTGGTAATGGTAGCGGGAAAAGGAAGCGTGGCACGGTAGAAGAGAGATTATTGTTTACCCGCAGGTCCACTTTGTGGGACTTGGAGTATTGGAAAGATTTGGATCTATAGCATAATCTTGATGTGATGCACATCAAGAAAAATATATATGACAGCATTATCGACACACTTCTTAACATTGAAGGCAAGACGAAAGATACCTTAAAATCTAGGATTGATTTGACACACCTGGGAATCCGAAAGGATTTGCAGGTGCAAGATGAAGGTAAGCCACGGGATATGGCACCAGCTGTGTACGTCTTGGACAAGGTAAAAAGAAAAGAATTCTACGAGGTCCTGTCACGTGTGAGATTCCCACATGGATTTGCTTCCAACCACGAAAGGAGAGTCGGTCTGATGGAAACAAGGTACAAGGGTTGAAAACTCATGACCGCCACGTCCTACTTCAAAGGGTTTTAC
The DNA here is from genome assembly GCA_021437245.1 of Aegilops speltoides. Lineage (NCBI taxonomy): Eukaryota > Viridiplantae > Streptophyta > Magnoliopsida > Poales > Poaceae > Aegilops > Aegilops speltoides. Next base: position 109,660,244 of record CM038146.1, read on the forward strand.
TGTTATCCTTAGAGGATTGGGCATACGACTTATCTGAGCGATTGCGAGTTGGGACAATTCTTCAGGGAACTCTGCAGTAGAAATATTAGGATAGATGCTTTGGAGCATCTTAGAGACAAGATACCAACTATCCTATCCGACCTTAAGAAGATATATCCTCCAGCCTTCTTTGATGTGATGGTGCATTTGGCTGTTCATCTACCTGATGAGGCACTACTTAGAGGTCCAGTACAGTATGGCTGGATGTACCCTATTGAAAGGCGGCTAGAAACTTTCAAGGGCTATGTTAGGAACAGAGCTAGACCCAAGGGTTCCATTGCAGAGGCCTACATTGCTACAGAAGCGTTGACATTCTGCTCAAAATACGTTGAAACAGCTGATCAGCTTAGCAAAGAGGTGGGTGAAGACAATCTCGGGCTCAATGTTTTCGATTATTCTGTTCGAGTTACATGGAAGAGTCGACAAGAGGACAAACCTAAAGATTTGGACAAAATGGTTTGGTATGTGTTGAATAACTGTCCTGAGATACTACCTTATATCAAGTAAGTGCAGTACTGCAACTTATACATCGTAATCTACTAAACTTGCAGCACATTCTTATATATTTAGATGTTTGACACGGTCACTATGTTGTGCAGCATCTACAAAGAGGAGTTACTACCGCAAAATCCAAGAAACATTGACAAACTGGTTATGGCAGGATTTGCGAAATGGTTCAAGAACCATGTAAGCTTTTGAAGTGCACTGTCAGTTTTTTTAATATATTGAGTACATAAGATGATCATCTTGTCTATTTTCTAACCATAGGTTAAGAAGATGCGGGAGGATGGGCAGGCAGTTGATGATGCCCTTTACTTACTAGCAATGGGTCCTGGTACTCGGGTAAGACATTATGAATCTTGCGTTGTTGGAGATGTGCGCTACAACACCCTTGCACGAGACGAAAGCAGGAAGACAGAAAACAGTGCCATCATGAGCACGGATACGTATGACAAAGAGACAACTGAAATGTATGCTAACATAACAAACATTGTTCAGTTGCAGTATATCTCCAGTTTCGAGGATCATCGGTGTGTGGTTCTGTTGTGTTGTCGTTGGTATAACCTGTTTTCCAGGATCGCAAAACCTAGAGCTGATGATTATTTCAAATCCATCAATGTCAAGGCGGCGTACCAGACCAACGAGCCTTTTATTTTGGCAAATCAAGCAACACAGATATTTTTCTTGGAAGACACATTTGCACGTAGTGATGACTGGAGAGTATTGCAAAGGTTTGAGCAGAGGAATTCATTTAATGAAGTTGCACAACAAGATGATGCTTACATTGCTCCTGATGTACAAGATAACACAGATGTTCCTAATATCTTTGAGAACCATCACGTCAATGACACCGGCGAAAAGATTGCCTGTTGTGCTGTGGACATACAAGAGTTGATCAAGAAGAAGCCAACGTTCGAGGACGTTGAGGACGAAGAAGAATATGACACCGTGGGGAATTACGATTCAGACTGATACACATGGCGAAGATGTTGACGCTGCTGCTGTGGATGATGATTACATTGCTTTTGTCGTATTTGCCTGCAGAAGACGTTTTTTTATGTACTATGTGAAATTGTGTTTGCTATGACAACTGAAACCTGATGAACATGTTGTTTAGTATTTTGCTGTGAGAACATCACTTGTTATGTATGCTGATTTGTGTTTGGTGATTGTATGACAACTAAAACATGATGACATTGTTGTTTAGTTGTACTCATATTTGGCTGTGAAACTTGAATTTGATGACATAGTTTGTTGTTGGACTGCAATTTTCTCGACGTCTTCGAATGAGAACAAAGCTGACCCGACAGGGCCTCTGCTATCTATTTATTTATATGAGCAAAAGGGGATACCCCCTGATTTCCGTTAATAGAAATCATTAGATGTTCACAACACTACGCCCAGCCTGCTACACAGGTTTCATTCATTACTAGTTTCAAAGAAAGTGCTCATGTCGTAGCTAATTGAATACATCACGAGTGCTATATACACTGCAAATAAAGAGACAATCATCCTACAGAGCACATCAATTTTGCCCATTATCTTCACAAGCTCTTTCATCTCCTCATTGCTGTCAAGGCCGTTCAGCAGCTGTTGATGGATTCATGTACCTGGGGTAGGGTCATAATCCTGACTTAAGTGTCCTACCCAAGGGTACCCATAGAAGAGATCACCTTCCAGTCGACCAACAAGGAACCCACTCGACTGACTAGAAGGACTCGACCATGGAGACTCACTCGACCATGAAGATACACTCGACCACCAGAAGGTCAGAAGGCACTCCGCAACGCAACGGCCTATAATTGAATAGACTTAATGATAGTTAAGGCACTTTATGAGGCGTTACGATGCCCTGAAGCTTAATGTACTTTAACCCCTCCATTATGTGGGCTGGCTGGGGTCCTGGCGCACTCTATATAAGCCACCCCCCTCCATAGGCAGAGGGGTTCGCACTCTTGTAACACCTATACACATAATCCACTCGACCGCCTCAGGGCTCCGAGACGTAGGGCTTTTACTTCCTCCAAGAAGGGCCTGAACTCGTACATCGCTTGTGTTTACAACCTCTCCATAGCTAGGACCTTGCCTCTCCATACCTACCCCCCACTCTACTGTCAGACTTAGAACCACGACAGTTGGCGCCCACCTTGGGGCCGGTGTTTTAGCGATTTGTGGAGAAGTTGTGGTACTTCCGAGTACTTTCATCATGATGACTGCTGGAGTTTTGGTCGAGGGCGCGAGATCCGTCTCGGTGCTCTCACCTTTGTCGCCGACGACTCTGCATGGCTCCAGGAGGCTCCACTCGACATCAAGGCGCTCCCCGTCCGTGGTGCGACGCATTTCCGTGCATGTGTCCGCGGTGTTCTGCTGCGGCAACCGTCGACCCCATATCGGTCGACTCCTCTATCGGCCGCCCGCCCGGTCTCCCACCAGCACAAGCGCTCCGGTCGGTCGAGACTCCAGCGGTGGGTGAAGCACGCGGTGGCTCGCCAGACAGCCATCGCCCAGGTCGCGGCAATTGAGCCCGACGAGTCCCTCTACGGCTTGTTCGATCTGTCAACTGGCTCTGTAGAGACTGCATCCGAATGCGATAGCAGTGATCCAGCGGCGGAAATCCTCATGGTCGACGGCCCCCGAAGTCCTCCCGGCTTCGCCCATGGAGGCGGAGCGGGCGGTGGAGGTGACCCCGTGCAAGACCACGAAGAGTATCAGCCCGAGACACTCGACTCTCTGCAGAGAGAAGAGCTTCACTGCAGGAACATGGATGCCCTGCATAGTCCCATCGCGGGAGAAACCCCCGAGGCTCGCGCCTTGGAGGAGGCACGTTTGGCCAATGTGGCTGAACGCGCTCGCTTGAGAACCTTCGAGCACTCGGCGACGCTGCCAGCAACGAAGTTCTGAAGCGGTCGGCGTCGACTCTTCCCGCCAACTCAGGTATACCGCCGCCAATTCAGAATTTAGCAACCGCAACCCAGTATAGCGAGTCCATCCAGCCTTCGGTCGGAAGCGGAAGAGGATTGATCTGGATCGAGATTTACTCGAGCAGCGGGAGACGAGAATCAGCCGTGTCGCGATCGCGCAGCGAAATTCACGGTCGATCCGTCGCTGCGAATACTGATTCGATCTGCTCACAGCCCCAGATCGCCTCCGCGGCGGGAAGAAGCGCGACAACCGGCGAATCGAGATGGAGACCGACACGACCGGGATGGCGGCGTCGAGTACCGTTTCCCCCGAGGAAGGGTCTTACGCTCCTCGGCGGCAGGATGATGACGTCGATTCAATCTGGCGAAGAGTTCGGTCGACCCGTGGAACCGAGCTTCGATCGCGATCCATTATCGTGCAAGGCTTGGTCGACCGAACAGAGCCCATCGAGGTGGACTCGAGAGATGCACCCACGAGCGATCGAGTGCATGTTTACGGTCGAGAGTGTTTTAGCAGGGCTATCGAGCCGCAGATGATCCCCCAATTTCAGGTTGGCAGCGAAGAGTCAAATTCATCGGAGAGTCAAGCCCGAAACTTGGCTTGAAGATTACCGAGTGGCTGTTCAGATTGGTGGTGGGAATGATGAGGTGGCCATGAAGCATTTGCCCCTCATGTTGGAAGGTTACGCGGGCATGGCTGAATCGATTACCTCCTAGCAAGATATACACTTGGGAAGATTTGTCCCAGTGTTCGTCAGACTTTTGAGCGAACTTGCAAGCGACCGGCTGGTTTGATAGAGCTGCAAGTCTGTGTGCGAAGACCAATGAAACTCTCCGAGAGTACATTCAGAGGTGGATTACTCGCACCATCTTGTGGAAAATGTATCGATCATCGAGCAGTTTGCACCTTCAAAGATGGCGTCAAGAACAGGAATTGAGTCTCAAGTTTGGTCGTCTTTGAGACATGACCTTGAGTCGAATGATGGAGATTGCTACCAAACGCATGTGGCGAGGAAGAAGACCGACTCAGCGGCGGCAAGTACAAGCCAAGTCACGGAGAAGGGAAATTCGGTCGAAATGAAGTGGAAAGCCGAGCCAGCAGCTCCTGGAGAGGCCCTAGTCGTAACTCAGGGAAAGTTCAAGGGGAAGCCAAAAGGATCCTGGAATCCCAAGAAAGTGAAAGATAAAGAAGGAAACAACGTGATGGATATGCCTTGCCATATTCACACGAAGAAAGATGAAGAGGGCAACATCATTTACCCAAAGCACACCACTGCCAAAGATTTCGACTCCTGATCCAAAGGTTTGGGAAACAGTCCAAGGACAAGGAGAAGGAGTCAGACAAGGCCGGAGACAAAGAGGACAGTGAGGAAGAATATCCGCATGTCAACTCCACTCTGATGATCTTCGCAGATGTGGAAAGCAAGAGTCGACTGAAAGTCATTAACCGTGAGGTGAACATGGTTGCCCAGCAAAACCAAGTTATGTGAAATGGTCCCAAACACCCATCACATTCGACCAATCGATCATCCGACTCATATTGCCACCCCGGGAGGCAAGCCTTGGTGGTCGATCCGGTTATCGAGGGCACTCGGTCGACGAAAGTGCTGATGGATGGTGGCGATGGGCTGAACTTGTTATATCGCGACACATTAAAAGGAATGGGCATCCCGATGTCCCGATGAGCGCCAACAACATGAGTTTCCACGAGTCATACCAGGAAGAAGGCCAACTCACTCGGCCAAATAGCTCGGGCGTGGTTTTGGCGATTCAAGCATTTTCGCAAGGAAAAGTTGACCTTTGAGGTTGTGGATTTTCAGAGTCGTACCACGCCATTTTGGGGAGGCCAGCCTCGCACGCGATTCATGGCTCAACCATGTTACGTGTACCTCAAACTGAAAATGCCAGTCCCAAGGGGTGATCAACATCACTTTGGCGATCGGAAAAGGCAGAAGAGTGCTTTCAGAAGGGCTCAAAGATTGCCGACTCCCAAGTGACAGCGGTCGAATTCGATGAATACAAGCAAAACGCAGATCCGAGTGATTTGTTGCGATCTAAGAAGCCCGCCACAGAATCTGCATTTCAATCGTCTGGTGAGACGAAGCCAGTTCACATTCACCCGACTGACCCCAATGCAGCCCCGACCCACATCTCCACGACACTCGACCCGAAATAGGAAGAAGCGCTCATCCAGTTCCTCCGTGAGAACTGGGACATTTTTGCATGGAAGCCAGCTGACATGCCAGGTGTTCCTAGGGGACTGGCTGAGCATCGTCTCAGAGTCAACAAGTCAGCAAAACCAGTCAAAGAGCATCTTCGGCGGTCCGCCGTCCAGAAGAGAAAGGCTATTGGTGAAGAGGTGGCTCGACTGTTGGCGGCAGGATTTATCCGAGAGATATACCACTCCGAGTGGCTCGCTAATGTCGTCATGGTCCCCAAGAAGGACAAGTCGCTCCGCATGTGTATTGACTTTAAGCACATCAATCGGGCCTGCCCGAAGGATCATTTCCCTCTCCCTCGCATAGATCAAATTGTTGACTCGACCGCGGGATGTGAGAGATTGTCTTTTTTAGACGCATATTCCGGGTATCATCAGATCCGTCTGTACGGACCCGACGAAATAAAAACAGCTTTCATCACTCCATTCGGGTGCTTCTGCTATATCACCATGCCATTCGGCCTCAAGAATGCCGGAGCCACATTTATGCGAATGATTCAGAAGTGTCTTCTCACTCAAATCAGTCGGAATGTGGAAGCGTATATGGATGATATCGTCGTCAAGTCGCGAAAGGGTTCCGACCTGCTTGCTGACCTCGCCGAAACATTTGCCAACCTCAGAAGGTACGATATCAAGCTCAATCCGTCAAAGTGCACATTCGGAGTTCCTGGTGGAAAATTACTTGGTTTTCTTGTTTCTGAACGAGGGATCGATGCTAATCCAGAGAAGATCGGCACTATTCTCCGAATGAAACGCATACGCGCGAGTGCACGACGTCCGAAGCTTCTTGGATGCTTGGCGCATTAAGTCGATTCATCTCACGACTCGGTGAAAAGGCATTGCCTCTTTACCGATCGATGAAGAAGGCCAACAAGTTCGAGTGGACTCCACGAAGTTGATGCAGCGTTTGCGAGCTAAAAGCTCGCTCTCCACCCAGCCGGTGCTTGCTGCTCCAATCAGCAAAGAGCCTCTGTTGCTCTATATCGCAGCCATAGGACAAGTCGTCGAGACTGATTTACTACGGTCGGCGGGAAGAGGAAGGAAAAGCCTTCAAAGTTCAACGCCGGTGTATTATTTGTCCGAAGTCTTGACTCCATCCAAGCAGCGATATCCACATTATCGAAGCTTGTGTATGGAATATACATGACCACGAAGAAGGTTGCTCATTATTTCTCGATCATTCTATCACGATCGTCGTGACGCCCTCTATCGAGATTACGCACAATAGAGACGCAACCGTCGAGTGGCGAAGTGGGCGATTGAACTTCTTCCCTTGATATCAAATTTGAGGCAAAAAAGCCATTAAGTCCTGTGCTATAGCAGATTTCCTTGCCGAGTGGATTGAACAACAACAGCCGATCGAAGTTCACTCGGAGCATTGGACCATGTTCTTTGTGGCTCTAAAATGCTGAATGGTTCCGTCTTTGGGGTTGTTCTGGTTTCCCCGAGGAGATAAGCTTAGGTATGTGCTCCAGATTCACTTTGATTCCTCCAATAATGAGGCAGAGTACGAAGCCCTTTTATATGGATTGCGCATGGCCATCTCACTCGGCGTCCGTCGCCTGATGGTCTATGGCGACTCAGATTTAGTGGTCAACCAAGTGATGAAGGAGTGGGATGTGAGAAGCCCAGCCATGACTGGATACTGCAATGCAGTGAGGAAGCTGGAAAAGAAGTTCGAGGGGTTGGAGCTCCATCACATCCCTCGACTGAAAAAATCAAGCAGCAGATGATCTGGCGAAGATAGGTTCCAAAAGAGAAGCCATCCCGAGTGGTGTGTTTTTGGAGCATATACACACTCCGTCAGTTAAAGAAGATCCCTTCACAGAGGAAGCTCCACAGCCCAAGAGTGCCACAGACCCGACTGAGGTCGAGGTCCCAGCAGTGGTCGACTTAGTCATGGAAGTTTTAGTGGTCACTCCCGACTGGACAATTCCCTACATCGCATATATCCTGAGAAAAGAGCTCCCAGAAAATGAGGAAGAGGCTCGGCAGATCGTCCGTCGATCCAAAGCCTTTACCGTTATCAAAGGGCAGCCGTATATAGAAAGCCCGACCGAGTTGGTCAAAATGCATAATGCGGTAAGAAGGTCGAGTCATACTCAATGACATCCACTCGGGGACCTGTGGTCACCATGCGTCCTCTTGGACCATTGTAGCCAAAGCATACCGAGCCGGATTTTACTGGCCAAGGGCGAATGAGATGGCGAAAGAAATAGTGGACAAGTGCGAAGGTGTCGGTTCTATTCAATATGTCACACAAGCTGCGTCGACTCAAGACCATTCCACTCGTCGGCCTTTCGCGGTATGGGGTTGGACATGGTCGGTCCCTTGCGAACAGGTCGGAGCGGTTTCACGCATGTGCTGGTAGCAGTCGACAAGTTCACCAAGTGGATTGAAGCTAAACCAATCAAGAATCTCGACGCCGGTACTGCTGTCTCCTTCATCAGGGAGCTGACGTTCAGATATGGAGTCCCGCACAACATCATCACGGATAATGGGTCGAATTTTGACTCGGAAGAATTCAAAGATTTCTGCAACGCTCAAGGCACGCGAGTCGACTACGCTTCAGTCGCCCATCCACAGTCGAATGGACAAGCAGAACGAGCCAATGGCTTAATCCTCAAGGGTTTGAAGCCCCGATTGATGCGAGATCTCAAGCATGCAGCTGGAGCATGGGTCGACGAACTCCCTTCAGTGCTTTGGGGATTGCGGACCACGCCTAATCGGTCGACCGGAAGAACTCCATTCTTCTTGGTCTATGGAGCTGAAGCAGTCCTGCCGAGTGATCTTCTTCACAATGCTCCCCGAATTGAACTTTACAACGAAGCAGAAGCTGAGCACACACGTCAGGACGTAGTCGACCTTCTAGAGGAGGAAAGGGAGATGGCTCTGATCCGCTCGACCATCTACCAGAAAGACTTGCGTCGCCTTTACGCCAGAAATGTGAGAGGTCGAGCCTTCCAGGAAGGGATCTAGTTCTCCAGTGGATCGCGAGAACAACACAAGCTCGCTCCCTCCTGGGAAGGACCCTTCATTGTCACCAAGGTTCTCCACAACGGGGCGTATCGTCTTTATAACGTCGAACACAATATCAAAGAGCCCCGAGCTTGGAATGCGGATCTGCTCCGCCCATTTTACACTTAAAATTTCTCACTCGGATGAGTTGTAATAAAGTACTTCTGTAGTTCATGGATTTCGAATTAATAGTGTCATAATTCCTTCATAATTTTTGTCACCTTTTATTTTTGTCGATAAAATTTTCCCCATGGGTGGCTTAGTCGCGAATCCGTTTAGCCTAAGTTTGTACAAATCCTACCGAGTGGGAAGCCGACTTCCACTCGGGGGCTTAGCCGAATCCGTTTTGCCTAAGTTATAAAATCCTACCGAGTGGTAAGCCGACTTCCACTCGGAGGCTTAGCTGCAGCCCAGTGCTCGCCTAAGTTATAAAAATCCTCCGAGTGGTAAGCCGACTTCCACTCGGAGGCTTAGCTGCAGCCAGTGCTGCGCCTAAGTTATAAAAATCCTACCGAGTGGTAAGCGGACTTCCACTCGGAGGCTTAGCTGCAGCCAGTGCTCGCCTAAGTTATAAAAACCCTACCGAGTGGTAAGCGGACTTCCACTCGGGAGGCTTAGCTACAGCCCAGTGCTCGTCTAAGTTATTAAAAATCCTACCGAGTGGTAAGCCAGACTTCCACTCGGAGGCTTAGCTGCAGTCCAAGTACTCGCCTAAGTACAACGTACGCTCGCAACGAAGATGAGGTGCAGGTCGACTGCGACCCTCTCCTCCGAGCTACGCCATAAGTACAACGTACGATCGCAAGGAAGACGAGGTGCAGGTCGACTGCGACCCTCTCCTCCGAGCTACGCCATAAGTACAATGTGCTCGCAAGGAAGACGAGGTGCAGGTCGACTGCGACCCTCTCCTCCGAGCTACGCCATAAGTACAATGTGCTTGCAAGGAAGGCGAGGTGCAGGTCGACTGCAATCCTCTCCTCCGAGCTTCGCCACAAATACAACGTGAAAATCCTACCGAGTGAAGAGCAAACCTTTCACTCGGGGGCTTAGCTGCAGCCCCGTGCTAGCCTAAGGTATTAAAAATCCTACCGAGTGAAGAGCAAACCTCTCACTCGGGGGCTTAGCTGCAGCCCAGTGCTCGCCTAAGTTACAAAAAATCCTACCGAGTGAAGAGCAAACCTTTCACTCGGGGCTTAGCTGCAGCCCAAGTGCTGCGCCTAAGTTACAAAAAATCCTACAGTGAAGAGCAAACCTCTCACTGGAGGCTTAGCTGCAGCCAGTGCTGCGCCTAAGTTACAAAAAATCCTACCGAGTGAAGAGCAAACCTCTCACTTGGAGGCTTAGCTGCAGCCCAGTGCTCGCCTAAGGTATTAAAAATCCTACCGAGTGAAGAGCAAACCTCTCACTCGGGGGCTTAGCTGCAGCCCAGTGCTCGCCTAAGGAATAAGTCGACTGCAGTGAGCATCTCGCTGTGAACCTGCAAAGGACAATTCGAGCCAAAAAGCAATCATATCCAAACATCAAATCCAAGTTTAGGTCGATACCTAAAGGAACCGAGAGTGCTCAAGCGCTAAGCCTGTTAAGGTTTATCGGTTACAATTCCACTCAGCATACCGAGGCAAATTTAAAGTGTCGAGCTTAAAGAAAGTTTTTTACCCCTCCTGTGGAGGGCTGGAAGGAGCAACAAACTCATAGAGGTCGATCCCGTCTGCGATCTGGGTAGCGGCAGTGATGAAAGTTTCCATGAAGGACCTGAAGTCGTGTTTCTTAGTGTTGGCCACTCGGAGAGCCGCCACTTCTCTTCTCGTGCATCCTTGCGATGGACTCGGGCGAGCATGTGGCAACATCTGCGCCACACCGAGCCGAGGACTTCTTCCACTCTGCACTTTCGGTCGGGGCGGCGTTCACGAGCCATCAGCGACTTCGAGGTCATCTTGGAGTGTCGCCACAGGCGAGGCGTCGAGTCAATGCGGGGCGTAGCAACCTTCACCTTGCGAGGTAGTCCACGACAGCTGCAACACGGGACTCGGTCGAAGACATTCATGGCAACTTCATCATTCACGGAGAATTGCGGGATCAAGGTTTGGTTCCAAATGGCTAGTCTCTTCTTCAAAGTTTCGACGAGAGTTCGCAAAGACAAAACGCCGAGTCAAGACACCGGTCAAATGGAAGCATCACAGTTGAAAATATTGGTCGTCTGAAAAAAGGTACCTTCGAGCATAAGGAACAATTTCTTAGCAAGACCACCCAGGAAGCCTTCAAGGTCATTCTTCTTCCCAGTCAACTGGTTGATCTTCTCGGTCGAGTGGTCTTGTCGGTTTTCGATCGGTCGACATCCTTGGTGGCAATTGCGGAGCAGCTTTCAGATTGGTGTTTTCCTGTTCGAGCTTGGTGGTGAAGCTAACTTCTCGTCAGCAAGCTTGATCTTCTCAGATAGCTCAAGATCCTTCTTTTTCTGTGCCTCCTTCACCTTGCCTACAAGTCACAGCAAAGTCAGATTTTGAAACAAATGGAAGGAAAAAGGAGTCGTCGAGGTCTCACCGAACATACCTTTGGTCTCCTCCTTCGCCTTCGTCAGATTCTCCTGCACCAGCTTCAGATCCAGTTCAAGTTGGGTGTGCTTTTGCTCCAGCTCTGTGTAGCGAGCCGCAAGGTCATAGGATCTCTGCGAAGAACCAATCGACGAAACATCAAAGATAATCCGCTTCGAGTGGATAAGAGAAAATCAAACGTTTCTAAGACTACAGTCGAATGCAAGCATTCGACCGTAGTCTCGGGGACTACACCCAGTGGGTGCACTCAGCGTGCCCCCACTGGTTCGATTCAAATGAGAGTCGACGGTCGACCCAAAAAAGCGAAGAGACGTATTCTTGATTGTAGTCAATCGCCGCCATCGACCACGCCTCTCGGGACTACACCCAGTGGGTGCACTCAGCGTGCCCCCACCGGTTTCAGAAACCCATTCGCCCTAGGCGAATGAGGAAAAGCCTTGACTTATAAAGCCTAAGGCCGACTGCCAGCAGTCGACCTTAGCCTTGGGGACTACACCCAGCGGGTGCACTCAGCGTGCCCCCGCTAACTCGGAGTTTTATCGACACACCCAGTGGGTGATTGCTATGGATTTCAGAAAGAAAAAAGTTTTGATAGCATATCCTAACAGAACAGGCGGTGGTCGACTGACCTGAACATTGCTTTGAAGAGCGGAGCTGGCGTCATAAGCTGCTTGGCTTGCATCTCGAATGATCTTCACCTCCTCCATCATGATCCACCGGCGTATCGCCTCCTTAGCGCTTAGCTTGGTCCTCCGGGACGTGGTGCGTGGTGAAGAGCGAAGGCTGCCCAGCACTCGACGAAGTGGGACGAGCACTCATCAACGGCACCGCGAAAGACACGGTGTGTCGAGTGGTGTCCTCCCCCTCCGTGGCGACAGTCTCGGGCGCTGACACATTTTGGGCTGCTTTGCCAGTGGACGCCTTCCTGCTCCTCCTATGCCTCAGTGGTTCTTCGTCCTCATCATCATCATCAGGAAGGGTGATAATGTCATTGGATGGAGCTTCAGAAAAGAATCAAAGTTAGAAATCATGAGTCAGTCGACTAAGAACGGAATCAATGGTATAGTACCAGGATTTGAGGTCGCCGCGTCCTCCATCTCATGGTCCTCAGCCTTGCCTGAGGTTTCAGAAGTTGTAGCACTGAAGTTCCAAAGAATCAGTCGGTTAATTCAAGTATCAACCAGAGATAAAGCTTGTACAAAACAGGAAGACTTAAGTAATATGTTTACCACGATATGGTGGGGATGGACACCTTCATTTTCGGCGAGGGCTTGGTTGGCCTCGGCGGACTACCTTCGATCGCTTGGCGCCTTCTCGATCGGCACGGAGAAGCGGTCGAGGCGTTTGGTTGACTGCGAGGCAGTCGCAACCCCCTTACCGCGTTCAGTCGCATGGTCATGAACGAGTTTCGACCGCCTTTCCGAGCGCGGTGGTGCAACCTCCTCCTCCTCCTCTACTTCGTCCTCATCATCGTCGTCGTCGTCATCGTCATCTTCAGCAGCGTCTGAATCCCACTCATCTGGCTCTCGCCTCGCTGCTTCTCCCTCCTCGGTGAACTGAGCTCCATTGGGCATTGAGTACAGCTCGGTAAGGGCACGGAGGGCGTCAAGACAGAGTTCAATCGACCAAATTGCAGAACATGCAGAAACAAATTCAACAGATATACAATGGAAAACAGAGCAAATGTACCTTATCTGGAACACCGTGATGGTCGAGTGGAGAAATCCTCCACGGATCCACGGGATTATCCTTGTTCCCGATGATCGCGCCATCCACCTTTCCACTACGGCGTCGTCAACTGCCTCCGGGTGGACTCGGGTCTCATCTTCAGTTCCGCGGTACAACCACATGCAGTGGCTCCAGAACTGAAGAGGTTGGATACGCCGCCGAAGCAAAACCTCCAGAAGGTCCATGCCAGTCACGCCATCCCGAACTAATTGCACTACGCGATCCATCAACATCTTCACATCAGATCTCTCCTCCGGAACCACCTTCAGAGAAGAGGGCCTGTTCACTCGGTCCATGGTGAATGGAGGAAGTCCACTCAGACGCCTCGCGTCTCGTTCAGCGAGAGAACCGGTCGATCGCCAGCCCCTGACCGACTCGGGAAACGTCATAGCTGGGAAGGTGCTCTTGTTCCTCACTTGGATTCCCAGGCCCCCGCACATTTGGACAACTTGGGTTTTCTCATCGCCTGGACTCGCTTTCTTCATGGTCTGAGAGCGACACGTGAAGATGTGCTTGAACAAGCCCCAGTGCGGTCGACAACCCAAGAAGTTCTCACACATGGATACAAAGGCAGCAAGATACGCGATGGAGTTTGGAGTAAATTGGTGGAGCTGGGCTTCGAAGAAGTTCAAAAAACCCCGAAAGAAAATGCTCGGTGGCAGAGAAAACCCTCGATCGACATGAGTTGCCAGGAGCACGCACTCACCCTCTTTCGGCTGAGGTTGCCACTCCTTTCCTGGAAGCCTAGCGACGCCGTGGGGGATCAGCCCGTCGTTGGCCATGTCGAGGAGATCCTTCTCCTTGATGGTCGATGGATCAATCTCCTGGACCCAGCCCTTGGCGGCGGGATCTCGGCGAAGACCCACCGCGGGGTGGATCTCCTTTCGCTTTCTCCGCGGCGACGCCTTCTCCACCGCCGCGCCTTCTTTGCGCGCTCCAGCGCCGCCGTCTTCTCCTTGACCATGGCCGCCAGCGAGGTGCGCAAGGAATAGCTTTGCGTAGGTGAAAGCAAGTGCGTTGGGCAGAGACGAGGAGAGCGGAGGAGGAAGAATGGAGCACAGTTCAGAAACCCCCGCCGGTTGCATTTATAACATCCCTTCCGAGTGGATGACAGGTGGACCCGGTCAACCTAATCATATCCCGAAACAGTCGCATTGACACGATACATGGCGGAAAAAGCGGCGCGGAGATCGAGGCGTCTATGTCCTGTCCCGTCCGAGCGCCGCGGTTCGTTCCGCTTCGCGCGCTTCCCCAAATTTCGTATCCCGTGGAATCCATGAGCGGCGGATCGATCTGTCGACGCGAGATTTCCTGCGATCCGTCGCTCGGGAACCGGCAAGGTCTAAAAAGGTCACTCGACGAAAGACAAGAATGGATCGAGTCGACTGAAGAAAAGTTGCTCATTGTTAACCAAGAAGATCTTGATCCGGAACAACGCATAGCCAATATGCAAAAGTCAATCGGAAACAGCGTCAACTCCTTTCTCATTCAAGCCTCAATCCATTCGGGGGCTAATGATGGATTCATGTACCTAGGGTAGGGTCATAATCCTGACTTAAGTGTCCTACCCAAGGGTACCCATAGAAGAGATCACCTTCCAGTCGACCAACAAGGAACCTACTCGACTGACTAGAAGGACTCGACCATGGAGACTCACCCGACCATGAAGATACACTCGACCACCAGAAGGTCAGAAGGCAGTCCGCAACGCAACGGCCTGTAATTGAATAGACTTAATGATAGTTAAGGCACTTTATGAGGCGTTACGATGCGCCCGTGCTTAATGTGCTTTAACCCTCCATTATGTGGGCTGGCTGGGGTCCTAAGCGCCTCTATATAAGCCACCCCCTCCACAGCAAGAGGGGTTCGCACTCTTGTAACACCTATACACATAATCCACTCGACCGCCTCAGGGCTCCGAGGCGTAGGGCTTTTACTTCCTCCGAGAAGGGCCTGAACTCGTACATCGCTTGTGTTTACAACCTCTCCATAGCTAGGACCTTGCCTCTCCATACCTACCCCCCACTCTACTGTCAGACTTAGAACCACGACAGCTGTTGCTTGGCCATGATCAGAGGAACTGCATCTTTAACCTTCTGCTATGCATCTTCCTCTTCTGTCGTTCCTTCAGCTACTTGTCCAACACCCCAACCTGCTGGTAATGGGATTCCTCAGCTAACCAAATAATCAGCGTAGTTGCATTCCCCCACATCAGCAACTTCCTAGAAATACAAATCACCCAAATCTTCCCTTTTCTGCACAAATCAAATTGGAAGATCATCAACCAAACTATTAAAAAATCAGCAACTGAAAGCAGAAGAACAACACTTAGACATATTATTACCCCATGATTTGGGCATTTGTAGAAGACTCGGCCAGGGTTGCGGATTGTGGTTGAGACGCAACGGATGACTCTGCGTGATTTGCAGCAGTGGCACCACACCAACGGCAGTGGGTTGCGATGAGCAATCGGCTGCGATGCGCGTGCCGGCGGGGGTGTGATGAGACCCACAGGCGATGGTACGGGTGGCGACTTGGCGCAGATCTGGTTGTTGCCCTCTTGAAGAAGCGGTGGGCGAAGCGGCGGACATGGTTGCTGCGCGGAGCTTCGATGCTAGGCAGATTAATTAGAGAAGAGGAGAAGCGAACGTTGGATATGTCAGTTTCATTACTTGCAGAGTAGCATAGCACCATATATAGTCATAGTCTAGGTTTGGATTTGAACCAGCTATAGGGGCACGTCTTTCTTTTTTCTAAAACTCGGCAACGTCTCTTTACTGCTACACTAGCTTGTTCTGTACGCCTTCCCAAGTCTTTGATTTTCTTTCCCTTTTTTGCGAGGAAGGAAGGAGGACAAAATTGAGAGTTCCTCGGACTCGAACCCAAGACCTCTCGGTTTAAAACCAAGGGTGCTAGTCACTTATGTGGCGAACGTTCCCTGTGAGGAGGACGACAGACGAATGCATTTTCCTCGCAGTTTTCTTCATATATATAAAAAAGTATGCTACTTGGTGTCCGCTTAGTCAAAAAACGATTGTGCCAACCTTGACCGTTTGATTGACATTCAACGTCTGTCGCGTTTCTTCAGTCTCTTCTTCCTCGAGCCGCCAAAGCCAAACCAGCGCCGGCGGGACCGCCTGCTCCCGCCTCCCACGGCTGGCTGTGATCTTCCCCGGCTCCTGTTCGTTCCTATCCGAGGCCTCACCATCGTCCTCCGTCTTGGTTCGCTTTGCCAGGGCTCGCCCTCGGTGTTGTCAACATAGTCAACAACCGAGAGGAATAAGGAGATATTTGTACATGGTGAGGATGAAAGTAAAGGACCAGCGCTGTGTGTGATAATTTGTTTTTTCGGAACGGAGAAGGGTATCAACTAGGTTGTGCGGGACCCGTGGCCCGTGTAGCCCAGGCTTTTATTTCATATGTTTAGCACATGACCAGCCCAGTTTGTTTTTTTTTCCTTTACGAAAAATGGCTAGCCAGCTATTTTGTTTTTTGCGAATAACCAACATAGGCCTACTTGCTTTCTCGCCTCTGTTGGAAATCTTTCAAGGCGAGGAGGATGCATTTTGCCCGTAAAATGGGCTATAAGTAATAAGAAATGGGCTACGTAATAAGAAATGGGCTATAAGTAATAAGAAATGGGCTATAAGTAATAATAAATGGGCTGTAAAATTAAAAAATACAGCAAACATGCAATTAGTTCCCAAATCTGTTTTTCTTTGGATTTTGATATTTTAAATTTCATTGTTTTTGTCGGGTAAAATTTCATTGAATGTAAATTAAGGTATATTTAGATTTAAAATTAATTTGAATCGGCTAGAAATTTCGGGTCTGTATCTTTGTTTGGGGCAGATTTGGAGGCTGACTTGTGGGTCTACTAGGTTGGCGTGTACTTTGGCTTTGTCAACTTAGTCCACAACGATTCTAGCAGCAGTGACCGTTGGATGTTAATCCAACGGCCGTGCTGATTCTTCAATATCTGATCTTCTTGCTCCAACCACCCAAACCAGCTCTGGTGGGACTGCCTGCTCCCGCCTCCCGTGGTCGGCTGTGCTGCCGCACAGGCCGCACCGCCCTACCCTACTTCATTCTTGGCGGGCTATTCCTCTACTCACCCACACCTCCTGTTATTTTCCGGTGGCGGCAATTGGACGATAAACCCTCGTACTCCCCACCGCGTGGGCAACCATTGCCGAGTCTTCCCCGGCTCCGTGTCGTTCCCTTCCTAGGCCTCGCCGTCGTCCACCGCCATGGTGCTCTCGGCGCGGCCTGGTCAACGTGGTCAACGAACGACATCCATCGGCCGTGGACTGTACGCGCAAAATAATGATTCCTCCACCTGACAGCTGGGACCCACCGGAAGGGCCTCCGTATTTCGCAAAAAACGTTTCCCCCGCTGACATGTCGGACCCACCAGCTATATCTTCGCACGCAAGGAAGTGCCCCCTTTATTACGCACAAAAAAATGAATACTCACCCTGCTAGATGGGACCCACCATAGTGGGAGGATGACTTGTGGGCCAACTAAGTTGACGGGGACGGAGGGCTTTGTCAACTTAGTCAATATGAACGATTCTAGATCCAGTGACCGTACGATGTCCATCCAATGGCCATAGTGCTTCTTCAACCTTTGGTCTTCTTGTTCCAGCCGCCCAAAGCAGCGCCGGTCGTGTCGCGTGCTCCTGCCTCTCGTGGCCGGCTGTGATGCCTTGAGGCCTCACGCCTTACTACTCCCACCATGGCCCAGGTATCCTCTACTCACCCACACCCCCTGTTATTCTGCGGCGACGGCAGCCTCACGCCGCAACCGAACCAGTGAACCCTCGTACTCCTCTCCATGCTGGCTACCACTTCTGCGTCTTCCCCGGCTCCGCGTCGTCCCCTTCCTAGGCCTCGCCATCATCCAGACCACCGCCCTGGTGCTCTCGGCGCGGCGTGGTCAACGTGGTCAACGACTGACTTCCATTGGAAGAAATCTTTGTCGTAGAGAGGCTGATAGCCGGGTCGGCGACGCAAGGAAGTGCCTCCTTATTATGCGCAAAATAATTATTCCTCCACCTGACAGCAGGGACCCACCGGACGGGCCACCTTATTTCAAGAAAAAATGTTTCCCCCTGAGTCCTGGGACCCACCGGACGGGCCAGCGTATTTCATGAAAAAAACGTTCCCCGCGCTGTCAGCTCGGACCCACCGGAAGTGCCTCCTTATTACGCACAAAAAAATGAATACTCCCCTTGCTAGCTGGGACCCACCATGGTGGGAGGCTGACTTAATGGGCCTACTAAGTTGGTGGGGCGGGGCCTTTGTCAACTTTAGTCAATATGAACGATTCTAGCTCCGGTGACCGTCGATGTCCATCCAACGGCCGTAGTGCTTCTTCAACCTCTGGTCTTCTTGCTCCGGCCGCCCAAGGCGCCGGTCGTGCCGCATGCTCCTGCCTCCGTGGCGGGTGTGCTGCGGAGGCCTCACCGCCTCCTACTATTCCCACCGCTGGCGAGGCCTGCTGCGGCGGCAACCTCACACCGCGATCGAACCAAAGAACCTTCGTACTCCTCTCATGCGGGCTTCCTTTGCCGCGTCTTCCCCGCTCCCGTCGTCCCTTCCTAGGCCTCGTCGTGCGTCCACCGCCTTGGTGCTCTCGGCGCGGCATGGTCAGCGTGGTCAAGGCGACTTCCATCGGACGTGGATCAGATCGTGGAGAGGCCGACAGTGGGTCCACGGCGCAGACAAGGAAGTGCCTCCTTATTATGCGGAAAATAATGATTCCTCCACCTGACAGCTGGAACCCACCGGACGGGCCACTGTATTTCGTGAAAAAAACATTTCCCCCTGACTGCTGGGACCCATCGGCTACATCTTCGCACGCAAGGAAGTGTGCCCGGGCAAAAAAAAACAAAACGATTCGCCCCCCTGACCACTGGGACCCACCAGCGACACCTTCGCACGCAAGGAAGTGCGTCCGGGCAAAAAAACGGTTTGCCCCCTGACTGCTGGGACCCACCAGCAACATCTTCGCAAGCAAGGAAGTGCGTCTGGGCAAAAAAAAATGATTAAGCCCCGACTTGCTGGGACCCACCAGCTACATCTTATGCGAGCAAGGAAGTGCTGGCGGTCGGGACCCACCGTGGTCGCGTCGTAGCATTGTCATTCGGTGGCGAATGTATGCGTACATCTTGGTCTTTGTAGGCGTGCGTGTCGTAGTAGAGGCGCCGCGTAGCATCTATCGTCGTAAGCGGCGAGGGTGCAAGAAAAAAATCGACCATGTCATACATACGGGCAGGGTCTCGAACGCTCTCTCGCACATCGTCGGCGGGGCTTGTGTACATGGCTGGTTGAAGCGGAGAAACAGCGTCGTCGTCGTGTTCATGGGAGACAACGGAATCGTCGTGTTCATGGGGAGGCAACGGAATGCGTCGTGTTCGCCGGGAGGCAGCGGAGGCGCGGGAGCCAACCGGATTGGGCGGAACAAGCGATGGAAGCGAGGCTGGCATACCGCTGGCGGAGAAGCGGACCTCCTACGTTTGGAGCGGGGTCTGTTGATCGGGAGGGTGTGGCGTACCACAAAGCGGAGAAGCGGACTTCCCTACGATCGAAGCAGGGGTCTGTTGATCGAGAAGGGTGTGGCGTGCCGCCAAAACGGAGAAGCGGACCTCCCTACGGTCGAAATAGGGGTCTGTTGATCGGGAGGGTGTGGCGTACCGCAAAAGCAGAGAAGCGGACCTCCTACGGTCGAAGGGGTCTGTTGATCGGGAGGGTGTGGCGTACCGCCAAAAGCAGATGAAAGCGGACTTGTGTTAGGCGCTTCGATCGCATAGCAGGGTCTGTTCGCCGGGAGGGTGTGGCGTGCATCCAAAGCGGTACTCCACGGGATCTGTTCAGCTCCACCGTCGACCTCCTCCGGCCTCCACGGGCTCACCGTCGACCTCCTCCGGCCTCCAGGCGCTGTTCATCCAGCCTCCACCGCGTGCTACTCCACAGCTCTTGTTCAACCACCCCTCCACGGGCAACCCTCCAATGTCTCTGTTCATCCAGCCTCCACACCACGGGTCTGTTCAACCACCCTCCACGGCCACCCCTCCACCGTCTCTTGTTCATCAGCCCTCCACACCAGGGGCCTGTTCATCCGAGGCAACGCCACCTCTCACTCTTCATCCAACCCCCCACTAGCGCTCACTTTGTTCATCAATCGATCGGCTTGATTAGCAGCGGTAGCAAAGAATCACTCCATCCGGGTTGATTAACGACCATCGATCGATCGCTCGGGTTCGATAACCGTAGCTGCGGTCTGTGTGAGGAAAGGATGATGGAATCTATGATTCCCTCACAAGTTGGGACAAGTCTCTGGACTTTAAAAAGAGGCCAAAGAAGCCCAAATAAAAAAGGCCAAAGCCCAAACAAAAAAAGCGAGAGAAGGGACAATGTTATTGTTACTATCCTTTTCCACACTTGTGCTTTGAAATAGCACCATGTTCTTCATGATAGAGAATCTCCTATTTTGTCACTTTCATATAGTAGTGGGAAAATTTTCATTATAGAACTTGGCTTGCATATTCCAATGATGGGCTTCCATAAATTTCCCTAGGTCTTCATGAGCAAGCAAGTTGGATGCACACCACTTTCATACACTTATAGCTCTAGTGCATCCGTTGCATGACAATCCCTACTCACTTGCATCGTTATAAATTGATGGACATCTCCATAGCCCATTAATTTTCCTAGTTGATGTGAGACTTTCTCCTTCCTTTTTGTCTTCTCCACAACCACCATATTCTATTCCACCTATAGTGTTATATCCATGGCTCATGCTCATGTATTGCGTGAAAGTTGAAAAAGTTTGATAACACCAAAAGTATGAAACAATTGCTTGGCTTGTCATCAGGGTTGTGCATGATGAAATACTTTGTGTGATGAAAGATGGAGCATAGCAGGACTATATGATTTTGTAGGGATAACTTTCTCTGGCCATGTTATTTTGAGAGGACATGATTGCTAATTAGTATGCTTGAAGTATTATTGTTTTTATGTCAATATTAAACTTTTGTTTTGAATCTTATGGACCTTAATATTCTTGCCACAATAAAGAAAATTGCATTGATAAATATGTTAGGTAGCATTTCATATAAAAAATCTGTTTTTATCATTTTCCTACTCGAGGATGAGCGGGAATTAAGCTTGGGGATGTAGGCGTCTCCAACGTATCTATAATTTTTATTGTTCTATGCTATTATATTATCTGTTTTGGATGTTTTATGTGCATTAATATGCTATTTTATATTATTTTGGGACTAACCTATTAACCTAGAGCCCGTCTTGGGTTTATGTTTTTTTCTTCTTGTTTTGACTTTTTGGAAAAAGGAATATCAAGCGAGTCTAAGCGAAATAAAACTTTCGATGCTTTTTTTGGACGAGAAGACACCCAGGAGACTTGGAGAGAGGCTAGAGGAGTCGAGGAGGCCACAGCCTCTAAGGCATGCCCAAAGGCGCCCACTGGATTATGGGCCTCGAGGGCCCCAAACCTAATTCTAGCTCTAGATATTCTCAAATATTCTCCAAACACGAGCGTCCACCAAAATACTTTCTACGCCCAAAGCCTCTGTTCGTGATATCCCATCTTGGGGCCTTTTAAACACTCCATCGAAGGGATTCGATCATGGGGGCTTCTACATCAACCTTGCTTCCCTGGAGTGAGGCGTGAGTAGTTTACCACAGACCTAAGTGTTGGAGATATGCCCCAATCATGTATGATGATATTTCCTATGTGTTTATGAATAAATATAGTCCTTGGACATTATCAATCATGTGTATGTCGGCAAGTCACGTGACTTGTTTGTGGGACTATGCATTGCATGATGGTGTCCTAAAAGGTCCCTAGTCGAAAGAGGCGGTGTGGGCCTTGGCCCGACTAGACTAGCATATGACACGATCGATGGCTCGGTCTCACTAGCCATGGAGCATTGGATGCTAACGGATAATATGGACTTGGAAAGGTCTAGTCGGATTCGGCGTGGTCAGTCCGAGTCGAATAAAGTCGAGTCGGAAAACCCAACTATGAGACACATCGATATGTCATCATGAGCCTCTAGTACAACATACATTCTATGTCCTAAGACACTGAGTGGCGCATGTACTCGGGATGGTGTGAGACTTGCTTTGGGCCGATAAGCGCTACTCCGTATTTGAGGTAGTTACAAAGGTAGGTTTGGGTTTGTCGGTCCCATCTTGCGAGACATGGTCGAGCAAGATGGGATTTGCCCTCCGATCGGAGAGATATACTCTGGGCCCCTCGTGTGATCCGACCCGGATAAGCAGCAGCCATGCGACAAGGATTATGAGATAATCCGGTTTGTGGTGAGTATCACTTGGGCGAGAATGAGGTCGGGCTAGCACAAGGATAGCAGGTCTCGCCTTGAGCCCGACAAACATATATCGTGAGGCAAAGGGAGCAGAAGTGTGACCGTTGCGGAGTTACGCCTAACCAGACTTCATGATCCAGCTTGGTGGTGTGCGCCTTGATAGAGGCCGCTACCAGCAAGTGCTTGGTCGGAGGTGATCGAGCTGCGACCAATCCGACTTGAACCTAAAGGGTGGCGGCAAGGAAGGAACCTACGAGGTCGGATCCGAGGACCTTTGGTCGGATGTGATCCGAGCTGTATTGGATTGTGGCGAGTAGACTTGTGGGCTTTAGGGTCCGTCACGAGGCCCAAGTTTTGAGCCATGACGGATGCCTATATAAGGTGGAGGTGCAGCACACTCATGCGGTTGATCGCTTTGGCTATTTGTCACTAGGGTTTGCATGTGTTGCGAATAGCCACCTCCACTCACCCTATTGTGTGATCAGACCTAGCGATGCAGTGTACGGTGTTCCTCTGCCTGCGGAGGATACCGTTAGGGCGGTGCACTTGCGCCGCTCCGGCGAACTTATTCGTGGGATCGGACGACCGGGTATTCGAGGGAGATCGGACGAGGAGGCGATCGAGCGCTGCTTTAAACTCTTTTCCTGCTGCGACACTATGTGTCTAGTGGTAATGATTGTGATCCATCTCCGTAGCATGTTCTGGTAGTTACAGCGTGGAAATTAATTTGCGATCGGCTTTATCATACCGTAGAACCCAACACTAAGGGTCCATAGCTAGTTGCTATATGGCTTCTTCTCTTTTTTCATCTTCAATACAATGTTCTCCTCGATGTTCTTGGAGTTCTATTCGATGTAATCTTCTTTTTGCGTGCATTTGTTTGAGATCAGATGAATTGTAGATTTATGATCAAATTATCTATAAATATTATTTGAGTCTTCTACGAACTATTTTATGCATGATTAAGATATCTTTGTATTTCTCTTGAACTATATATCAGTTTGGTTTGTGACTAGATTGGTTTTCTTGCAATGGGAGAGGTGCTTAGTTTTGGGTTCAATCTTACGGTGTCCTCACCTAGTAACAGAAGGGTAGCGAGACACGTGTTGTATTGTTGCAATCAAGGATAAAAGATGGGATTTATGTCATATTGCTTGAGTTTATCCCTACATCATGTTATCTTACTTAAGCGTTGGTATGTTCTTATGAACTTAATACTCTAGATGTAAGCGAGAATCGATCGATGTGTGGAGTAATAGTAGTAGATCTGAGAATCGTTTGGTCTACTTTTCACGTCGTGATGCCTATATTTATGATCATTGCCTTATATGTCTTCATAATTATGCGCTTTTCTATCGGTTTCTCAACGAGTAATTTGTTTACCCACGTATATTTTGTTCAAGAGAAGCCTCTAGTGAAACCTATGGCCTCAAGTCTGTTTTCCATCATATATTTTCAGATCTATAAACCAAAAAGCATAAAAATACCTTGCACAATTTATTTATATTTACTTTAGTTTGCTCTTTTATTTATCTTCTATACATATCTCTATTAGACCTCACTTTTGTTACGTGACCGTGAAGGGATTGGCAACCCATTTTTCGCGTTGTGTGCAAATATTTGTTAGTTTGTGCAGGTGCATATATTGAAGACTTGTTTGTGCCTCCTCTTGGATTGATACCTTGGTTCTTAACTCGGAAATACTTATCTCCAATTTGCTGCATCACCCTTTTCTCTTCAAGAAAAAATCAATACAAGCTCAAGAAGTAGCAATTATATGACAAAATACAAAGCATTATATGTTGGGAAGAGAAGATTTTCTCCTCAAAAGAAAGACCCTCTTCTTCAACTAAACATGATATATAGGTTAATCAACTATGCACTATTCATTCCAACATGCAGGTGCTTACAAATGCAAGAAACATCGACAATAATTATTCACAAGAGACCTCAATGTTGGTATTCAAGCAACAGTCATTTGTTTTTTGAGACGGCTGAAGATGTAAC
This sequence comes from Aegilops speltoides, assembly GCA_021437245.1. Classification (NCBI taxonomy): domain Eukaryota; kingdom Viridiplantae; phylum Streptophyta; class Magnoliopsida; order Poales; family Poaceae; genus Aegilops; species Aegilops speltoides. The sequence goes on from CM038146.1 coordinate 109,684,581, forward strand.
ATAGTCCTCCCTTCTAAAATATAAGTGTATTACCTGTTTTACGCGGAAAAAAAGTTTATGAAAACCTATCAATATGTGATCTAGGTTTAGAGATCTTTACGTGAGAAATGTAAGGTGAAAGCGATTAGTAATTTGAATGGATTCACGAGATATTTTATATTGAAAAATCAGATCTAAGGCACAAGCAAGCCCACCCATTCCTCGCATGTGGGAAGAAAATCCCATTGAAACTCTCTGGATGCAACAAGTGGCGTTGATCGATGCCCTTGTCATCCCAAAGGTGTTAAGAAAGTGACCTTTACAAGGATGCATCTTAATTAGTGGTTTCACAAAATGGGTCATGGCTGCTGCCCAATCGCATAGGCCAAGGCCCATTTAACGATTTTAAGTGGATGGTCCATTTCTCTTCTGGTCCAGTGTTTGCATTATGTCCTGGTTTTCGCTCAAGTTATTCAGTTTTTTAGTTTTGTTCTGTTCTACGTCCTTGGGTTCCTATGATTTTTGCTTGAGTATCTTCAAAATATTTACAGATTTACTGTTTCATAAATATAATTCTTTTGTACCGGGTTTTGTTTTTCATTTTTTTTTTCTTGTTCCCTATTTTTTATTTTATTTTACCTTCTTAAAACCACACATTTTTAAAAATCTGAGAAAGTTTATGAACTTTCATTAAAATGCAAAATAATTTTCTAAATCTGAGATTTCTTTTCAAATATATAGCCATTTTTAAAATGTATACCTATTTTTAAAATTGTTTTTATTATATTTCATAATTTAATACACAATTTAATATTTCTACTAAATATGTAAATAATTTTAAAAATATTTAAACTTATTATATTCTGGAAATATATATAATCGATGAACTTCTAAAAATTCATGAACAATTAACAAATCTTTTTAGAAAAATTTGAACAATTTTAAAATTCACAAACTTTTTAGAAAAAAAATAAATTTTTCAAATTCGTATTTTTATAAATTATGATATTTGTTTATAAATTTGTAAAATTGTTAATAAAATAATAAGTAATCGTAATAAGATATAAAGAAAAGAGGAATGTTAGCTGGGCCGGTCCAAACCTCAGTATCCATGTGCTCACAAGTTTTGTTACCACAAATTTTTTCCAGGGCGTAATATATGAAATCACTAGTTGAGGGGTATTAGTTACAAAGATCACTCCCACATTCTCGAGGTTGCGTTAAGTGGCACGCTGCATGTGCGTCACTTAGCCGCAACCTGGGAGTTTTTTTTTTGTTTATATCCGTTTATTCAAAATATTTTATCTTTTAAACCGTGCGTCCAAATCTTGAACCGTTTTCATCATTGGATTCCTCGCATCGAGATCTTCAAAACTAGATCCTTTATTGATAGGTTTTGACAAACTTTTTTTCACGAAAAAATCAGGCGGAAAAACCAACCCGGGACCATGAGTTTTTCTCTTTTTGAAAGAGGCACGCCTTGCGTGCCAATGCGAAATCACAACCGTGCCTCTCGCAGAAGAAAACCGTGCTCTCGCGGAAGAAAGAAATAGAAAATGCATTTTTTCGTTTAAAGAGCCATGGCCATGACTCTCGCGAAAGCACAACCGCGTGCCTCTCGTGGAAGCAAAACCGTGCTTCTCTCGCAAGGAAAAAACAGAGCGCGATTTTTTCGTTTCAAGATGCACGGCCGTGATTAGTAACACAACCATGCCTCTCGTGGAAGCAAAACCGGTACCTCTCGCGGAAAAAACAAAAAACATGTTTTTTCCTTTTACAGAAGTATTTCGTGAATCTCGGCTTACAACGTGCCTCTCGCGGAAGCAAAACCATGCCTATCGTGAAAGGAAAAAAAACAGAAAACATTTTTCCTTTTTAAAAAGAGCGGCCGTGACTCTCTGAAAAAACAACATGCCTCTCGCTGAAGCAAAACCGTGCCTCTTGCGAAGGAAAAATACAGAAAACACATTTTTTCGTTTCGAAGGCGCGGCCGTGACTCTCCGAAGCACAACCATGTCTCTTGGCGGAAGCAAAATCATTACTCTCGTGAAAGAAAAAAATAAAAGCATTTTTTGAGCAAAAAATCATTATTTTGACCCAAAGCTAAGGAAGACGGTAGAAAACCGAAGCGTTGGGAAAACCAGAACAGAAAATGGTTTATAAAGCAGAAAGCGTCTTGAAAAAAAACAAAATTTGAATGGGCGCTTGAGGCCGCACGACACGTGGTGGGCGACTGAGAGCTTCATAAATGGCGCTGATCGTTCAGAGGCTCCCAAGGAAGCGCTCGTTAACTAGTTACTCTCCCAATATGTCATGCTTATAGTGAGACATTTTTTTGGGCGACCCTATGTCTAGCTTTAAGCGAAACAGGGGATGCCCTCACGAAGAGCAAGCCGAGATGGGCCGGCCAGCCGCATCAGGGAAGCGACAACCTGTTTTTTGTGTTTTCTGTTTTCTGTTCTTATGTTTTGTTATTTTTGTACTTTTCTTTATACTTCAATATATATATTACAAATACCTCTCTTCAAATTTTTTTTGAAAAAATGTTGAATAAGTATGAAAAAATGATGAACAAAAATTCTAAAAATGTTGAACAAGTTTTTAAAATGTTGAATAAGTATTTAAAATGTTGAACAAGTAAATGGAAATGTTGAATAGATATTAAAAAATGTTGAACAAGTATATAAAAATGTTGAACAAGTATTTAAATTTTTGAACAAGAATTTGAAAAATGTCGAACAAGTATTTGCAAATGTTGATTAAGTATCAAAAGTGTCGAGGAAGTATTTGAAAAATGTTCAATATGTATCAAAAATGTTGAGCAAGTATATGAAAAATGTTGAACAAGTATTTGAAAATGTTGAATAAGTATTAAAATGTTCATCAAGTATTTTAAAAATGTTGAAGAAGTACTTGAAAAATGTGGAAATAGCATTCAGACATTGTTGAACATGTTACGTGTATATAAAAAATGGTGATCACTTGTTGCAGAAAATGTTTTGACATGTACGAAAATATAGAGTGAAAATAAAAAAACGTAAGAAGACACAAAAGGAAAAAAAATAGAGAAGAAAAAAGAAAACCAAAAAAATGGAGCAATAAAAGAAAACAAGAAAGAATGAAACCAATCTGAGAAGAAAGAAAGAATAATAAAAAAATGATGAAGAAAAAAGAAATGAAATAAGCGAAAACAAAAAAGTAAAAGAAAAAAATGGAAGACCATTCAATTAGCCTATAGTAGATCTCGATCCTACTACTAACCAGTAACATGAAGTTAGGCGGGTGGTTAGCTGCACTGGTTCGATTCGAGTAGCGCTGTTTATTCTGGACTTTTGAATCTCTTGTAGCTAAATGGTCTGGCCTGATACTGTTCACATCAGCATAAAGATCCTTGTGGACTCGCTTAATCACGATAAATAGTCACTGCGATTTTTGAGGCATATAGCGAGACATCTGACTGCCTCGACTTTAGCGAGCCTTGCGACTGAGCATCAAGCGCGCAGGATTCCACAAGCCTCAAAAGCGCTCATTCTTTTTCATCATTTTATTTTTACTTTTTTTACTTTTAGAAAAAGGTAAAAAAAAGTTTAAAAAATGTTAAATGTGTATATTAAAAAAATGATGTATACAAGATTGTACATTATGTACGGAATAATCTAGACATCAAAAAATATAAGTTTACACAAAATGTTAATCATGTATTTGACAAATGTTAAGCAGTATATATAAAATGTTCTGATGTACACAAATATGTGTATAGAAAATTAGATATAAAAGAATATATGTTTTGAAAAAAATTTATCACGTATTTTGGAAAATATTAAATGTGTATGTATAAAATGTGCCCGATGTATACAACAAATATATAATGTGTATGATATAATATATATAAAAATATTTGTTGTAAAAATTATTAATCATGAATTTGAAAATGTCAAACCTGTATATAGGAAATGTTCCAGATGTATATGAATTTTTTACAATGTGTAGAAACAAGTAGACATCAAAAAGTATAAGTTTGAAAAAATGTTAATCATGTAGTTATAAACAGTTATACATGTATATAAAATTTAACCTATATGGAAAAAGGTACAAACAATAACGAATTAAACCATTGAAACCGAAAAATAAAAGCAAAGAGAAAAGAAAATGAAAAAAAACAAGAAAAAAAAGTAAAACCAAGAAAAAGAAACAACGAATAAGGATGAATGAAAAACCCTATAAAAAGTATGAAAGAAACAGAAAACTAGTGAAATGAGGAAAAATAAAATCAAAGAAAAGCATGAAGAAGCAAACAAGACCGTTTTTTAAAAAGGAAAAACGTAGCCAAAACCAGTACAGCGACCAGAAAAAACCACCGTGGGAGAGGCGTCGATCAAAAACCCATTGAGCGAAATGAGCGGCCTGTTGGTTGTCATGCGGGGATAAACCTTCCGTGTGTAACTAATAGGCTAACTCAACCCTCAACATAGTTATGTTGGTCAAAGTCGAAGTTGTTCTCGAAATAATTACTTTCTCTTTTCGTTATTCGTTAGTTAAGCTTAAGCACGCCACACTTGAACATACATATTTAGAACAATTTGACGTTTACTTTGTTAGTTTGAAATCCCAGAAAGCTCAGCTGTCACAACCGACCAAGCTACAACAAACATATTAGTGGAGTTTGATCTGAAAGGATTATGTGCACTGCATCAACTGAGTTAATTAGTACAATAATTCATTTGTGGCTACCTTTCTATCCGGCATTAATTTAGTGGAGTTTGATGAAACAAAATACAAAGTGGAGCTGTTTATGTGTGGTCCAGCATCAGAGCAAGCCAGGATTGCATTGGCCGCCACGCACACTTGTCAGCAATGTCCTGGTCGATGAGCTCTCTAACATAAAAGTTTTAACATTACAAGCAAGAGTGGTCGCCATTGACAAATGGAGTTCCTCTGAAAAGACACCTTTTAATCATCAGGTACGAAAGCATGTCCTCTAGAAAGCAGAAAGCCCCACCTCCTACGGTCAGCACCATCCCAAAATTAACACATTTCCTTGTAAAGAAAATATTTTACCAACAAATTAATATAGAAATGCTCTACCCTATACCCCTCGTGCTGCTTAATTTAATTAAATGGGCGAGTAAACAAATCGTGAAATGGGCGAGCCATATTGTAATGGCGGCCAAAGGCTAATTGTCGGAGAGATGACGCATTCGATGACTAATTAGAAAGGTGCTTTTCTGGCACATAAATAATACCGAAGGCTGAATTAGGCCTGCCAACGGACGGCTTTAGTTTTGTTGCTTCCATTGAAATGCAGTGATCTCTGCGGTGTGTTCCCAAGTGATTTGAATATCCAATGGAACTTGTACTGTAGTAACTGATAACTGCTCAATTTCTTACAACTTATTGCCAAGCGATTGCATCGAATGTCAGGGCACTTGTAGTACGATACTTTCTGTCCAGGTTTATTAGTCCTCGTAGTATTTAGGTTAAACATTAACCATAGATTGACTGGTATAGTTATATGACACAAAATCTATATTATTAGATTTGTATCAAAAATAATTTCCAATGATGCTATTTTTCTACCTATAATTCATATTTCATCATTCAGAATTATGGTCAAAATATAAACAAAGATACGAGGTAAACCTCCGACGGAGAAATTACTTAATGATTAATTTCATGCAACTTTTGACCATGCATCATTCACAATCAATTATTATATATGTTGGCTATTTTATGTAGAGATAGGATCGATCATTTATTTCATGTTACCATATGTAAGTCCTCGGTTCCCAACATCAATTAAAAAATGATGTTTAGACATGAATAATTTTGGCAAGAGACCATTTTGACCACAAATTTGTTAAATATATTAATAAATCCCAAAAATAACCTGTCATTTTATGATCTTAGAATGTAACTGATTTTTTTCGTGCTTGTACTCCTCCGCTCCAGAATATAAGGTGTATTGTTTTCGTGCAAGTCAACCATTTCAATGTTTGACCAAGATTATAGAATCAACTAACAACATCTGCAATACCAAGTAGATAAAATATGGAACTACTTTTCGTGATGGATGAAATGAAATAAATTTATTATTGTGGATATTGATATATTTTTTAGGCACTGTATGTCATCTTATATATAAACATATCATGATAGTGCAGAATGTTAAACCACTCAGTGCATAAATTTATTATTGTGATATTGATATATTTTTAGGCACTGTATGTCATCTTATATATAAACATATCATGATAGTGCAGAATGTTAAACCACTCAGGCATAAGAAATCATAATAGCACCTCGCCTTCAAAATAAGTGTTGAACTATGAAGTAAGGCTAGTTCAACCTTACTTCAAAACTACTACACTTATTATGGATCGTGGAGAGTAAGTTATTTTCTTTTGAAGCATTATGAAAGAGATAATGTTATTGTTCTTCAGAAGTAGTTAATTTGTTGGCTGCAAGAAAGTTCAGAAATAAAAACTACTAAATCTATACTACTGGCAGTGGATTAGCCTACAAATGAACTTGTGCTCACAAATGAGGAGTTTTCCAAGTGAGAAAACAGTGTCGACATTCGATGGTTAGACTCAATTATTGTAACACAAGAGTCTAATCCACCTTAGGATAAGCAATGTTTAGCAAGTAAGTGGATGCCACCAAATAGAATTAGGTTAGTTTGAGTTATACCGTTTAATTATCGTCATGGTTTTAGTTCAAATGTGAACTAAAACCACGACGTAATTTGGAACGGAGGGAGTATATTGCTAGACCGGATCATAAGCCGTTTAGTTTTCCAAGTGACAATATGCAAGTTTACTACGCTATATTGAAAAATTCGTTTTTGTTTCTGCAAAACCTTTTCAGAACTCATTTCTTGTTATAGTTGTATCTTTATTTCATTTGTCCTTTGTTTTGCTTTGTATTCTTTTTTTTTTGAACTCATTTGTACTATTTATTTAAAATTAATAAAATATGCAGCAGAGTTCCACTATTATTTCCAAAACAAACTTTCAGAACTATTGGTCAGCGTGATTTACATCATCGGGTGAACCAAAACAATTCATAATCATTGATAGTCAGTTTCAATGTCATTTTATGCTTAATTGAGTAGGATAATGCTTCAGTTTTGAAAAAGGCTGCAGTTATCTTCGGTTAGACTTTTCTGGCAGGATCTTCCTTTAGCTAGCGTGTTGATTAAGACAATCATGCATGGTGCAAAAATTAGGTATCTGCATGCACGTCTGACAGCATGTTGGATTTAAAATTGACACTTTATATTGACTACCACCTTAGGCCAGTTATATAGTCGATGATTGCGTGATATGATGATAACAAAATAATCTGCATTGCGCATACATCCCTTATTTTCTTCCGAATTAGCCAAACCAATCTTAGCTTTTGTCGTTTGTTAGATTGTTGGTTAAAGAGACGTCACAACAGTGTTAGTTCTAGGTCATGGCGTTATGCACTCGACATGATCACGCAAATCAACAGAAATGCATGAAACAGACATCGCAATTCCAAGGCAGCAAGTGAGCAAGGCTGATGCAACTTCAGTTTATAACCTGCTAAAATTCTGAATTATGGAATGTTTCTTGGAGCCAGATAAGTCTTGAAAGTAGCATACATGGAATTCAGTCAGCTGGTTACATCACACTTAATTTCTCAAGGTACCCTCAAGGATTTTTTTTTTTGAAGAGGTGGAACAATCCAAATGATAGCAAACCAAGTTGAGAATTGATTATATATTCATTAATTCATGATCATATATATGTATATCAAATATATATGAAATTGGTATGCCTTTCCACAGTATTCTTGAAAGAAAAATACACAGTAGCTTATATGTGTTGATTGAATTTGCTATTTGGGTAAGTCGATTTCATGGGAGAATGAACAGATGGAGGAGGAAGAAAGCTGAAGGAAGAGAGAGAAGAACGGCCGTTCAATCTTAATCTAATGGCCCAGAAAACGGACTTATCCAAAATAAACTTTCAGGCAACTTACATATAGCCGTCCATAAAATAACTAAAATAAGATACAAATCGAGGCAGTGCGAGCATGATGCCTTTTTACATGTATATGCTTGTGTAGCTTCAATAGCTAAGCTTTTGCAGCTAGCCATTATGCTGGACGGCATATGTACCATCATATAGAATTATAGATCGATATGTGTAAAATGTAAAGAAATTTATTCACTTGATTAGAAGATCGACGAGCTAGTGATGGCGACGCCGGGGCTCGGAACCGACCCCTGAACGACATGGATAGCACGCCTACGCTTGGCACCAGCGATCCCCATGTTGCCGGCAAACGTGACCGGCATTGGCGGCGGCGGCGCCATGAACACTTGAAGCAGATCTGGAGATGATGAGTATGGAGGTGGACCGGTCGTCCTCTCGGCGAGCATTTGTGGTTGATGACTTGGCATCATCCTAGCCTGCACAACAGAGTGCGACAATGCCAACACAAGCAACGAAAGCATCATAATGGCACGCGAGGAAGCCATCTCAGTAAAATCAATCGAACTAAGCCCGAAGAGTGTAACTCTAATGGGTGTATATCTGTACGAAATTCTTGTGAGAGAGGAACTGAATTGAATGGGTTTGTGTAGTGTCTGCAAATATGCGATGAGGTGAATGCGAGCAGCCTGGGCATGTATTTATAGGTGACGAGGGAGGAGGTGACGATCAAGTTTGTGCGACTGAGTGGAGTGGCGGTGACGATCGAATTTGTGGCTTAGTCAAATTGGTGAGAACCCATCACTATCAATTTTCTTTCGGCCGAACAAATCATAGAGGCATCTCGTGCATGTGTACTATTTGGAGCACTATATATATACTTTCCGTTTTATTATGTCTTTAGTTTTGGTCCAAAGATCTCGATCAGAACATGGCCGGCTTAGAGCATCTACAACCCGGCTCCTCAAACGGAATTTATTCGACGCACGTTGCGTCAAAGTGTCGGTCTTCGCACAGAGGTAAGGAACGAACGGTGACCTGGGCCGGGCCCATTTACGTGCTGCAGTGTTTTCTGGTTTTGGGAACCTTCTAGAGTCTTCCTTCCGGTTTTTCTTGTTTTGGGAACCTTCTAGGAGGTTCCCTGAACCGGTTTTCCTTCTCTTTACGGTTTTTTTGTTTCTCTTTATTTTCCTTTCTTTTTCTTTTTCTTTTCTTTTTCTTTTTTCGTTTCTTTTTATATTTCAAGTTTTTTAAAGAGTTCATGTTTTGAAAATTGTTCAGAAACTTAAAAAGGTTCGTGATTATAAAAATTTCAAATTTTATAAAATGGTCGTATTTTTCAAAACTGTTCACAAATTGAAAACTATTTTCATTTCTAAAATTTGTTCAGGAATTTCAAGAAATGTTCCCATTTTTCAGAAATTGTTTGTTTTTGTTCTTGTATTGAAAACCTGATCACAAATTCAAAAATGTTCTTGTTTTCGGAATGTTGGTCACATGTTCAAAATTTGTCCGTTTCAATTTTGTTGGGATTTTCAGAATTGTTCTTCATTTCGAAATTTGTTCTAAAATTCAAAATATGTTCGTGATACAAAATTGTTCCTGTTTTAAAACTCTGCACATAATGCGAAATGTTCATGTTTACAAAATGTTCAGAATATGAAAATTGTCCGTGTTTTCAAATGATGTTTGCATTTTAAAAATGTTCGAATTTCAAAATTGTTCCTGCTTAATTTTTTTGCTCATAATGCTAAAATGCTCATGTTTACTAAAATGTTCAGAATATTAAAAGTTGTCCCTGTTATCAAATGATGTTTGCATTTTTAAAATGTTCGAATTTGAAAATATGTTCTGCTTTTAAAAAATTTGCTCACAATGCGAAAAATGTTCATGTTTACAAAAATATTCCCAATATTAAAATTGTCCCTGTTTTCAACTGATGTTTGCATTTTAAAATTTTTTTCGGGAATTTCAAAAATTGTTCCTGCTTCGAAGAAATTGTTTAACAATTCAAAAAATGTCCAGTATAAAAGAATTATTCAGAATTTTAAAAATTGTCACACAAATTCAATTATTGCTTTTGTTTTCAAAAATGTTCGGACTTTTGAAAAAGTTCGATAATTTAAAAGAGTTCCGATTATCAAATTTTGTGCTCAGAATGCAATAAATGTTTGAGTTTTTCAAAATGTTCATAATTTCCAAAATGTTTGAACTTGCCAAAAATTTTCCCATTATCAATTTTTTGTTCCCAAAATTTATAAATTTTTATGCTTTCACTAAATGTACAGGAATTTCAAAACTTTTGTGTTGAAAATCATTTTATTTTATTTTTGGAATTTTGAAAACTATTCGAGTTCTTCAATAAATTATCGGATTTTCAAACATTGTTCGTTGTAAAAACATAATTTCCAAATAAAGTTCGAAAAATTAAAACCGGATTCTCGCTTTTGAAGTTAGTTCTTATATGATCACGCCCAATTTTACACTAAAGTTGTTAGCTCCATCGGTTAGCTTCTACTTAAGGACTATCAAAGTTCAACTTAGGGAAGATTTAGAGTGCTTTTTCGCTTTTTAACATCGCTGTTCTAAACAGCGCGCTGCCACAATGGCCAAGTATTGGGCCGCCCACTCTGGGTGCTCGCAAGGCGTTATGGTTGGACGAAACGCGCCGAATAGGAACTCCCTCAAACGCCCCTATATCCGGGAGGACGGCTCAGCAAGGACTCTGCCGTAAAATCGTGACTCAAGAAGCCTCCTCAAACCGCCCATATGTTTGGGTTGTCTCGCACCACCTCATATTTAACCCATATTTGAGCGGATAGGTGGTACACGCCCGTTACATCGGATCCGACAAATAGGACTCAAATGCTATCAAATTGACCAAGTCCATCAATGCGTGTCAAAACCGCGGATCTCGTAGGGGTCCCGAACTGCGCGCCTAAGGATCAAGGTAACGAGGCGGGACGCGATGTTTATCCGTGTTCGCTCTTAATGAAGGTAATACCTTACTTCCTCGCTTGATTGACTTTGATGAGTATAGGGGTTACAAGAGTTGATCTACTCGAGATCGTAATGGCTAAACCCTAGATGTCTAGCTCGTATGATTGATGATCTCACGGACTAAACCTCCGGATTATATAAGCACCGGAAGGGACTAGGGTTGCACAAAGTCGCTTTTACGAGAGGAAAATACACATCCGAACGCCAAGCTTGCTATCCACGCAAAGGGAGTCCCATCCGACACGGGAAGGCCTTCTTGTATCGCTTCGACGCGGTTATATCTCCCACGTGTCAAAGCACGACTTAGAGGCATAACCGCATTGAAAGCAATGTCGCAAGTGAGGTAATCTTCACACAACTCATGTAATACATAAGGGAAAAAAGATAGTTGGCTTACAATCGCCACTTCACACAATTACATGAATAAAACATTACATCATCCAGATACAATCAAGGTCCGACTACTGAACCAAAATAAAAGAAGAACCCCAAATGCTAGTCTTTTTCTACCAATCTATCCCCCTAGGAGCATGCATATTAGTACTTTGTTTTGATGGCTAATAGATTTTGCAATAAGTATGTGAGTTCTTTATGACTAATGTTGAGTCTATGGATTATACGCACTCTCACCCTTCCACAATTGCAAGCCTATCTAGTACCGCGTAATTTTCGCCGGTGCATTAAACCCACCGTATACCCTTCCTCAGAACAGCCACCATACCTACCTATTATGGCATTTCCATAGCCATTCTGAGATATTGCCATGCAACTTCCACCATTCCATTTTATTATGACGCATACCATCATTGTCATATTGCTTTGCATGTTCATGTAGTTGGCATCGTATTTGTGGCTTGGCCACCATTCATATTTTTTATACATGTCACTCTTGATCATTGCACATACCGGTATACCGCCAGAAGCATTCATATAGAGTCATATTTTGTTCTAGTATCGAGTTGTAATTCTTCAGTTGTAAGTAAATAAAGTGTGATGATCATCATTATTAGAGCATTGTCCCATGTGAGGAAAGGATGATGGAATCTATGATTCCCTCACAAGTTGGGACAAGTCTCTGGACTTTAAAAAAGAGAGGCCAAAGAAGCCCAAATAAAAAAGGCCAAAGAAGCCCAAACAAAAAAACGAGAGAAGGGACAATGTTATTGTTACTATCCTTTTTCCACACTTGTGCTTTGAAATAGCACCATGTTCTTCATGATAGAGAATCTCCTATTTTGTCACTTTCATATAGTAGTGGGAAAATTTTCATTATAGAACTTGGCTTGCATATTCCAATGATGGGCTTCCGCAAATTTCCCTAGGTCTTCATGAGCAAGCAAGTTGGATGCACACCCACTTTCATACACTTATAGCTCTAGTGCATCCGTTGCATGACAATCCCTACTCACTTGCATCGTTATAAATTGATGGACATCTCCATAGCCCATTAATTTTCCTAGTTGATGTGAGACTTTCTCCTTCCTTTTTGTCTTCTCCACAACCACCATATTCTATTCCACCTATAGTGTTATATCCATGGCTCATGCTCATGTATTGCGTGAAAGTTGAAAAAGTTTGATAACACCAAAAGTATGAAACAATTGCTTGGCTTGTCATCAGGGTTGTGCATGATGAAATACTTTGTGTGATGAAGATGGAGCATAGCCAGACTATATGATTTTGTAGGGATAACTTTCTCTGGCCATGTTATTTTGAGAGGACATGATTGCTTAATTAGTATGCTTGAAGTATTATTGTTTTTATGTCAATATTAAACTTTTGTTTTGAATCTTATGGACCTTAATATTCTTGCCACAATAAAGAAAATTGCATTGATAAATATGTTAGGTAGCATTTCACATAAAAAAATCTGTTTTTATCATTTTCCTACTCGAGGATGAGCAGGAATTAAGCTTGGGGATGCTTGACGTCTCCAACGTATCTATAATTTTTTATTGTTCTATGCTATTATATTATCTGTTTTGGATGTTTTATGTGCATTAATATGCTATTTTATATTATTTTTGGGACTAACCTATTAACCTAGAGCCCAGTACCGGTTTATGTTTTTTTTCTTCTTGTTTTTGACTTTTTCAGAAAAGGAATATCAAACGGAGTCTAAACGAAATAAAACTTTACGATGCTTTTTTTGGACCAGAAGACACCCAGGAGACTTGGAGAGAGGGCTAGAGGAGTCCCGAGGAGGCCACAAGCCTCTAAGGCATGCCCCAAGGGGCGCCCCTGGATTGTGGGCCCCTCGAGGCCCCCCTAACCCTAATTCTAGCTCTAGATATTCTCAAATATTCTCCAAACACCAGAAGCGTCCACCAAAATACTTTTCTGCCGCCCCAAGCCTCTGTTCCCGTGATATCCCATCTTGGGGCCTTTTCCGGCACTCCATCGAAGGGGGATTCGATCATGGGGGGCTTCTACATCAACCTTGCTTCCCTTCCGATGAAGCGTGAGTAGTTTACCACAGACCTAAGTGTTGGAGATATGCCCCAATCATGTATGATGATATTTCCTATGTGTTTATGAATAAATATAGTCCTTGGACATTATCAATCATGTGTATCAGCAAGTACGTGACTTGTTTGTGGGACTATGCATTGCATGATGACTGTCCTAAAAGGTCCCTAGTCGAAAGGGCGGTGTGGACGCGCAGCCGACTAGACTAGCATATGACACGATCGATGGCTCGGTCTCACTAGCCATGGAGCATTGGATGCTAACCGGATAATATGGACTTGGAAAGGTCTAGTCGGATTCGACGTAGTCGGATCCGAGTCGAGATAAGGTCCGAGTCGGAAAACCCAACTATGAGACACATCGATATGTCATCTGTGAGCCTCTAGTACAACATACATTCTATGTCCTAAGACCTGAGCTGGCGCATGTACTCGGGATGGTGACAGACTTGCTTTGGGCCGACCAAACGCTACTCCGTGACTGGGTAGTTACAAAGGTAGGTTTCGGGTTTGTCCGGTCCCATGTCATGAGACATGGTCGAGCAAGATGGGATTTGCCCTCCGATCGGAGAGATATACTCTGGGCCCCTCGTGTGATCCGACCAGGATAAGCATGGCCATGCGACAAGGATTATGAGATAATCCAGTTTGTGGTCGGTATCACTGGAACGAGAATGAGGTCGGGCTAGCACAAGGATGACAGTCTCGCCTTGAGCCCGACAACATATATCGTGAGGCAAAGGGAATGAAGTGTGACACGTTATGCGAGTTCGCCTAACCAGCTTCATAGTCTGCTTGGTGGTCGGCACGCCTTGATAGAGGCCGCTACCAACCGTGCAGGTCGGAGGTGATCCGAACTGCGACCAATCCGACTTGAACCTAAGGGGTCGCGCGCTTAAGGGAAGGAACCTACGAGGTCGGATCCGAGGACACTGGTCGGATGTGATCCGAGCTGTATTCGGATTGTGGCCGAGTAGACTTGTGGGCTTTAGGGTCCGTGCGAGGCCCAAGTTTTGAGCCCGCGACGGATGCCTATATAAGGTGGAGGTGCAGCACACTCATGCGGTTGATCGCTTTGACGCTGTCACTAGGGTTTGCATGTGTTGCGAATAGCCACCTCCACTCACCGCCGACTGTGTGATCAGACCTAGCAGTCTGTCGCACGGTGTTCCTCCTGCACGCGCGGATACCGTTAGAGGCGGTGCACTTGCGCCGCTCCGGCGAACTTATTCGTGGGATCGGACGACCGGCTGTTCGAGGGAGATCGGACGAGGAGGAGACGATCCACGCGCTGCCCAAACTCTTTTTCCGCTGCACGACACTATGTGTCTAGTGGTAATGAACTGTGATCCATCTCCCGTAGCATGTTCCTGGTAGTTCTGCGCGTGGGAAATTAATTTGCAGTCGACGCACCATACCGTAGAACCCAACACTAAGGGTCCATAGCTAGTTGCTATATGGCTTCTTCTCTCTTTTTCATCTTCAATACAATGTTCTCCTCGATGTTCTTGGAGTTCTATTCGATGTAATCTTCTTTTGCAGTGCATTTGTTGAGATCCGATGAATTGTAGATTTATGATCAAATTATCTATAAATATTATTTGAGTCTTCTCTGAACTATTTTATGCATGATTAAGATATCTTTGTATTTCTCTTCGAACTATATATCAGTTTGGTTTGGCCAACTAGATTGGTTTTTCTTGCAATGGGAGAGGTGCTTAGTTTTGGGTTCAATCTTACAGTGTCCTCACCTAGTAACAGAAGGGGTAGCGAGACACGTATTGTATTGTTGCAATCAAGGATAAAAAGATGGGATTTATGTCATATTGCTTGAGTTTATCCCTCTACATCATGTTATCTTACTTAAAGCGTTGGTATGTTCTTATGAACTTAATACTCTAGATGTAGGCAGGAGTCGGTCGATGTGTGGAGTAATAGTAGTAGATGCAGAATCGTTTCGGTCTACTTTTCACGTCGTGATGCCTATATTTATGATCATTGCCTTATATGTCTTCATAATTATGCGCTTTTCTATCAGTTTCTCAACAGTAATTTGTTTACCCACCGTATATTTTGTTCAAGAGAGAAGCCTCTAGTGAAACCTATGGCCTCCGGGTCTGTTTTCCATCATATATTTTCAGATCTATAAACCAAAAAACGCAAAAATACCTTGCCGCAATTTATTTATATTTACTTTAGTTTGCTCTTTTATTTATCTTCTATACATATCTCTATTAGACCTCACTTTTGTTCGTGACCGTGAAGGGATTGGCAACCCATTTTTCGCGTTGTGTGCAAATATTTGTTAGTTTGTGCAGGTGCATATATTGAAGACTTGTTTGTGCCTCCTACTGGATTGATACCTTGGTTCTTAACTCAGGGAAATACTTATCTCCAATTTGCTGCATCACCCTTTTCTCTTCAAGAAAAAATCAATGCAAGCTCAAGAAGTAGCAATTATATGACAAAATACAAAGCATTATATGTTGGGGAAGAGAAGATTTTCTCCTCAAAAGAAAGACCCCTCTTCTTCAACTAAACATGATATATAGGTTAATCAACTATGCACTATTCATTCCAACATGCAGGTGCTTACAAATGCAAGAAACATCGACAATAATTATTCACAAGAGACCTCAATGTTGGTATTCAAGCAACAGTCATTTGTTTTTTCTGAACGCTGAAGATGTAACATAGTCCCTCCCTTCTAAAATATAAGTGTATTACCTGTTTTCGCCAGAAAAAAAGTTTATGAAAACCTATCAATATGTGATCTAGGTTTAGAGATCTTTACGTGAGAAATGTAAGGTGAAAACGATTAGTAATTTGAATGGATTCACGAGATATTTTATATTGAAAAATCAGATCTAAGGCACAAGCAAGCCCACCCATTCCTCCCGCATGTGGGAAGAAAATCCCATTGAAACTCTCTGGATGCAACAAGTGACGTTGATACGATGCCCACTTGTCATCCCAAAGGTGTTGAAAGTGACCTTTGCAAGGGATGCATCTTAATTAGTGGTTTCACAAAAATGGGTCATGTAGCTGCCCAATCGCATAGGCCAAGGCCCATTTAACGATTTTTCGTGGATGGTCCATTTCTCTTCTGGTCCAGTGTTTGCATTATGTCCTGGTTTTCGCTCAAGTTATTCAGTTTTTTAGTTTTTGTTCTGTTCTACGTCCTTGGGTTCCTATGATTTTTGCTTGAGTATCTTCAAAATATTTACAGATTTACTGTTTCATAAATATAATTCTTTTGTACCGGGTTTTTGTTTTTCATTTTTTTTATTTTCTTGTTCCCTATTTTATTTTATTTTACCTTCTTAAAACCACACACATTTTAAAAAATCTGAGAAAGTTTATGAACTTTCATTAAAATGCAAAATAATTTTCTAAATCTGAGATTTCTTTTCAAATATATAGCCATTTTAAAAATGTATACCTATTTTTAAAAATTGTTTATTACATATTTCATAATTTAATACACAATTTAATATTTCTACTAAATATGTAAATAATTTTAAAAATATTTAAACTTATTATATTCTGGAAATATATATAATCGATGAACTTCTAAAAAATTCATGAACAATTAACAAATCTTTTTAGAAAAATTTGAACAATTTTAAAAATTCACAAACTTTTTTAGAAAAAAATAGAATTTTTCAAATTCGTATTTTTTTATAAATTATGATATTTGTTTATAAATTTGTAAAAATTGTTAATAAAATAATAAGTAATCGTAATAAGATATAAAGAAAAGAGGAATGTTAGCTGGGCCGGTCCAAACCTCAGTATCCATGTGCTCACAAGTTTTGTTACCACAAATTTTTTTCCAGGGCGCCAATATGTCGAAATCACTAGTTGAGGGGTATTCGTTACAAAGATCACTCCCACATTCTCAGGTTGCGTTAAGTGGCACGCTGCATGTGCGTCACTTGTCGCAACCTGGGAGTTTTTTCTTTTTTTGTATATCCGTTTATTCAAAATATTTTATCTTTTAAACCGTGCGTCCAAATCTTGAACCGTTTTCATCATTGGATTCCTCGCATCGAGATCTTCAAAACTAGATCCTTTATTGATAGGTTTTGACAAACTTTTTTTCACGAAAAAAATCAGACGGAAAAACCAACCCGGGACCATGAGTTTTTTCTCTTTTTGAAAGAGGCACGCCCGTGCCAATCGCGAAATCACAACCGTGCCTCTCGCAGAAGGAAAACCGTGCTCTCGCGGAAGAAAAGAAATAGAAAATGCATTTTTTTTCGTTTCTGAGAGCCATGGCCATGACTCTCGCGAAAGCACAACCGTGCCTCTCGTGGAAGCAAAACCGTGCTTCTCTCGCAAGGAAAAAACAGAAAACGCGATTTTTTTCGTTTTCAAGATGCACGGCCGTGATTCGCGAAAGCACAACCATGCCTCTCGTGGAAGCAAAACCGTGCCTCTCGCGGAAAAAAACAAAAAACATGTTTTTTTTCCTTTTCTGAAAGGCGCGGCCGTGACTCTCGCGAAAGCACAACCGTGCCTCTCGCGGAAGCAAAACCATGCCTATCGTGAAAGGGAAAAAAAACAGAAAACACATTTTTTCCTTTTTCGCAAGGCACGGCCGTGACTCTCGCGAAAACACAACTGTGCCTCTCGCTGAAGCAAAACCGTGCCTCTTGCAGAAGGAAAAAATACAGAAAACACATTTTTTTCGTTTCCGAAAGGCACGGCCGTGACTCTCACGAAAGCACAACCATGTCTTTCGCGGAAGCAAAATCATTACTCTCGTGAAAGAAAAAAAAATAAAACGCATTTTTTCGAGCAAAAAAATCATTATTTTGACCCAAAAGCTAAGGAAGACCGGTAGAAAACCGAAACGTTGGGAAAACCCGAACAGAAAATGGTTTATAAAGCAGAAAACGTGCGCGAAAAAAAAACAAAATTTGAATGGAGCGCACAGACCGCGACACGTGGTGGGCGGCTGAGAGCTCGCCAAGTGGCGCTGATCGTTGCGAGGCTCCCAAAGGAGCGCTCGTTAACTAGTTGCTCTCCCAATATGTCATGCTTATAGTGAGACATTTTTTTGGGCGACCCTATGTCTAGCTTTAAGCGAAACAGGGGGATGCCCTCACGTCGGGGCAAGCCCGAGATGGGCCGGCCCAGCCGCACGGGAGCGACAACCTGTTTTTTTTGTTTTTTTTCTGTTTTCTGTTCTTATGTTTTGTTATTTTTGTACTTTTCTTTATACTTCAATATATATATTACAAATACCTCTCTTCAAATTTTTTTTTGAAAAAATGTTGAATAAGTATGAAAAAATGATGAACAAAAATTCTAAAAATGTTGAACAAGTTTTTTAAAATGTTGAATAAGTATTTAAAATGTTGAACAAGTAAATGGAAATGTTGAATAGATATTAAAAAAATGTTGAACAAGTATATAAAAAATGTTGAACAAGTATTTAAATTTTTGAACAAGAATTTGAAAAATGTCGAACAAGTATTTGCAAATGTTGATTAAGTATCAAAAGTGTCGAGGAAGTATTTGAAAAATGTTCAATATGTATCAAAAAATGTTGAACGAGTATATGAAAAATGTTGAACAAGTATTTGAAAATGTTGAATAAGTATTAAAAATGTTCATCAAGTATTTTAAAAATGTTGAAGAAGTACTTGAAAAATGTGGAAATAGCATTCAGACATTGTTGAACATGTTACGTGTATATAAAAAATGGTGATCACTTGTTGCAGAAAATGTTTTGACATGTACGAAAATATAGAGTGAAAATAAAAAAACGTAAGAAGACACAAAAGGAAAAAAAATAGAGAAGAAAAAAGAAAACCAAAAAAATGGAGCAATAAAAGAAAACAAGAAAGAATGAAACCAATCTGAGAAGAAAGAAAGAATAATAAAAAATGATGAAGAAAAAAGAAATGAAATAAACGAAAACAAAAAAGTAAAAGAAAAAAATGGAGAAGACCGGCTCGGTCGCCTATAGTAGATCTCGATCCTACTACTAACCAGTAACATGAAGTGGGCGGAGTGGTTAGCTGCACTGGTTCGATTCCGGGGGCGCGCTGTTTATTCTGGACTTTTTGAATCTGCGCGCGCTAAATGGTCTGGCCTGATACTGTTCACATCAACGCAAAAGATCCTTGTGGACTCGCTTAATGCGATAAATAGTCACTGCGATTTTTTGAGGCATATAGCGGAGACATACGGCTGCCTCGACTTTAGCGAGCACGCGACTGAGCATCAAAAGCGCGCAGGATTCCACAAGCCTCAAAAGCGCTCATTCTTTTTCATCATTTTATTTTTACTTTTTTTACTTTTAGAAAAAGGTAAAAAAAAGTTTAAAAAATGTTAAATGTGTATATTAAGAAAATGATGTATACAAGATTGTACATTATGTACGGAATAATCTAGACATCAAAAAATATAAGTTTACACAAAATGTTAATCATGTATTTGACAAATGTTAAACGAGTATATATAAAATGTTCCTGATGTACACAAATATGTGTATAGAAAATTAGATATAAAAGAATATATGTTTTGAAAAAATTTATCACGTATTTTGGAAAATATTAAATGTGTATGTATAAAATGTGCCCGATGTATACAACAAATATATAATGTGTATGATAAAATATACATAAAAAATATTTGTTGTAAAAAATTGTTAATCATGAATTTCGGAAATGTCAAACCTGTATATAGGAAATGTTCCAGATGTATATGAATTTTTACAATGTGTAGAAACAAGTAGACATCAAAAAGTATAAGTTTGAAAAAATGTTAATCATGTAGTTATAAACAGTTATACATGTATATAAAAATTTAACCTATATGGAAAAGGTACAAACAATAACGAATTAAACCATTGAAACCGAAAAATAAAAGCAAAGAGAAGAAGAAAATGAAGAAAAACAAAGAAAAAAAAGTAAAACCAAGAAAGAAACAACGAATAAGGATGAATGAAAAAACCCTATAAAAGTATGAAAGAAACAGAGAAAACTAGTGAAATGAGGAAAAATAAAATCAAAGAAAAGCATGAAGAAGCAAACAAGACCGTTTTTTTAAAAAGGAAAAACGTAGCCAAAACCAGTACAGCGACCAGAAAAAACCACCGTAGGAGAGCGTCGATCAAAAACCCATTGAACGAAATGAGCCGGCCTATTAGTTACATGCGGGGGATAAACCTTCCGTGTGTAACTAATAGGCTGGCTCATTTTCCAGACATAGTTATGTTGGTCAAAGTCGAAGTTGTTCTCGAAATAATTACTTTCTCTTTTCGTGTTACGTAGTTAGGCTTAAGCACGCCACACTTGAACATACATATTTAGAACAATTTGACGTTTACTTTGTTAGTTTGAAATCCCAGAAAGCTCAGCTGTCACAACCGACCAAGCTACAACAAACATATTAGTGGAGTTTGATCTGAAAGGATTATGTGCACTGCATCAACTGAGTTAATTAGTACAATAATTCATTTGTGGCTACCTTTCTATCCGGCATTAATTTAGTGGAGTTTGATGAAACAAAATACAAAGTGGAGCTGTTTATGTGTGGTCCAGCATCGAGCAAGCCAGGATTGCATTGGCCGCCACGCACACTTGTCAGCAATGTCCTGGTCGATGAGCTCTCTAACATAAAAGTTTTTAACATTACAAGCAAGAGTGGTCGCCATTGACAAATGGAGTTCCTCTGAAAAGACACCTTTTAATCATCAGGTACGAAAGCATGTCCTCTAGAAAGCAGAAAGCCCCACCTCCTACGGTCAGCACCATCCCAAAATTAACACATTTCCTTGTAAAGAAAATATTTTACCAACAAATTAATATAGAAATGCTCTACCCTATACCCCTCGTGCTGCTTAATTTAATTAAATGGGCGAGTAAACAAATCGTGAAATGGGCGAGCCATATTGTAATGGCGGCCAAAGGCTAATTGTCGGAGAGATGACGCATTCGATGACTAATTAGAAAGGTGCTTTTCTGGCACAGTAAATAATACCGAAGGCTGAATTAGGCCTGCCAACTTGGACGGCTTTAGTTTTGTTGCTTCCATTGAAATGCAGTGATCTCTGCGGTGTGTTCCCAAGTGATTGCACTGAATATCCAATGGAACTTGTACTGTAGTAACTGATAACTGCTCAATTTCTTACAACTTATTGCCAAGCGATTGCATCGAATGTCACAGGGCACTTGTAGTACGATACTTTCTCTGTCCAGGTTTATTAGTCCTCGTAGTATTTAGGTTAAACATTAACCATAGATTGACTGGTATAGAAGTTATATGACACAAAATCTATATTATTAGATTTGTATCAAAAATAATTTCCAATGATGCTATTTTTTCTACCTATAATTCATATTTCATCATTCAGAATTATGGTCAAAATATAAACAAAGATACGAGGGGTAAACCCCGCACGGAGAAATTACTTAATGATTAATTTCATGCAACTTTTGACCATGCATCATTCACAATCAATTATTACATATATGTTGGCTATTTTATGTAGAGATAGGATCGATCATTTATTTCATGTTACCATATGTAAGTCCCTCGGGTTCCCAACATCAATTAAAAAAAATGATGTTTAGACATGAATAATTTTGGCAAGAGACCATTTTGACCACAAATTTGTTAAATATATTAATAAATCCCAAAAATAACCTGTCATTTTATGATCTTAGAATGTAACTGATTTTTTTTCGTGCTTGTACTCCCTCCGTTCCAGAATATAAGGTGTATTGTTTTCCGTGCAAGTCAACCATTTCAATGTTTGACCAAGATTATAGAATCAACTAACAACATCTGCAATACCAAGTAGATAAAATATGGAACTACTTTTCGTGATGGATGAAATGAAATAAATTTATTATTGTGGATATTGATATATTTTTTAGGCACTGTATGTCATCTTATATATAAACATATCATGATAGTGCAGAATGTTAAACCACTCAGTGCATAAATTTATTATTGTGGATATTGATATATTTTTTAGGCACTGTATGTCATCTTATATATAAACATATCATGATAGTGCAGAATGTTAAACCACTCAGTGCATAAGAAATCATAACAAAGCACCCCCGTCCAAAATAAGTGTCGCAACTATGAAGTAAGGCTAGTTCAACCTTACTTCAAAACTACGACACTTATTATGGATCGTGGAGAGTAGTTATTTTCTTTTTGAAGCATTATGAAAGAGATAATGTTATTGTTCTTCAGAAGTAGTTAATTTGTTGGCTGCAAGAAAGTTCAGAAATAAAAACTACTAAATCTATACTACTGGCAGTGGATTAGCCTACAAATGAACTTGTGCTCACAAATGAGGAGTTTTCCAAGTGAGAAAACAGTGTCGACATTCGATGGTTAGACTCAATTATTGTAACACAAGAGTCTAATCCACCTTAGGATAAGCAATGTTTAGCAAGTAAGTGGATGCCACCAAATAGAATTAGGTTAGCTTGAGTTATACTCCCTCCGTTCCAAATTACTCGTCATGGTTTTAGTTCAAATGTGAACTAAAACCACGACGAGTAATTTGGAACGGAGGGAGTATATTGCTAGACCGGATCATAAGCCAAGTTTAGTTTTCCGAAGTGACAATATGCAAGTTTACTACGCTATATTGAAAAATTCGTTTCTTGTTTCTGCAAAACCTTTTCAGAACTCATTTCTTGTTATAGTTGTATCTTTATTTCATTTGTCCTTTTGTTTTGCTTTGTATTCTTTTCTTTTTGAACTCATTTGTACTATTTATTTAAAATTAATAAAAATATGCAGCAGAGTTCCACTATTATTTCCTTAAAACAAACTTTCAGAACTATTGGTCAGCGTGATTTACATCATCGGGTGAACCAAAACAATTCATAATCATTGATAGTCAGTTTCCAATGTCATTTTATGCTTAATTGAGTAGGATAATGCTTCAGTTTTGAAAAAGGCTGCAGTTATCTTCGGTTAGACTTTTCTGGCAGGATCTTCCTTTAGCTAGCGTGTTGATTAAGACAATCATGCATGGTGCAAAAATTAGGTATCTGCATGCACGTCTGACAGCATGTTGGATTTAAAATTGACACTTTATATTGACTACCACCTTAGGCCAGTTATATAGTCGATGATTGCGTGATAAGATGATGATAACAAAATAATCTGCATTGCGCATACATCCCTTATTTTTCTTCCGAATTAGCCGGCGAACCAATCTTAGCTTTTGTCGTTTGTTAGATTGTTGGTTAAAGAGACGTCACAACAGTGTTAGTTCTAGGTCATGGCGTTATGCACTCGACATGATCACGCAAATCAACAGAAATGCATGAAACAGACATCGCAATTCCAAGGCAGCAAGTGAGCAAGGCTGATGCAACTTCAGTTTATAACCTGCTAAAATTCTGAATTATGGAATGTTTCTTGGAGCCAGATAAGTCTTGAAAGTAGCATACATGGAATTCAGTCAGCTGGTTACATCACACTTAATTTCTCAAGGTACCCTCAAGGATTTTTTTTTTTTTTGAAGAGGTGGAACAATCCAAATGATAGCAAACCAAGTTGAGAATTGATTATATATTCATTAATTCATGATCATATATATGTATATCAAATATATATGAAATTGGTATGCCTTTCCACGGCGTATTCTTGAAAGAAAAAAATACACAGTAGCTTATATGTAAGTTGATTGAATTTGCTATTTGGGTAAGTCGATTTCATGGGAGAATGAACAGATGGAGGAGGAAGAAAGCTGAAGGAAGAAGAGAGAAGAACGGCCGTTCAATCTTAATCTAATGGCCCAGAAAACGGACTTATCCAAAATAAACTTTCAGGCAACTTACATATAGCCGTCCATAAAATAACTAAAATAAGATACAAATCGAGGCAGTGCGAGCATGATGCCCTTTTTACATGTATATGCTTGTGTAGCTTCAATAGCTAAGCTTTGGCTGCAGCTAGCCATTATGCTGGACGGCATATGTACCATCATATAGAATTATAGATCGATATGTGTAAAATGTAAAGAAATTTATTCACTTGATTAGAAGATCGACGAGCTAGTGATGGCCGACGCCGGGGCTCGGAACCGACCCCTGAACGACATGGATAGCACGCCTACGCTTGGCACCAGCGATCCCCATGTTGCCGGCAAACGTGACCGGCATTGGCGGCGGCGGCGCCATGAACACTTGAAGCAGATCTGGAGATGATGAGTATGGAGGTGGACCGGTCGTCCTCTCGGCGAGCATTTGTGGTTGATGACTTGGCATCATCCTAGCCTGCACAACAGAGTGCGACAATGCCAACACAAGCAACGAAAGCATCATAATGGCACGCGAGGAAGCCATCTCAGTAAAATCAATCGAACTAAGCCCGAAGAGTGTAACTCTAATGTGGGTGTATATCTGTACGAAATTCTTTGTGAGAGAGGAACTGAATTGAATGGGTTTGTGTAGTGTCTGCAAATATGCGATGAGGTGAATGCGAGCAGCCTGGGCATGTATTTATAGGTGACGAGAGGGAGGAGGTGACGATCAAGTTTGTGCGACTGAGTGTGGAGTGGCGGTGACGATCGAATTTGTGGCTTAGTCAAATTGGTGAGAACCCATCACTATCAATTTTCTTTCGGCCGAACAAATCATAGAGGCAGTTCTCGTGCATGTGTACTATTTGGAGCACTATATATATACTTTCCGTTTTATTATGTCTTTAGTTTTGGTCCAAAGATCTCGATCAGAACATGGCCGGCTTAGAGCATCTACAACCCGGCTCCTCAAACGGGAATCTCCTATTCGACGCACGTTGCGTCAAAGTGTCGGTCTTTCGCACAGAGGTAAGGAACGAACGGTGACCTGGGCCGGGCCCATTTACGTGCTGCAGTGTTTTCCGGTTTTGGGAACCTTCTAGAGTCTTCCTTCCGGTTTTTCTTGTTTTGGGAACCTTCTAGGAGGTTCCCTGAACCGGTTTTCCTTTCTCTTTACGGTTTTTTGTTTCTCTTTTTATTTTCCTTTTCCTTTTCTTTTTCTTTTTCTTTTCTTTTTTCTTTTTCGTTTCTTTTTATATTTCAAGTTTTTTTAAAGAGTTCATGTTTTGAAAATTGTTCAGAAACTTAAAAAAGGTTCGTGATTATAAAAAATTTCAAATTTTATAAAAATGGTCGTATTTTTCAAAAACTGTTCACAAATTCGAAAACTATTTTCATTTCTAAAATTTGTTCAGGAATTTCAAGAAATGTTCCCATTTTTCAGAAATTGTTTGGAATGTTTTTGTTCTTGTATTGAAAACCTGATCACAAATTCAAAAAATGTTCTTGTTTTCGGAATGTTGGTCACATGTTCAAAATTTGTCCGTGTTTCAATTTTGTTGGGATTTTCAGAATTGTTCTTCATTTCGAAATTTGTTCTAAAAATTCAAAATATGTTCGTGATACAAAATTGTTCCTGTTTTAAAAACTCTGCACATAATGCGAAATGTTCATGTTTACAAAAATGTTCAGAATATGAAAATTGTCCGTGTTTTCAAATGATGTTTGCATTTTTAAAAATGTTCGGGAATTTCGAAAATTGTTCCCGTTTAATTTTTTTGCTCATAATGCGAAAAATGCTCATGTTTACTAAAATGTTCAGAATATTAAAAGTTGTCCCTGTTATCAAATGATGTTTGCATTTTTTAAAATGTTCGGGAATTTGAAAATATGTTCCCGTTTTAAAAAATTTGCTCACAATGCGAAAAATGTTCATGTTTACAAAAATATTCCCAATATTAAAAATTGTCCCTGTTTTCAACTGATGTTTGCATTTTAAAATTTTTTTCGGGAATTTCAAAAATTGTTCCTGCTTCGAAGAAATTGTTTAACAATTCAAAAAATGTCCAGTATAAAAGAATTATTCAGAATTTTAAAAATTGTCACACAAATTCAATTATTGCTTTTGTTTTCAAAAAATGTTCGGGACTTTTGAAAAAAGTTCGATAATTTAAAAAGAGTTCCGATTATCAAATTTTGTGCTCAGAATGCAATAAATGTTTGAGTTTTTCAAAAATGTTCATAATTTCCAAAAATGTTTGAACTTGCCAAAAAATTTTCCCATTATCAATTTTTTGTTCCCAAAATTCTATAAATTTTTGCGTTTTCACTAAATGTACAGGAATTTCAAAACTCTTTGTGTTGAAAAATCATTTTTATTTTACTTTTTGGAATTTTGAAAAACTATTCGAGTTCTTCAATAAATTATCGGATTTTCAAACATTGTTCGTTGTAAAAAACATAATTTCCAAATAAAGTTCGAAAAATTCAAAAACCTGTCCGGATTCTCGCTTTGAAGTTAGTTCTTATATGATCACGCCCAATTTTACACTAAAGTTGTTAGCTCCATTGGTTAGCTTCTCTCGTACTTAAGGACTATCAAAGTTCAATCCTAGGGAAGATTTAGAGTGCTTTCTTCGTTTTTAACATCGCTGCCCTAAACAGTAGCGCTGCCACTTCATACGCCAAGTATTGGGCCGGCCCACTCGCGGGGTGCCTGCGTGCGTCAAGTGGCTGTTGGACGCAAAACGCGTCGAATAGGAACTCCCCCTCAAACGCTCCCTATACATCTGGGAGGACGGCTCAGGCAGTGACCCTGTCGTAAAATCGTGACCCAGCAAGCCTCCTCAAACTGGCCCATATGTTTGGGTTGTCCGGCACCACTCATATTTAACCCATATTTGGAGCGGATAGGGGGAGGCCCGGACACGTCCGTCACATCGGATCCGACAAATAGGACTCGTCACAAATGCTATCAAATTGACCAAGTCCATCAATGTCGGTGTCAAAACCGGCGGATCTCAGGTAGGGGGTCCCGAACTGTGCGTCTAAGGATCGAAGGTAACAGGAGGCAGGGGACGCGATGTTTATCCAGGTTCGGGCTCTCTTAATGAAGGTAATACCCTACTTCCTGCTTGATTGACTTTGATGAGTATAGGGGTTACAAGAGTTGATCTACCTCGAGATCGTAATGGCTAAACCCTAGATGTCTAGCCTGTATGATTATGATGATCTCTACGGACTAAACCCTCCGGATTATATAAGCACCGGAAGGGACTAGGGTTGCACAAAGTCGTTTTACAGAGAGGGAAAATACACATCTGAACGCCAAGCTTGCTATCCACGCAAAGGGGAGTCCCATCCGGACACGGGGAAGGCCTTCTTGTAACGCCCTCGATGCGGCTATATCTCCCACGTGTCAAAGCACGACTTAGAGGCATAACCGCATTGAAAGCAATGTCGCAAGTGAGGTAATCTTCACACAACTCATGTAATACATAAGGGAAAAAGATACATAGTTGGCTTACAATCGCCACTTCACACAATTACATGAATAAAACATTACATCATCCAGATACAATCAAGGTCCGACTACGGAACCAAAATAAAAGAAGAACCCCAAATGCGACAAAAGGTCCCCAATCGACCCCAACTGGGCTCCACTACTGACCAACTAGAACGAAGCAACACAAAGGGCAAGATCTTCATCGAGCTCCTCCTTGAGCTTGGATGCGTGTAGGATCGGAAGTATGTCTAGAGGGGGGGTGATTAGACTACTTGACAACTTAAAAATTTAGCCTTTTGATTTGAGTAGTTTCTTAGCAAGTTCACAATGATAACCAAGTCAAGTATCACCCTACACATGCAATTCTAGAGTTATGGCAGCGGAAAGTAAGTTGCATGTATAGTAAATGAGAGGTGGAGAAGAGCAAACGCAATGGAGACACGGAGATTTTTTCTCGTGGTTCCGATAGGTGGTGCTATCGTCAATCCACGTTGATGGAGACTTCAACCCACGGAGGGTAACGGCCAGCCTGAGTCCACGGAGGGCTCCACCCACGAAGGGTCCACGAAGAAGCAACCTTGTCTATGCCATCATGGCTTACGCCCACGGAGGACTAGCCTTACTCGGGGTAGATCTTCACGAAGTAGGCGATCTCCTTGCCCTTACAAACTCCTTGGTTCAACTCCACATCATGATGGAGGCTCCCAGCGACACCTAACCAATCTAGGAGGCACCACCTCCAAAAGGTAATAGATGGGGTTGGTGATGATGAACTCCTTGCTCTTGTGCTTCAAATGATAATCTCCCCAACACTCAACTCTCCTCACCGATTTGGCTGTGGTGGAGGAAGGGATTGAGTGGAAAGCAACTTGGAAAGACTAGAAATCAAGTTTCATATGGTGGGAGTGGAGCAACTTGATCTCAACACAAGGGTAGGTAGTTTTCTTCTCGAAAATGTAAGGTAGGAGTGGTAGTTCTTTCGATGGCTCTCTCCACGAATGAAGAGGAGGTGGAGGGTATTTATAGCCTCCACACAAAATCCAACCGTTACACACATTTGAGCAATCTCGGTCGGACCGAAGTTGACAACTCGGTGAGACCGAAAGTTCAAATCTTGTGAACGTTGGGATTTTCGTGGGACCGAAAATACAATCTCGGTTAGACCGATTCTTCCAAAGTCTAGGGTTTGCCAATCTCGGTGGGACCGACTTTCTCATCTCGGTGACACCGATTTGAGTACGTAGGTTCTGAAGCTTGGCAACACCATTTTCGAATGACCGAGTTTGGAATCGGAAAATCCGAGATTCTAGGGTTTTGGCTATATGGTGAGGTGGTTCATCTCGGTGTGGTGAGTTTGGAATCGGTGGGACCGAGATTACTTATGAGTTTATGTTGGAATGAAAGATTGCTGATTGTTTGAGAGATAAATCATTAAGCACTTTAGAGCAACCAGATCATCATCATAACCTCATCCCCTTTAATAGTATTGGCTTTCCTATGGACTCAATGTGATCTTGGATCACTAAACCAAAATGGAGTCTTGAGCTTTTGCCAATGTTTTCCTTAGCATTTTGAGGGTCCACATCATCGGTCATTGCCATACCCATATCAATTGAACTTTCTCAAATATTCTCAAGAAATGATTAGTTCAATGATATATATGTTGTTATTAATTACCAAAACCACCGGGATTAGTTGCACTTTCAATCTCCCCTTTTGGTAATTGATGACAACATATAGATCAAAGCTTCGACAAGTGATATAATTAATGAATAACATCGTCGCTTTGAGAAGTATGTGATAAGCAAGAGCTCCCCCTAAATTTGTGCATTATTTAAGATTTGCGTTTGAATGCAAATGCACAATCGATTAGGATCATGGGTTACTCTTCCATGTCACATACATCTTGGTGGAGCGCACAAAATGATAAGAATGAATATCATGCACCCAATCACCAAGACATGAGTAAATGATCATACAAGATATGAATGAAATATGATAGACATCAAGCACACATTAAGCACAGATGATCAAGCACTCATCAAGATAGAGCAAACGTAGTATCAAACACACGAAGTATCTCAAAGAACTCGAAAAGTATCTCAAGGAAAACCGCAAACGAAAGAGCAAAAACGAACACTCTCTCTCGAAGCCCTATGATCTATACAATTTCTCCCCCTTTGGCAACAAGTTACCAAAAAGTTCGAAAGGTATAGAGCTAATCGTCACTCGGGACTCTGCTGGCGGCTCCTGTCTGCGTCGATGGAGTGGAGATGGCTGCATCTGCGAAAGCTTCTGCTGAAGTCTGTGGAGCTGGAGGAGTGGATATTGAGCTGGTCTTTGGGCCGACGGAGCTGTAGGAGGTGCTGATGTAGTAGCCCAGGATCGACCTTTGGAATAGCAAATGATCTGGGCTTTGTGGCACCGCAGCAGCTGCTCATAGTCATCTGGACCATGTCACCTTCCATCTCCTTCATAAGTTCTGCCTTCTCCTCTTAGCTTCCTCGATATCCGCATCAAGCTTGTTGACGGTGACCTGCACTTGATCGACAGACGTCCGAGCATGGAACTTATCCTCAACGATCCTCTCAAGGCTCTCCGAGATTGCACTATGCTGGCCAGGCGTAGCTCAATTCTCCGAGTGGCTTCAAGAAGTTGTTCGCAACACTCTTGGGCTTTGTTCTTTGCTTCCTTCTCGGCTTTAGCTTGTTTAGCGCCTTCAGACTTAGCATGTCCTTCTACGACGTGGGAGCATTCTCACCATCACAACCTCGTTGTCCTCATGTTCAGCTGCAAAGTGGCAAGTGGGGTCTATCCAATGTAGGTGTCCGTGCCAAACTTGGCATTAATGAGCATCTGAATATGCGAGCAAACCCACACGACCTCTTTTGGTCACCGCTGTCCTCTTGATAGTCTCAACTATCGTGTCCATCACCTTAAAAGGTGTCTTCGATCTAGAATGTGCAGCATGTTGATAGAGTACCCTCTTATCATGCGGTGGTCCTCGACTTAGGCATCAAAGTATGCCTCGAAATGGTGTTGGTGGTTGGGAGACCTGCTCAAGGTAGTAGACTGATCCAAGCTTCCAAATCTCTACATCCTTCTCATCAACCTCATTATACATGTTCTTCATTGACTCGTGATTTTTCTTCGAATGCCATACACATCAATGTCATCTTCCTTGAAACAGTGCATTCAGAATGCTCTCCATTCCTCAATCTGAGACTGAAATCTCGCCTTACATCATCCATACAATCCTGCCATCCGGATAGAAGTGTGCGGTGGCATAGAACTGCATGATCATCTCATCGCTCCAGCGATCACCGACCAACAAACTCGCAATCCCACAAGCGGTGAAGCTTTCGTGCACATGTGGGAAATAGTCTCTGTGCTCTTCATCGTCGATGTATTTCCACCACGATCTGTGTCGGCAACAATTGGCTTCTTGTCCATGAGCACCGCCTCATAAAAGTCTTGTTGCTCTCTTGTGTGGAATCTTGAGTCAATCTGCTGTTCTTCTCCTGCCGCATATGGATCTGTTTGCCTCCATAGCTCGAGTCCTTTGTCCTTTCTCTCCTTCATATTTTCAGCTCGAGGATGAGCTTCATTATGAATCGCGCAGTTTCGTTTTAGCTTGAGCAGAACATGAGCCTCATCATCCGATTCTGCAGTGGCACATTGTCCTTTTCTTCTCTGAAGCTGGAATATTTCTCACAGTCTTCCCGGCTTGGCAAAGAGGTTTGGCTTGGGCTGCCTTTTGCCGGAGTGAAGGCTTAGCTTTAGGAGGTGCTCCCGCCTCGATGGCATCACCCATCAACTTCGCTTCGAGGTGGCCGAGGTGCTTCCTCATCGTAATCATCATCATCATCGCCTCTTCATGAACTCTCCTCTTCCTCTTGGAAGTCTTCTTGATTTTGCTTGGAGGTTTCTTCCATGCCGAGCTTCGGCAACAAAGGATTTCTTGACCTTCTTGGTGCCTTTCTTGGTTTGTTGCCCTTGATGCTCTTTGGCAACCACCTTCCTCTTTGGCTTAGACGTTATTTCCTCATCTGCAACAAAATCTGAATCTTCCTCATCTGAGTTCCTCTTCCTCCTGGCCTCGGTGGCAGCAGCAGTGATCCACTTGGAGTGCTTCTCTCCATCATCTGAAAAACTGCTTGCTTCGGACTTGTAGCTGCCTCTGGAATCTCAACCGCATCTCGGACTGTTACATTGTCACTTCCTTCGACATGTCGACAACCCGTGAATAGAGTGGGTATGGGCGTAATAGAAGAGTTATCACAAACTGCAGAGGATTTTGCAAAAATATGAGTTCAAACTTTAGATTTAGGTTTTCACAGAATACATGTCGGTCGACCGAGTCTATTAATTCGTGAAACCAAACGCCTAAACAGACCACATACACCACTTTCGGTTGGACCGAAATGGGTTTCGATCTAGCCGAGACAGCTTAGGGTTTCACTAAATCTTCACTTGGTCTTACCGATTTGCACAACTCGGTTTCACCAAACGTGCGGTAATGGCCGAGGCCAAATCGGTCGATCCGAAAATGCAGAATCGGTCACACCGAGATGTGTTCGCGAAACCTAACCCTAAAATTTTCACTCGAAATTTGTTCTATGATCTAAATAGCTGGATAGGGAGATCTCAAACTTGGCAAGAATCATGGCAACACCTATCGTGCATAGAATCAGCGATTGGAACACGAGAGGGATGAAGCTCACCCAATGCGGTGGAGCTTCACTCGGCGGCAACGGCAAAGGCGAAGGACCGTTGACGGCGATGGAGACCCGCAGCGAGGGCGCACAGGCGACGGCGGAGACGATCCGTAGACCAAGGCGACGGCAGCGAAGAGTTTTGAGGGCGAAGCGTTTGAAGAAGTAATCAACGCGCTCTGTCCTCGAGTATATATACTCTTCGGCTGTCGGTGGGACCGAGTTTGCAAACTCGGTGGGACCGAGATGGTTAATCGCGTGCGATTACACACATCGGTCACGCCGAAATTGAAACTTCGGTTTCACCGAGGTGAAAACCTAGATCAATCAAGTGATCTCGGTCCGTCCGATTTGATATATCGGTTTGACCGAAAGTACTTAGAAGGTTTTGGAAGTTAGGCTTTTGACGGATCGGTGGCTCAGAGTGCTCCTCACTCGGTCTCGTCCAAAAAGTCTTGTTCAAAGTTTGTGATATAAGCATGAATAGAGTTTGAGACAAGAAAGCATAGATAGCTAGGGGAAAAACTTAGGCATTCTTGTCCATCCATTTGGTCAAAAAGAAAGAAAACCATAAAGACCAAAGCAACAAATGGATGTCCTCGAATGGATAAAATCATGCATCCAACATGCTCACACAATAAGATAGCAAATGAAATATGTGTCAAACATGCACAAACAAAACACTAACAGCTAGCACACAGTTTGGCGATGACTAGGTCATCTATATATGAGTATATTGACTTAGGAGTCAAATGAGAACATTTGATCATAGGTCATACTCATCGCTTAAGCACAAGTGGGGTTACCACTTTTCCATAAAGCATTAATGTGTTCACATCATTAGGAGATGCTTTAGCTCATTTCTTTAGAGCAAAGCTCCCCTTGATGTGAGAACCCTTTAAAGGGTCAAACTAACCTTGGGTTGTCGTTGAAGACTTCATGTAGATGTTGAAGATGTGGATGCTCAATGTTGATGAAGATCATCAAGAGTTGGGAGCAATCCTTTGGATTCGGGCACTTTCAATACCTACATGGGTTAGTCCCACAAGGAACAAACAAGAATATCCATGGACATAGATTGAAGTTCATAATAGATGATGTCCATGAAAGCGATGATTACCTTGTCCCTTGACTTACCAACATGAGGGTTTGTGACTCCATGAACTAGTGCAAGATGTGGAAGTTGATTGCACAAGTCCTTGCCAAAATGAATATGAGTGAAGTATATTGGCGGAGTCACCCTCAAGAACCTTCTAGTTCTTCTTCTTCGGAATCCACATCATCTTGATGGGAATCCTTGGGGTAGTAGTTGAGCTCGTTGAAGTAGAACTTGAAGTTGCCTTGGGAACCCACTTGACCATGGCCTTGGGTGCTTCAATGAATGCATCAATCTCCTCTTGAAGCTTGTCCTTGCCTTTTAGCTTGTGGTCTTGTGGTGGAAAGTCATCTTGAGATTGTTCCTCATTGGAAGAAGTAGGATCATACTTCTTCTCTTGAGAGACAAACTTTGGAGTGGGATATTGACCTTCTTCCCATTCAACACCCTCGGCGTTGAACTTTCGCTCAAAACCAATTCCTTGATTCTTCCTGTCTTCCTTGTTTGCGAACAATTTCTCAAAGCTCTTGCTTCCGCAAGACTTTTGTAGACACCTTTCTCTATAATCCCTTTCAAAGACTATTTTCTTGCTCAAGTGAAACTTGGCTTGAAACATTGTTAGTGGAATCAAGAGAATTACTAGAAGCAACAACATTTGATTTAACATGATTATTGTTACTACTAGATGAAGAATTTTTCTTATGCTTGTCATGCTTAGTTTTAATAGGTGGCAAGAAATTAGACAAGAGAAGTCGTTTGGCAAGATATGAAGAACTCTTCTTTCAAGATCGTCATTGATAGCTTTTAGAAACTCATGCTCTTGCTCTAGATTGAGCTTCTCGAAGCGTAGCTTCTCATGAGATCTTAGGAGCTCTCTATGATCTTCTTGAGTTGTTTCATGAGCTAACTTAAGAGTGTTTAGTTCTTTAGTTAGACGCTCAATCTCCTTCATAGCATTGTCATTCGACTCATCTCGACTATAAAGACTACTAGCATGTTCATCATTACTAAGCTCACTAGATTTATCATGTAAAAGCTCATCTTCACCAAGCAAGTCATCCTCATCACTATCAAAGTCAATGAACTCAGGATGTGTTACCTTGGGGCCTTTTGCCATGAAGCATCTTCCAATTCCCTCATTTGGTGAATCAAATATGTCATAGGAGTTGGAGTTGGAGGATACGAGAGCAAGACCGCAACACCTTCATCTTGATCAGATTCGGAGTTGGAGTGATAGCTTCTTTCGAGTGATTGTCTGAGTCGGAGCCGAAACCCATTCACCAACATGAGCTTGATGTTTTCTTCTTGTGTAGCTCCTTGATGACTTGTCCTTCCTTTCCTAATCCTTGCTTCTCCGAGAGGATCTTCGCTCATAACGATCATCTTTACTCCTTCTCTCTTTTAGGCTTACTCTTCTCTTGAGCTTCTTCTTCTTGGAGATTCTTCTCTTCTTGTGGGGAGTCGAACACTCATTTGAGTAGTGTCCGGTCTTCCACAATTGTAGCAGCTTCGATCACGACTAGAAGATCTCCTTTCATCATATGATCTAGACTTTGAGCTTCTTTCCTTGCTTCTACTCTTGTAGAATTTGTTGAAGTTCTTCACCATTAGGCTTATCTCTTCATTGGAAACTAGCTTGTCACTTGAGGATGTGGGAGCTTCAACTGCAGCTTTGTAAGCACCGCTTGACTTGTTGTGAAGCTCTTCTTTATCTTTAAGTGTCATCTCATGAGCAACAATCCTTCCAATGACTTCGTAGGCTTGAGATCTTTGTAGTTTGGCATCATTTGGATCAAAGTGCACACGGTGTCATACTTTCCATCCAAAGCTCTGAGGATCTTCTTGATGATGAATCGGTCGGTCATTTCTTCGCTTCCTAAACCTGCCATCTCATTGGTGATGAGAGCAAGCCTAGAGTACATTTCAGCGACTCCTTCACCTTCCTTCATCTTGAACTTGTCAAGTCGACCTTGAAGAACATCTAGCTTTGATTCCTTCACGGACTCGGTACCTTCGTGCATTTCACCAAAGTATCCCAAATCTCTTTTGCATTCTCAAGACGGCTGATCTTGTTGAACTCCTCGACACAAAGCATTGAAGAGAATGTCACAAGCTTGAGCATTGTTCAGAACATCCGCAACTCATCCGCAGAGCTTCGCGATCCGAACTTTTCCTTCCTCGAAGAACTCACCTTGCAAGCCAACACAAATAATGCCCCATGCGGCAGGGTTATGTCCAAGAATATGCATTTTCATTTTATGCTTCCAACTAGCAAAGTTTGAACCATCAAAGTAAGGACCTCTCGAAAATTACCTCACTAGACGCCATACTCTCCTAGGTTGTGAAACCAAGCTTATGGAGTCCAATGCAATGGAAACCAATCCAATGGAGACCAAAGCTCTGATACCACTTGTAGGATCGGAAGTATGTCTAGAGGGGGGGTGATTAGACTACTTGACAACTTAAAAATTTAGCCTTTTGATTTGAGTAGTTTCTTAGCAAGTTCACAATGATAACCAAGTCAAGTATCACCCTACACATGCAATTCTAGAGTTATGGCAGCGGAAAGTAAGTTGCATGTATAGTAAATGAGAGGTGGAGAAGAGCAAACGCAATGGAGACACGGAGATTTTTTCTCGTGGTTCCGATAGGTGGTGCTATCGTCAATCCACGTTGATGGAGACTTCAACCCACGGAGGGTAACGGCTCTGCTGAGTCCACGGAGGGCTCCACCCACGAAGGGTCCACGAAGAAGCAACCTTGTCTATGCCATCATGGCTTACGCCCACGGAGGACTAGCCTTACTCGGGTAGATCTTCACGAAGTAGGCGATCTCCTTGCCCTTACAAACTCCTTGGTTCAACTCCACATCATGACGGAGGCTCCCAAGCGACACCTAACCAATCTAGGAGGCACCACCTCCAAAAGGTAATAGATGGGGTTGGTGATGATGAACTCCTTGCTCTTGTGCTTCAAATGATAATCTCCCCAACACTCAACTCTCCTCACCGATTTGGCTGTGGTGGAGGAAGGGATTGAGTGGAAAGCAACTTGGAAAGACTAGAAATCAAGTTTCATATGGTGGGAGTGGAGCAACTTGATCTCAACACAAGGGTAGGTAGTTTTCTTCTCGAAATGTAAGGTAGGAGTGGTAGTTCTTTCGATGGCTCTCTCCACGAATGAAGAGGAGGTGGAGGGTATTTATAGCCTCCACACAAAATCCAACTGCTACACACATTTGAGCAATCTCGGTCGGACCGAAGTTGACAACTCGGTGAGACCGAAAGTTCAAATCTTGTGAACGTTGGGATTTTCGTGGGACCGAAAATACAATCTCGGTTAGACCGATTCTTCCAAAGTCTAGGGTTTGCCAATCTCGGTGGGACCGACTTTCTCATCTCGGTGACACCGATTTGAGTACGTATGTTCTGAAGCTTGGCAACACCATTTTCGAATGACCGAGTTTGGAATCGGAAAATCCGAGATTCTAGGGTTTTGGCTATATGGTGAGGTGGTTCATCTCGGTGTGATGAGTTTGGAATCGGTGGGACCGAGATTACTTATGAGTTTATGTTGGAATGAAAGATTGCTGATTGTTTGAGAGATAAATCATTAAGCACTTTAGAGCAACCAGATCATCATCATAACCTCATCCCTTTTAATAGTATTGGCTTTCCTATGGACTCAATGTGATCTTGGATCACTAAACCAAAAATGGAGTCTTGAGCTTTTGCCAATGTTTTCCTTAGCATTTTGAGGGGTCCACATCATCAGTCATTGCCATACCCATATCACTGAACTTTCTGAAATATTCTCAAGAAATGATTAGTTCAATGATATATATGTTGTTATTAATTACCAAAACCACCTGGGGATTAGTTGCACTTTCAATGCGTCACCTGCTCGGTAACATGGGCACCTGCAAACTGGTTTTGGAAGTATCTGGTGAGCCACGAGGACTCAGCAATCTCGCACCCGCGAGATCAAGACTATTTAAGCTTATGGGTAAGGTAAAGGCATGAGGTGGAGCTGCAGCAAGCGACTAGCATAAACGGTGGCTAACATACGCAAATGAGAGCGAGAAGAGAAGGCAAAGCGCGGTCGATAAAAGTATGATCAAGAAGTGATCCTATAGCAACCTGCGTCAAACATAACTCCAACACCGTGTTCACTTCCCGGACTCCGCCGGAAAGAGACCATCACGGTTACACACACGGTTGATGTATTTTAATTAAGGTCAACTTCAGGTCTTCTACAACCGGACGTTAACAAATTCCCATCTGCCACATAACCGCGGGCACGGCTTTCGAAACTTCAAATCCCTGCAGGGGTGTCCCAACTTAGCCCATGACAAGCTCTCACGGTCAACGGAGGAATAGACCTCCACCCAAGACACTCCGATCAGACTCGGTATCCCGGTACAACAAGACATTTCGACAGGGTAAAACTAAACCAGCAACACCGCCCGAATGTGCCGACAAATCCCGATAGGAGCTGCACATATCTCTTTCTCGTGGCACACTCAGATGAGACTAGCTACGAGTAAAACCAACCTCAAGTTTCCCGAGGTGGCCCATGCAGTAGCTCGGTTCGACCAACACTCGAGGAGCACCGCCCGGGGTTAAAATAAAGATGACCCTTGAGTCTGCAGAACCCAAGGGAAAAAAAAAGGCTAGGTGAGGCAAATGGTAAAACCAAGGTTGGGCATTCTTTGGAGGAGCTTTACTTAAGGCGAATCGTCAAGGGGTTCCCATTATAGCCCAACCGTAAGGAACGCAAAATCCGGGAACATAACACCGATATGACGGAAACTAGGGCGGCAAGAGTGGAACAAAACACTGTGCATAAGGCCGAGCCTTCCACCCTTTACCAAGTATATAGATGCATTAATTAAATAAGATATATTGTGATATCCCAACAAGTAAACATGTTCCGATAAGGAACAACATCTCCATGTTCCAACAAGGAACAAACTTCAATCTTCACCTGCAACTAACAACGCTATAAGAGGGGCTGAGCAAAGCGGTAACATAGCCAATCAACGGTTTGCTAGGAATGGTGTCAAAGGTTAGAGGTTTGACATGGCAATTTGGGAGGCTGACAAGCAAATGGTAGGCATCGATACTTCCAAAACCAGTTTGCAGGTGCCCATGTTACCGAGCAGGTGACGCATCCAAGCTCAAGGAGGAGCTCGATGAAGATCTTGCCCTTTGTGTTGCTTCGTTCTAGTTGGTCAGTAGTGGAGCCCAGTTGGGGTCGATTGGGGACCTTTTGTCGCATTTGGGGTTCTTCTTTTATTTTGGTTCCGTAGTCGGACCTTGATTGTATCTGGATGATGTAATGTTTTATTCATGTAATTGTGTGAAGTGGCGATTGTAAGCCAACTATGTATCTTTTTCCCTTATGTATTACATGAGTTGTGTGAAGATTACCTCACTTGCGACATTGCTTTCAATGCGGTTATGCCTCTAAGTCGTGCTTCGACACGTGGGAGATATAGCCGCATCGAGGGCGTTACACTTCTGTCTTGTATCTTCACGGCCCATCAGTCCGGCCTATGCCACATAGGCGGGCTCCCCGAGGACCCCATAATTCAGGACTCCCTCAGTAGCCCCTGAACCGGGTTTCAATGGCGATGTGTCTGGCGCGCAGATTGTCTTCGGCATTGCAAGGCGGGTTCCTCCTCCGAATACTTCAAAGTGGTCTTCCAAACATGAGAACGGTATCCGGCTCTGTTTAACGGTTACAAACCTCAACCGCCAGGGCACAATACTTAAAAAAAACAAATCATGCTTTACTGACATTTACTGGCGAAACGTTATGTCTGGCCACTTTATTATTTCGAACCGTTTTTTGGCCTCCAGTTTTGCGTTTCGAGACGCAACCTCCGGTGACACGTCTTGTCAAAGTAGAGATCGTGTCCCCTTATCACGGGATTCTCATCAATAGGGCTTGGGTAATCCAACCATGCCATTCGCACGACCCCTTGGGAATAGGCAAATTTTAAGGCTTGTGAGGGGGCGCTTGATATCCGTTGCCTTTATAAGGGGATAAGAACCCATCTTTTTACCCCATGCCTTCTTCTTCCTCAGCCCTCCCATCCTCGAGCTCCAGCGCCCAAGTTTCGATCTTTTCAATAGCCACCAAGCACTCCAGCCATGTCTGGATCCGGCTCTCAAGGCAAGTGGGTGGCCTCCTCCGTGACGAAGAAGGATATCAAGGAACTTCGAGAGGCGAGGTACTTGACCGTGGAAATCGCACACAGACTCCCAACCAAGGGGCAAGCCATCCCTACTCCAGAGCCGGCGAGAGGGTTGTGTTCATCCCCCACTTCCTCCGTGGGTTAGGGTTTCCTCTTCACCCCTTTGTTCGCGACCTTATATTCTATTATGGGCTAGATTCTCACGATCTAGCCCCGAACTCCTTCCTCCACATATCGGCGTTCATCGTCGTGTGCGAGGCATTTCTCCGCATCCCCCCACACTTCGGCCTATGGCTCAAGGTCTTAAATGTGAAGCCGAAGGTGGTTGACGGGGAGCACGCGGATTGCGGCGGCGCCATGGTGAGCAAGCTTCCCAGCGTTACTTGGCCTCAAGGGGCCTTTGTTGAGACCGTCAAAACATGGCAGCAGGAGTGGTTCTACATCACCGAACCCCGCGGCACCAAGTGGGTGGCCGCTCCTGCATTCAGATCCGGGCCCCCGCTGCAGTTCGCGTCATGGATCAACAAGGGTCTGGACTGTGGATCGTCTAACGAGGTGTTATCGCTGCAAAAATGCGTCAAAAGTGTCATAGAAAAGGACACCCGCCTTACCAATGTGATCCACGTGATGCTTGTCCGCCAGACCCTTCCCTGCCAGCGACGGCCTCTCCGTATGTGGGAGCTTAATCATGAAGGGCCGCGGACTCTGCAACAATTCTTCGGCACGACGCACAAAGAGATCTAGAAACTGCTCTTCAAATCTCAAAAGTCGTGGCCGGAGACGTCCGAGGACACCAGTCTTGACTGCAACCACCGACCACCCCGGTAAGGGTTAAATTTCCAATCATAGCTTGGTTTATCAATCCAAGGGGGTACACTGAGAATTCCATCCTTTAAACAGGGCTGGACAAAGAAGGCGGAGCAGATCAAGTGTCCGGCCCCCTTCCCCAAAGATCCAGATAATCCTCTCTTAATGAGGATGCTGGTCCCGGCGCCGTACCAGGCGCCGGTGAAGAAGGGCAAGAAGAAGAAGGGCAAGGAGGCCGAAAGCAGCCTCCACCATGAGGGTACTTCGGACGCTATGTCCGGAGGAACCGAGGCTCCCCCCTCTCACAAGGGAGACGAAGACGAGGACAAGGGGGAGGAGGAAGAAGACAACCCTCCTCTCAAAGGGAAAAAGAGAGCAGCCTCCGTAGATCCGGAGGCGGGGGCGTCCAAGAGGGAAAAGATATCCATCCCTGATGACTCGGATTTGGACGCCGAAGCAATCCCCAAGCACCGCCCCCGGGCCAAGCCCCTTGCTCAATCGTAAGTACCTAAGGATGATGTACATACATCCAATCCTTTACGAATTGTGAGGATAATATTAAATCACATTTTGCAGTCCGACCCGCGACCTCCCTCAACAATCCTCCTCCTCGTGGGATTTGCCACCGGAGATGATGGAGAGTGAGACGCCTCCGCGTGCTTCCCCGCCACCTAGGGTGGATGGCATCGATGTGTCATCCCAAAGGATTTCTCCAGACTGCGAAGAGGTGCGGGGGACCACCGGGACGGCGCCAGAGGGTAACACCTCGGCTGTGAGGGCATGGGGGGCGCGACCCCCATCGAGACTGGCGATGGAGGCCCTAGATTGTCCGGCCCGTAGCCGAATACTGCTCCGGAGACGTCTCCGGAGTTGAACGAGCGCCCCCCTTCAAGGTAGGGGGAGCGCCTATTCCTGCGGCGACCTCCACAGATCCGGAGGTGCCGAACACTCTGATGGGTGCGCTGCAAAGTGTGTCCGTCTTGGAGGAGCACCATGACGAAGTCATGTACCTGGGGTAGGGTCACGAACCTGTCTTAAGTACCCTTCCCTAGGACACCTTCAGAAGAAACTGCCTTCCAGTCGACCAAGAGAGACTTCACTCGACAGACTCGAAGGACTCGACCATGAAGACTCACTCGACCACCAGGAGATCAAGGGTCATTCTGCATCCAAACGGTCTGTAATTAAGTAGTCTTTATGGCATTTAGGACACTGTATGTAAGGTGTTACCAGTAACGCCTAGCCTTAATGTACTTTAAACCCTGTGTAACTGAGGGCCGGAGGGGTCTGGCAGACACTATATAAGCCACCCACTTCTCAGTGTAAAGGGTTGGCACCCCTGTAATCTCTACACATATAATCCAGTCGACCGCCTTCGGGCTCCGAGACGTAGGGCTGTTACTTCTTCCGAGAAGGGCCTGAACTCGTACATCTCTTGTCTTCACAACTGCTCCATAGCTAGGATCTTGCCTCTCCATACCTACCCCCCATTCTACTGTCAGACTTAGAACCACGACAGTTGGCGCCCATCGTGGGGCCGGTGTCTTAGCGATTTTTGGAGAAGTTGCAATTGTTCTGATTGCTTTCATCATGGTTCCTGGTGGAGTTTTGGTCGAGGGCCGTGAGATCCGTCTCGGCGCGCTCACCTTCATCGCCGATGACTCTGCTTGGCTCCAGGAGGCTCCACTCGACATCGACGCGCTCCCCGTCCGCGGTGTGACACATTTTCGCGCATGTGTCCGCGGCGTTCTGCTGCGGCAACTGTCGACTCCATATCGGTCGACTTCTATCGTCCACCTCCTCGTCTCCCTTGGTATAAGCGTTCCCAGTCGGTCGAGGCTCCAGCGGTGGTTGAGGCACGCGGTGGCTCGCCAGACGGCCACCACCCAAGTTGCGGCAATCGAGCCCGACAAGTCCCTCTACGACCTGTTCGATCTGTCGACTGGCTCCGTAGAGACTGCATCCGAGTGCAATAGCAGTGATCCAGCGGCGGAGGTCTTGATGATCAACGGACCTTGTAGGCCTCCCGGCTTCCCCCGCGGCGATGGGGTGGACGGTCGAGGTGACCCCGCTCAAGTCCATGAGGAGTACCAACCCGAGCCACTTAATTCCCTGCAAAGGGAAGAACTTCGCCGCAGGAACATGGATGCCCTGCATACTCCCATCGCAGGAGAAACCCCCGAAGCTCGCGCCTTGGAGGAGGCACGTTTGACCAACTTGGCTGAACACACTCGTCTG
This sequence comes from Aegilops speltoides, assembly GCA_021437245.1. Taxonomy (NCBI): domain Eukaryota; kingdom Viridiplantae; phylum Streptophyta; class Magnoliopsida; order Poales; family Poaceae; genus Aegilops; species Aegilops speltoides. The sequence continues at coordinate 109,727,350 of CM038146.1, forward strand.
GAGAACCTCCAGCGAGCACTCGACGATGCTGCAGCAACGAAAGTGCCCGACTCAAATGATGTCAACTCTTCCGCCGACTCGTATATCGAACCCCGATTCAGAATTTAGCAGCTGCAACCCGTATAGCAGAGTCAATTCAGCCCTCTCGGTCGGAGGCTGGCTGAGGCTTGATGCAGATTAGGGATTTGCTCCGGGCAGCAGGAGATCAGAATTCAGCCGTGTCACAGTCACGCAACAGAATTCACAGTCGATCCGTCGCTGCGAATACGGTTCAGTCGGCTCACAGCCCCAGATCGCCTCCGCGGCGTGAAGGACGCAAGAATCGACGAGACCAATATGGTGACCGTTACGATCGTGATGATAGGCGTCGAGTGCCCACTCCTCCCCCGAGGGGTGGGTCTTACGCTCCTCGGCAGCAAGATGACAGGCGTCAACTCAGCGTCGGGCGAAGAGCTCCGGTCGACCCTAGGGAACCAGGCTTTGATGCGCGATCCATCATCGTGCAAGGCTTGGTCGATCGGAACAGGGCTCATCGAGGTGGCCACGACAGAGATGCGCCCACTAGCAGTTGAGTGCATGTTTCAGGTCCGGAATGTTTCAGCAGGGCTATCAGAGCCGTGGTGATTCTCCCAAACTTCAGGTTGGCGACTAGAGTAAGCAAGTTCACCGGTGAGTCTAAGCCTGAAACTTGGCTCGAGGACTACCGAGTGGCTGTACAGATCGACGGCGGGAATGACGAGGTGGCTATGAAGCACTTACCACTCATGCTGGAAGGTTTGGCCAGGGCATGGTTGAATCAGTTAACTCCAAGCAGCATTTACACTTGGGAAGATCTTTCCCGAGTGTTCGTCAGGACATTTGAGGGAACCTGCAAGCGACCAGCTGGGTTGACAGAGCTGCAAGTCTGCGTGCAGAAGTCTAATGAAACCTTAAGAGAGTACATTCAGAGATGGATTACTTTGCATCATACCGTGGAGAACGTGTCTGATCATCAGGCAGTCTGCGCTTTCAAGGATGGAGTTAAGAACAGAGAGTTAAGTTTGAAGTTTGGGCGGACCTGAGATATGACCCTGAGCTAAATGATGGAAATTGCCACCAAGTACGCCAATGGTGAAGAGGAGGACCGACTCCGAAGCGGCAAGTACAAGCCGAGTCAGTCGGAGAAGGGAAACTCCAGTCGGAAGCAGAAGCGGAAAGCCGAGCCAGCAGCTCCTGGGGAGGCCCTGGCCGTGACTCAGGGCAAGTTCAAGGGAAAATCCAAAGGGTCCTGGAACCCCAAGAAGGTGAAGGATAAAGAAGGAAATGACGTGATGGATCTGTCGTGCCACATCCACACGAAGAAAGACGAAGAGGGTAATTTCATTTACCCGAAGCATACCACTCGCCAGTGCAGGCTCCTGATCCAGCAGTTCCAAGGTAAACAGCCCAAGGACAAGGAAAAGGAGTCGGACAAAGCCGAAGACAAGGAGGACAGTGAGGGAGGATATCCTCATGTGAACTCCACTCTGATGATCTTTGCGGATGTGGAAAGCAAGAGCCGTGTGAAGGTTATCAACTGTGAGGTGAACATGGTCGCCCCGGCAACACCCAGTTATCTAAGATGGTCCCAAACTCCCATTACATTCGACCAGTCTGATCACCCGACTCATATAGCTACCCCTGGGAGGAAAGCTTTGGTGGTCGATCCGGTCGTCGAAGGCACTCGACTCACGAAGGTGCTAATGGATGGCGGTAGTGGACTGAACTTATTATATGCGGACACGCTGAAAGGAATGGGCATTCCGATGTCCCGACTGAGCACCAGCAACATGAGTTTTCATGGAGTTATACCTGGAAAGAAAGCTGAGTCACTCGGCCAAATAGCTCTGGACGTGGTGTTCGGTGATTCGAAGCATTTCTGCAAAGAGAAGCTGACGTTTGAAGTCGTGGACTTTCAGAGCGCTTACCATGCTATTTTCGGGAGACCAGCTTACACATAGTTCATGGCTCGACCATGTTACGTGTACCTCAAACTGAAGATGCCCGCCCCAAAGGCGTGATCACTATCACGGTGATCGGAAAAAGCGTAAGAGTGTTTTCGAAAGGCTCGAAATTGCCGATTCCCTGTGTGACAACGGTCGAGCCGGAGGGATACAAGAAAATGCAGATCCGAGTGATTTGTTGCAGCTAAGAAGCCTGCCACGAGTCAGCGCTTGATCGTCTGTGAGACAAAGCCCGTTCACATTCACTCGACGGATCCCAATGCAGCTCCGACCCATATTTCCACAACACTCGACCCTAAATAGGAAGAAACGCTCATCCAGTTCCTCCGTGAGAATCGGGACATCTTTGCATGGAAGCTCACGACATGCCGGTGTTCCTGGGGATGGCCGAGCATCGCTTTAGAGTCGATTCAGCTGCAAAACCGGTCAAAGAACATCTTCGGCTGTCCGCCGTCCAGAAGAGAAAAGCCATTGGTGAGGAAGTGGCTCGACTATTGGCGGCAGGATTTATCCGAGAGATATACCACTCCGAGTGGCTCGCCAATGTCGTCATGGTTCCCAAGAAGGACAAGTCACTCCGCATGTGCATCGATTTTAAACACATCAATCGGGCCTGCCCGAAGATCATTTTCTCCCTCGCATCGATCAAATTGTTGACTCGAATGCGGATGCGAGATTGTCTTTTCTAGACGCTTATTTGGGTACCATCGATCCGTCAAGACGGACCCGATGAGATAAAACAGCTTTCATCACTCCATTCGGTGCTTCGCTATATCACCATGCCATTCGCCTCAAGAACGCCGGAGCCACGCTCATGAGGATGATTCGAAGTGTTTACTCACTCAAATCAGTCGAACGTTGAAGCATACATGGATGATATTGTGGTCAAGTCACGAAGGGTTCCGACCTATTGATGACCTCGCTGAAACATTTGCCAATCTCGGAGGTATGATATCAAGCTCAATCTGTCAAAGTGCACATTTGGAGTTCCGTGGAAAGTTACTCGGTTTTCGCTTCGAACGAGGAATCGACGCTAACCCGTAAAAAGTTAGCACTATACTCCAATGAAACGCCTACAATGAAAGTGCACGACGCCCGAAACTTATCGGATGCTTGGCGCGTTAAGTCGATTCATCTCTCGCCTCGGTGAAAAGGCATTGCCTCTTTACCGATCGATGAAGAAGGCGGAACAAGTTCGAGTGGACTCCGTGGTCGATGCAGCGCTTTGCGAGCTAACAACTCGTTCTCCACCCAGCCGGTGCTGGCTGCTACAATCAAGAAAGACCCTCTGTTGCTTTATATTGCAGCCACAGGACAAGTCGTCAAGATAAAGATTTTACGGTCGAGCGGAAGAAGAAGGAAAGCCTTCAAAGTTCAACGCCCGATGTATTATCTCTCAAGTTCGACTCCATCAAAGCAAAGATATCCTCATTATCGAAGCTTGTGTATGGGATCTACATGACCATGAAGAAGGTTGCTCATTATTTCTCTGATCATTCCATTACAGTCATCAGCGACGCTCCACTTTCAGAGATTCTGCACAACAGAGGCGCAACTGGTCGAGTGGAGAAATGGGCGATTGAACTCCTTCCCCTTGATATCAAGTTTGAGGCAAAGAAAGCCATTAAGTCCCAAGCAATAGCAAATTTCCTTGCCGAGTGGATCGAACAGCAGTAGCCGACTCAAGTTCACTCGGAGCATTGGACCATGTTTTTTGATGGCTCTAAGATGTTAAATGGTTCCGGTGCTGGGGTAGTCTTGGTTTCCCCCAGGGGAGATAAGCTCAGATATGTGCTCCAGATCCACTTTGATTCCTCCAACAATGAGGCTGAATACGAGGCCCTTTTGTATGGGTTGCGCATGGCCATTTCACTCGGCGTCCGTCGCCTTATGGTTTATGGCGACTCAGATTTGGTGGTCAACCAAGTGATGAAGGAGTGGGACGTTAGAAGCCCAGCCATGACTGGATACTGTAGTGCAGTGAGGAAGCTTGAAAAGAAGTTTGAGGGGTTAGAACTCCATCATATACCCCGACTAAAAAATCAAGCGGCTGATGATTTGGCAAAGATAGGTTCCAAGAGAGAAGCCATTCCCAGTGGTGTGTTCTTGGAGCACATCCATACTCCATCAGTCAAAGAAGATCCTTTTACTGAAGAAGCTCCGCAGCCCAAGAGTGCCACAGATCCGACTGAGGTTGAAGTTCCAGCGGTGGTCGACTTGGTCATGGAGGCCTTAGTGATCACTCCCGATTGGACAGTTCCATATATCGCGTATATCCTAAGAAAAGAGCTCACAGAGGACGAAGAAGAGGCTCGACGGATCGTTCACGATCCAAAGCCTTTATCGATCAAGGGCAGCTATACAGAGAGCGCGATCGAGTTGGTCGGTGCATAACGCCGTAAGAAGGTCGAATAATTCTTGATGATATCCACTCGGGAACCTGTGGCCATCATGCGTCCTCTCGGACCATCGTGGCCAAAGCATACCGAGCTGGATTTTACTGGCCAAGAGCGAGTGAGATGGCAAAGGAGATAGTGGACAAGTGCGAGGGTTGTCAGTTTTACTCCAACATGTCACACAAGCTCGTCTGCTCAAGACCATACCACTCGTCTGGCCCTTCGCAGATGGGGGCTGGATATGGTGGGCCCTTGAGGACAGGTCAAGCGGTTTCACGATGTATTTGGTGGCGGTCGACAAGTTCACCAAGTGGATTGAGGCTAAACCCATCAAGAACCTTGACACCGGTACTGCTGTCAGCTTCGTCAGAGAACTGATATTCAGATATGGAGTCCCGCACAGCATCATCATGACAATGGATCAAACTTTGATTTGGAGGAATTCAGAGCATTTTGCACATCTCAAGGCACACGAGTCGACTACGCTTCAGTCGCCCATCCCGAGTCGAATGGACAAGCGGAGCGAGCCAATGGCTTGATCCTCAAAGGGTTGAAACCCCGACTGATGTGTAACCTCAAGCATGCGGCTGGAGCATGGGTCGACGAACTTCCCTCGGTTCTTTGGGGTCTAAGGACCACGCCTAATCGGTCGAGTGGAAGGACTCCATTCTTCTTGGTCTATGGAGCTGAAGCGATCTTGCCGAGTGATCTGCTCCACAATGCTCCTCGAGTCGAGCTCTACAACGAAGCTGAAGCGGAACAAGCGCGGCAAGATGCAGTCGACCTTTTAGAGGAAGAAAGGGAGATGGCTCTGATCCGATCGACCATCTACCAACAAGACTTGCATCGCTTTCACACCAAAAACGTGAAGAGTCGAGCCTTCCAGGAAGGAGATTTGGTTCTCTGAGTGGATCAGCAGAAACCACATAAGCTTGCTCCTTCTTGGGAAGGACCCTTCATCGTCACCAAGGTTCTCCACAATGGAGCGTACCGTCTTTACAACGTCAAGCACAACATCAACGAGCCCCGAGCTTGGAACGCGGAGTTACTCCGCCCCTTTTACACTTAAGTATTCACTCGGATGAGTTGTAATAAAAGTACTTCTGTAGTTCATATTCCGAAAGATAATTGTGTCGTAATTTCCCCGATGATTTTTTGTCACTTTTATTTGTTCACTAAAATTCCCCCAGTGGGTTACTTAGCTGCGAATCCGTTTCGCCTAAGTTTGTAAAAAAAATCCTTACCGAGTGGCGAGCCAACCTCCCACTCGGAGGCTTAGCTACGAATCCGTTTCGCCTAAGTATCAATAAAATCCTTACCGAGTGGCGAGCCAGTCTCCCACTCGGGGGCTTAGCTGCAGTCCAAGTACTCGCCTAAGTTTTAAAAATCCTACCGAGTGGAGAGCAGACCTCCCACTCGGGGGCTTAGCTGCAGTCCAAATACTCGCCTAAGTTTAATAAAATCCTACCGAGTGGCGAGCCAGTCTCCCACTCGGGGGCTTAGCTGCAGTCCAAGTACTCGCCTAAGTTTTAAAAATCCTACTGAGTGGAGAGCAGACCTCCCACTCGGGGGCTTAGCTGCAGTCCAAGTACTCGCCTAAGGACAAATACAACGTGTGCTCACAAGGAGGACAAGGTGCAGGTCGACTGCTACCCTCTCCTCCGAGCTACGCCACAAGTACAACGTGCGCTCGCACGGAGGACGAGGTGCAGGTCGACTGCTACCTTCTCCTCCGAGCTACGCCACAAGTACAACGTGCGCTCGCAAGGAGGACGAGGTGCAGGTCGACTGCTACTTTCTCCTCCGAGCTACGCCACAAGTACAACGTGCGCTCGCACGGAGGACGAGGTGCAGGTCGACTGTTGCCCTCTCCTCCGAGCTACGCCTCAAGTACAATGTGCCTTCCATAAAAAGGACATTTTAAAAATCCTACCGAGTGGAGAGCAGACCTCCCACTCGGGGGCTTAGCTGCAGCTCAGTGCTCGCCTAAGTTTTAAAAATCCTACCAAGTGGAGAGCAGACCTCCCACTCAGGGACTTAGCTGCAGCTCAGTGCTCGCCTAAGTTTTAAAAATCCTACCGAGTGGAGAGCAGACCTCCCACTCGGAGGCTTAGCTGCAGCCCCTTCCTCGCCTAAGTTTTGAAATCCTACCGAGTGGAGAGCAGACCTCCCACTCGGAGGCTTAGCTGCAGCCCAGTGCCTGCCTAAGTGAATTGGGGAACAAGTCGAGTGCAATAAGCACCTCGCTTTAACTTGCAAAAGATACCTCAAACCAAATGCAAGAATATTTAAAACGTCGAATCCAAATTCGGGTAACACCTAACGGAACCGAAAGTGCTCAGGCGCTAAGCCTGTTAAGTTTTATCGGTTACAAAATCACTCGGCATACCGAGGCAAATTTAAAGTGTCGAGCTCAAGAAGTTTTTTACCCCTCCTGTGGAGGGCTGGAAGGTGCAACAAACTCGTCAAGGTCGATTCCATCAGCGATCCGAGTGGCAGCGGCGATGAAAGTCTCCATGAAAGACCGGAAATCATGCTTCTTGGTGTTAGCCACCCGAAGAGCCGCCAGCTTGTCCTCTCGTGCATCCTTGCAATGGACTCGGCCGAGATAAAGCAACATCTGCACCGCACCGGCGAAGACTTCTTCCACTCTTGCACTCGACTTGGGATCAGTTCACCGAGTCATCAGAGACTCGAGATCATTCTGGAGCGTCTCCCTGGGCCAGAGCGTAGCGTCGATGCGAGAAGTGGCGACCTTCAGCCTTACGAGATAGTCAACGACGGCAGCAACATGAGACTCAAGCCGGAACACGTTCATGGCGACTTCATCATTAACTGGAGAGTTGATGGCATCCAAGTTGGGCTCCAGTCGACCAGTCTCCTCTTCGAAATTTTGGCAAAATTCTGAAAAAAGGCAGCTACCGAGTCAAAACAACGGTCGAGTGGAAAGATCACAGTTAAAATACTTGTTTGATGCAAAAGATTACCTTCGAGCATGAGGAACAACTTCTTGGCGAGTCCGCCCAGATAAGCCTCCAGATCATTCTTCTTCCCCACCAGCTCACTGGCCTTGTCACTCAGGGCAATCTTATCACTTTTCAGTCGACTGACCTCTTTGTTGGCAACATCAAGAGCAGCTTTCAGTTTGGTGTTTTCTTCTTCAAGCTTGGCGACCGAAGCCAACTTCTTGTCTGCGAGCTTGGTCTTCTCTAAAGTTGTTTTCTGCATTTCAGCCAACTCAAGGTCTTTCTTCTTCTATGCATCCTTCACTTTGCCTGCAAAGTTACGGCATGGTCAGACTTTGAAACAAATGAGGAGCAAAGGCAGTCGTCGAAAGCCTCACCAAACATACCTTTAGCTTCTTCCTTTGCCTTCGCCAAATTCTCCTAGACCAGCTTCAGATCAAGCTCGAGTTGGATAAGTTTGTTCTCCAATTCGGTGTAATGAGCCGCAAGGTCGCAGGATTTCTACGAAGAACCAATCGACAGATGTCAAAGACAATTCACTTCCGAGTGACTAAGGAAAAACCATACGTTTCTAAGACTACGGCCAATGCAAACATTCGACCATAGTCTCGGGATTACACTCGTGGGTGCACTCAGCGTGCCCCACTAGTTCTATCAAGAAAGAGTCGACCAACACCAACACACAAAAAAAACAGACGTGTTCTTCGATCGTAGTCAATCGCCAAGAGTCGACCACGCCTGGGACTACACCCGGTGGGTGCACTCAGCGTGCCCCCACCGGTCTGAAAATCCGCTCGACCTAATCGAATGAAGGAAAAAGTTCAAGACATAAAGACTATGGTCGATCGCCGCCATCCACCATAGCCTTGGGGATTACACCAGCAGGTGCACTCGGCGTGCCCCCACTAGTTCGAATTTCAATCGACACACCCAAAGGGTGTAGGACAATCACTAAGAATTTCGAAAGAAGAATCTTCGACATCATATCCTAACAAAACAAAGCGGTAACCGACCGACCTGAACGCACTCAAGAGCGGAATCGGCGCCATAGGCTGCCCGGCTAGCTTCCCTGATGGCCTTCACCGCTTCCATCATGACTCCCTTTGGCGATTGCTTCTTTTGCAAAGACTGGCTTGGTCCTCCGGGACGAGTGGGTCGAGAAAAGTGAAGGCTGTGCAGCACTCGACGACGCGGGGTGAGCACTCGCCAACGGCACCGCAAAAGATACGGTAGGTCGAGTGGTGTTTCCTCCGTCCGCGACCAGTGTCTCGGGCGCTGGCACTTCCTGGGTCACCTTGCCAGCAGACGTTTTCCTGCTCCTCCTTTGCTTCAACGGCTCCTCATCGTCATCGTCAGGAAGAGTGATAACGACATTAGACGGAGCTACAGAAAAGAATCAAAGTTAGAGACCAAGAGTCAATCAACTAAAGATGGAACTATAAGAGTAATACCAGGCTTTGAGGTGGCAGCATCTTCCATCTCATGATCGTCAGCCCTGGCCGAGGTATCAGAAGTAGCAGCGCTGCAATTTCAAAAGTCAGTCGGTTGATTCATGAGTCGACCAAGAATAAGTTTATAGGGAACAGAAAAACTCAAATAGCTTCATCACCCTGAGATAGTGGGGATCACCAACTTCATCTTCGGCAAGACCTTGGCCGGTTTCGATGGTGCCACCCTGGATTGCTTCGGAGCTTTCTCGGTCGGCACCGAAGAAGTGGTTCGAGGGCGCTTGGTCGACTGAGCGACAGTTGCGACCCCCTTACCACGCTCGGTTGCAGGGTCATGGATGAGCTTCGAGCGTCTTTTCGAACGAGGCGGTGCAACTTCCTCCTCCTCCTCTTCTTCCTCCCCATCAGAGTCATCGCCTTCATCATCATCAGCGGCATCCGAATCCCAGTCCTCCTGGCTTTCGCCCCCACTTCCTTCCTCCTCCTCAGTCGGCGTCTGAGCTCCATTGGGCATCGAGTATAATTCAGTGGTGGCCTGACAGACAACAAAACGAAGGTCAATCGACCAATTTGCAGCAAAAGCAGAATGAGTATAGCAAGACTACAAGTGAAGATAAAGTGGGTGTACTGGGTCCGGAGTTGAGGGATGGTCAAGTGGTGGAATCCTCCTGGCTCGTCGAGGGTTGTCCTTATTCCCCGTGACCGCGGCCATCCACCTCTCCAGAGTGGCGTCGTCGACTGCTTCTGGATGGACCCGAGTTTCATCCTCGGTTCCGCAATACAACCACATTAGGTGGCCTCGGTACTGAAGTGGCTGGATGCGCCACCTAAGGAAGACCTCCAGAAGGTCCATGCCCGTCACTCCCTCCCGAATTAGCTGGACTACACACTCCATCAGCATTTTTACTTGGGCTTTCTCCTTAGGGAGCACCTTCAGAGAAGAGGGTTTGTTCACTCGGTCCATGGAAAACGGAGGGAGACCACTGACCGCCTCAAGGCCGACTGCCTTGGCAGAGAACCAAGTCGATCGTCATCCTCTGACCGACTCGTGGAGGGTCATGGCGAAAAGTGCTCTTGCTCCTCATCCAATCCCTGCACTTCAAGACATCTGAATAACCTTGGTCCTATCGTGATCTGGACTCGCCTTTTTCACTGTCTGAGAGCGACAAGTGAATATGTGCTTGAAGAGACCCCAGTGCGGTCGACAGCCCAGGAAGTTCTCGCACATGGACACGAAGGTAGCAAGGTAGGCGATGGAATTTGGATTGAAATGGTGGAGTTGCGCCCCAAAGAAATTCAAGAAACCACAGAAGAAAACACTCGGAGGCAGGGAGGACCCATGGTCTACGTGAGTGGCTAGAAAAACACACTCACCCTCCTGCGGCTACGATTGCCACTCGTTCCCCGGGAGCCTCGCAGCCCCGTGAGGGATCAAACCCTCGTTGGCCATCTCGGTGAGATCCCTCTCGGTGATGGTCGACCGGATCCAATCCCCTTGAACCCAGCCGTGCGGCAGGCGGGACCTTAACGAGGATCCGCCCCGACTGGTCGCTCTCCCTTTCGCTTTCCCCATCGCCGTCGCCTTCTTCGCGCGCTCCAGAGCCGCCGTCTTCTCCTTTACCTTGTTGCCGTCGAAGCGCACGAGGAGTGGTTGGGCGGAGGCGAGAACAGGCGCTGCGGGCGGAGGTGGAGAGGGCGGAAGGGAGAATGGGTGGGTACTGTACAAAAACCCTCGTCCGGCGCATTTTATAAGGACACTTCCGAGTGAATGACAAGTGGGCCCGGACGATCCTATCACATCCCGAAACAGTCGCGCGCACGTGATACGTGGCAAAAAAGGTGGCGCGGAAATCGAGGCGTCTATGCCCTATCCCGTCCGAGCACCGCGGTCTGCCCCGCTTCGCGCCCTTCCCAAAATTCGGATCCTGCAAAATCCGCTAACAACAGATCAATCTGTCGGACGATGGATTTCTTGCGATCCGTCGCTCGGAAGTTTATTAAGTGCAAAAGTGCACTCGACATAAGAAAGGAATGGATCAAGGCGACCGAAATAAAAGTTGCTGTCATCAACAAAAGATTATTGATCCAAGATGAGATATGTTCAGAACACGAAAGTAGGTCGGAAATATTATCAACTCCTTCTTCACTCAAACCTCAATCCATTCGGGGGCTAATGACGAAGTCATGTACCTGGGGTAGGGTCACGAACCTGTCTTAAGTACCCTTCCCTAGGACACCTTCAGAAGAAACTGCCTTCCAGTCGACCAAGAGAGACTTCACTCGACAGACTCGAAGGACTCGACCATGAAGACTCACTCGACCACCAGGAGATCAAGGGTCGTTCTGCATCCAAACGGTCTGTAATTAAGTAGTATTTATGGCATTTAGGACACTTTATGTAAGGCATTACTAGTAACGCTAGCCTTAATGTACTTTAAACCCTGTGTAACTGAGGGCCGGAGGGGTCTGGCAGACACTATATAAGCCACCCCCCTCCTCAGTGTAAAGGGTTGGCACTCCTGTAATCTCTACACATATAATCCAGTCGACCGCCTCCGGGCTCCGAGACGTAGGGCTGTTACTTCTTCCGAGAAGGGCCTGAGCTCGTACATCTCTTGTCTTCACAACTGCTCCATAGCTAGGATCTTGCCTCTCCATACCTACCCCCCATTCTACTGTCAGACTTAGAACCACGACACACCGTACCTTGATGGGTACGGTGGTGGAGAAGATTCAGTCCGCCAAAAGCGGCCTGAACGAAGCCTTCATTAGCCTACTACACTACCAAAAAAGACACATCCGTGACATTTTGGGTCGAACAATTTTTTTCTATCATACTTATGACACTTCTATGACCATAATTGTGATAAAACCCGGTATCATCATAGATGTGGTGGGGTCCTAGTTCTATGACAAAAAATCATGACAGAAAATGGGCTTTTCGTATGGGCGGGCCGGAGACGCAGCCGCATGACATTCTTTGGGCCGTCCATGATGGAAAACACCATGGTAGAAGCGAGGGCACGGGAAATATCGGGGAGTTCCCGGTTACGGTGGGTGGTCGGGGGCCGAGCGATGCGCGTTTCTCTCGTACGTACGCGCGTGTGTGCGAGGTGTTGGGCTCTAACTGAACCCGAGCGAGGCGTTGGGCTCTAACTGAACCCGAGTGATTGCACTGCAGGCTACGCGTTACTGAACCCGAGCGATCGATCGATGGCTGTTAACTGAACCCGATCGAGCGATTCCTTTGTTCGCTTCTGCTGCTAACTGAGGCCGATCGAAACTGCTGCGTCCTTCCCTTGATAAACAGTGAGCGTTTTTGGGTTTTTTGGATGAACAGTTCCCGGTGGGGGGTTGGATGAACAGGACCCCGTGGTGTTGCCGCTGGATGAACAAGACCCCGATCGATCGAGCCGGTTGAGCGTGGATGAACAGGACCCCGTGGAGGGAAGGTCAAATAGTAGCTAGTGGAGGGCTGGTTGAACTGTAGCTGGTGGAGGGCTGGATGAACAGTAGCCCATGGAGGGGGGTTGAACAGGACCTCATGGAGAGGGCTGGTTGAACAGTAGCCGGTGGAGGAGCGGTAGAGGCTGGATGAACAAGACCCCGTGGATGAACAGTCGTAGGTGGAGGCTGGAGGAGGTCGACGGTGGATGAACAGTAGCCCGTGGACGCAGTCGATGGTGGAGATGAACAAGATCCGTGGAGTCCGCTTTGCGCCACGCCACACCCTCTCGGCGAACAGACCCTATTTCGACCGTAGCACTCCAACACAAGTCCGCGCACTCCGCTTTTGCGACGCCACACTCCTCCTGGTCAACAGGACCCCGTTTCGACCGTAGGAGGTCCAACAGAAGTCCGTTTCCTCTGTTTTGCGGTACGCCAAACCCCTCCCGATGAACAGGATCCCGTTTTAACCGTGGCCGGTCAAACACAAGGCTGTTTCCTCTGTTCTGCGGTACGCTAGGCCTTGTTTCCATCGGCTGTTCCGCCCAAGCCAGTTGGCTCCCGATGAATAGCACGCGTTCAATTGCCTCTCGATGAACACGATGCATTACGTTGCCTCCCCATGAACACGACGACAACGCAGTTTCTCCGTTCCGACCTAGCCATGTACACGAGCCTTGGCCGTACGTATGCACGAGTAGGCGTTCGAGACCCCGCCTGTATGTACGTACGTGGTCGTATTTTCTTTCTTGCACCCTGGCCGCTATACGTACGTGTACATGCTACATGCGCGCCTCTACTACGACACGTGCATGCCTCTACTATGACACGTGCCCTTCCTTGCACGGCCACGGTTGATCGGCAGAGTTCGCAGACGACCGATCGACCAAGATGTACGCATATCGTCATGAATCGAATGACAACGCTACATACGCTTCGACTAGGTGTGTCCGATTGTTAGGCACTTCCTTGCGTGCGAAGATGTAGCTGGTGGGTCCCAGCAGTCAGGGGGCGAATCATTTTGTTGCCCATAATATAGACGCATTTCCTTGCATACAAAGATGTAGCTGGTGGGTCCCAGTAGTCAGGGGAAGAAAACATTATTTTTCAGGGTAAAAAGGATGCAGTTGCATGCATGCGTCCATATGCGTGGTCGCGTCCTCATCGCCATCCTCTCACGTCTGATCATCCTCCGCCGACTCTCGGTTGTCAATTATGTTGACCACATTATGCCGAAGCGCACCAAGGCCGATGGACGGCGGCGAGGCCCCTGATGGAACAACCCGTAGATGGGAAGACGCGACAAAGGAGTCGCAGATGGAGAGGAGGGAAACTTGATCGAACTGGTCTTGGCAAAGACTGCCGCTGTGCCGCCGGAGACAAGAGCAAGAACAGAGGTTGAAGAAGGAGCACGGATGTTGGATTAACATTCAACGGTCCAGCTGCAAGAATCATTTGTTGGTTAAGTTGACAAAGCCCTGCGTACACGTCCACTTAGTAGGCCCACAAGTCAGCCACCAAATCCGACGGGTCCCAGCTGTCAATGAGAAGAATAATTTTTATCGCATAACAAGGAGGCACTTCCTTCCGTGCGAAGATACAGTCGGTGGGTCCTAGCTGTCAGGGGGAGGAAACATTTTTTCAGCTTAATAAGGAGGAACTTTCCTTGTGTGCGACCATGGACCTCGTGGGTCCCAGCCGTCAGGCTCTCCACATACAGTCCTCTTCCGATGACTCTCCTTTGTTGACCATGCCACACCGAGCGCAGCGAGGCGGTGGACGACGGTGAGGCCCCGGACGGGAATGACCCGGAGATGGGTAGACACGGCAGTGGAGTCGCAGATTGAGATGAGGAGAAGGGTTATAACTGGTTCTGGTACGACGTGAGGCTGCAGTCGGTGGAGAATAACAGGAGGTATGGAGGGGTGGAGGGATAGTCTGGCCGGCGGTGGGGTAGCGCTTCGAAGTGATGCGTGCTAAGCAGAGCCGCTAGCCGCCAGAGGCCGGACCAGGCGGTCCCGGCGACGCTAGAGGAATAAGACGAGAGATTGAAGGTGCATGCTAGCCGTTGGATATAAATCCAATGGTTGTGGATGTCATAACCATTTGTTGACCAAGTTGACAACGCCATGCGTAGGCTTCGGCCTATTGGCCCACATGTCAGCCTGCAAAAATGTGGCATATATTTAACCCATGTTTTGTCCATTTGCTGGGCTGGGTGAACAAATAATTTCGCGCCAATGCGCCCCATTTATATTTTCTAAGAAATCCCAGCCCATTTGCACTTTCTTGAAATACAAGAATTAGCTGGGCTCGTTCTATATATAATGTTAGGTTAGAAGGAGCAATTAATATCAAAAAATAAACCGGAGCGACACAATTTTTTATATATGAAATTAATAAATTAGCGAGCTATTGATCAAAATAAAAATGAGTGCGTTATTATTACATTGGTCCTTAAAATCTTCGCAAGCTTTTGTCAGTCACCAGGATTTTCCTTGCCTGTAAGTAAAAAACAACCAGGATTTTCCTTGCCAACTTCTGTTAAACATTTACTTTTATAACACGTGGGATGTTTCTATAATGTATATATAAGTCTCTATAAAATATACGATAATAGTAATAATATAAATATATATAATGTGTTTAGAAGGGAAAACATAAATTGGAGACAACATTATTATTCTTATATATATAGATAAATAGAACAAAGATCTGTGTTTTATTAAAAAAATACATTGGGCTGCTGATTTTTAAGAAAAAGCCCATAGGCCAGTATGGACCTCAAAAAATAAGTTGAAACCACTGTCTCTGTATGTCGTGGGCTACGCATGTTAAAAAACAAAACCTAGGCCTAGCTGATACTTGTTCGCCCTCTGTAAAAAAGATGACCAGCTAGATCCCCGAGCGAACTAGATTAAAGAGGGGGCTAGCGGCGCGACTGAAGAAGCACATCAGGAGCGATTTTTTCTTCAGTGGATGGCTCTAGATGGCATTTTTTTACTTGCCTCTGCACCATACAACTTGTATTTTTAGCCTCCCAGTTTGTGGTGGACCAACATCCCATTTGCTGGGCGGGCCAACCTACAGAAACCAGCACTCGATTTTTCATCAAGCCCCCAAAACAATGCAGTACTATGTTTGTTTTGAGGCCGAAAACATTACGGCGGGAGTTGAGCGGGGGAGGGGGGAAGACAGAGCAAAAAGATTAAAAAGAGTTGATGCTCCGTTGCTACCCTAACAAAGCAGGTGCAATTCTTCTCCGGGAGAAGGTGTGCCGTTGACAGCCACACGTCACAAATCCCACAGTAGGCATACTAACAAGTTCACACACAAGTACAACCGAAAAGGTAAACATTCATATCAAACTCAGGTTCACAGTACATGTTCATATTCATAGCCAACATTCACAATCAACAACTCAAAAGATTCATATATACACAAGTTCAGCATGTCTATGCATCCAAATGATTGATAGATCACACGACAATATTCATAGATAGTTCACAAAAAGACTCAGATATACACATGTTCAGTATGTTTATGCATCCAAATGATTGAGATCACAACCAATATGATCCATGGACGAACTTTAATTACCTAGGGTACAGACTGGTAAATGGTGTTCAGTCGGAGGTACTTCTTGCTAAAATTAATGCTTGTACGAGTAAACTTTCGAGTACATAAGAGGTAGCACCGACAATCTGAACTTTGCTTGTACGTTTATCCTCAAATAGTGGCCTCATGCCGAGAGAGGTTTGAGCAACTTGGCCACTACTTTCATCCAACTAGTTTACTGGCTCATCTTGGTCCTGTAGCTCGCCAAAATTCTACATTGCAGACAAGAAAGGAGGCGGTTGAGAAAATGAACCACCCAAATTTTTTCTGCAGTTCAACTGAAATGGAGCATCCTTGGCGTGCAGACTGATTAAGTGCCAGATGAATATACGCGTCAACCAACTTGTCTGGAATCTTTAGACTCCATGCCATACAGTTTGCTACCATATGTGCCGATAACCAAAAGGCACAAGTTGGGACCAAAGACCGGACTGTGTTTTTCTTGGCTATGCGCCAAGCAATATTTTTGGCGTTCACTCTCCTAATACTTGGAGTTTGACAACTGGTTGACGCCGGTTCATACTCAAATGAATATAGGCACTTCTTCTTGTCAACATCGATGCTTGTCTGAGTGAACTTTGGAGTACATAGCAGCAACATAAGTACCTGTACATCTGATCTTTTTGTGCAGTTCTACTGAAATCACCCAATGTAATGATTTGCCTGTGAGTTCATGCTCCAAGTTACTCCTTTATGAAATCGGCAAACAGTAGCACAATACCAAATTACTAATACATATGACAAGCACAATAATCAGGATAAAGACTAGTACCAACCTGTGTGAGGTAGCATATCAATTACTATTTCCTTTGACTGGAAGCCGAGATAAGCCAAGCGACTGACAGCAAAGGAAGAAAGCAAGCTGATACGTCTCCAACGTATCTACTTTTCCGAACACTTTTGCCCTTGTTTGGACTCTAACTTGCATGATTTGAATGAAACTAACCCGAACTGACGCTGTTTTCAGCAGAACTCCCATGATGTTGTTTTATGTGTAGAAAAGAAAAGTTCTCGGAATGTCCTAGAAATCCACGGAGGCACTTTTTGGAACTAATAAGAATTTTTGGCGAAAGAATCAACATCACGGGGCCCACAAGATGTCCACGAGACAGGGGGCGCCCCCTAGGGCGCGCCCTCCTATCTCGTGGCCCCCCTGGACCTCCACCGACCTTAACTCCAACTCCATATATTCACGTTTGGGGAGAAAAAAATCAGAGAGAAAGTTTCATCGCGTTTTACGACATGGAGCCGCCGCCAAGCCCTAATCTCTCTTGGGAGGGCTGATCTGGAGTCCGTTCGGGGCTCCGGACAGGGGGATTCGTCGCCGTCGTCATCATCAACCATCCTCCATCACCAATTTCATGATGTTCACCGCCATGCGTGAGTAATTCCATCGTAGGCTTGCTGGACGGTGATGGGTTGGATGAGATTTACCATGTAATCAAGTTAGTTTTATTAGGGTTTGATCCCTAGTATCCACTATGTTCTGAGATTGATGTTGCTATGACTTTGCTATGCTTAATGCTTGTCACTAGGGCCCGAGTGCCATGATTTCAGACCTGAACCTATTATGTTTTCATGAATATATGTGTGTTCTTGATCCTATCTTGCAAGTCTATAGTCACCTATTATGTGTTATGATCCGACAACCCCGAAGTGACAATAATCGATACTTCTAATTGATGACCGTAGTTTGAGGAGTTCATGTATTCACTATGTGCTAATGCTTTGTTCCGTTCTCTATTAAAAGGAGACCTTAATATCCCTTAGTTTCCGCTAGGACCCCTTCCACGGAGGGTAGGACAAAAGATGTCATGCAAGTTCTTTTCCATAAGCACGTATGACTATTTACTGAATACATGCCTACATTACATTGATGAATTGGAGCTAGTTCTCATGTCACCCTATGTTATAGCTATTACATGAGGAATCGTGATCCGCATAATTATCCATCATCGATCCATTGCCTACGAGCTTTTCACATATTGTTCTTCGCTTATTTACTTTTTCGTTGCTACTGTTACAACTACTACAAAAACCCAAAAACATTTATCTTTACTTTTGCTACCGTTACCATTATTATCATACCACTTTTGCTACTAAATACTTTGCTACAGATACTAAGTTATCCTTGTGTGGTTGAATTGACAACTCAATTGCTAATACTCAAGAATATTCTTTGGCTCCCCTTGTGTCAAATCAATAAATTTGGGTTGAATACTTTACCCTCGAAAGCTGTTGCGATCCCCTACCCTTGTGGGTTATCACAAGCCCATATTAGCGACTGACAGGAAAGGAAGGAAGTTGTCGAGGCAATGAAGCACCCAAAGTTTTTGTGCAGTTCCACCAAAATCGAGCATCCCTGTTGGCACATATATTGAGAGAGTGAGATTACTGTAATAGTGGGACTAGTTGATGAAACATACACTAACAAATAGAAGCACCCTCATTATCTTAATGGGTAAAGTTAGCAACATAGTGGTCTTGCTTAAAGAGAGGTATTTGTTTATTTAATAAGTGCCAATTAGCTCAACACTCAAAGCATTGCCATGTATCATAGGTTGCAAAACTTTAATGTGCAAAGATAACGAAGTTTCTCATGGCAGTAGCACAAGACAAATAGAGATGACAGCAAACTAATATGGATGAAGGCCTTAGGCCGGTACAAACCTGAGGAAAAAAACTTATTCATGTAGTCCCATAAGAGATGATAAAGCACTCACTGAAATCACTCAATGGTATATATTTTTGTGCACTTCAAATGTATGGTTGATATCACTCTTGTTTACCGATCTTTGAGATTATATCGAAGATTATCAAGAACTTCCAGTGAGTTAAAGCAATCGGCTGGGATATAGTTCATTGTATTGTCTTGTGTAGTTCCACTAAAATGTATGATTGGCACAACATGATCCCTGTTTGTACAAGTAGGAACAAGGTGAAACCTTCATTATCTTGATGAGAAAGGATAGAAAGACATTAGCATATTACTCTAACAGTAGCATCAAATTCCTGATGGACAATACGCAGAACATTGCCTCATTGAACCAATGGCAATAAATTGACATGCAAAACAATAGCACTATTATGTCATGACACTAATAATACTCCCTCCCTACTCCACCACATGATTCACCTCCATAGACAAACATACACACGTACATGATTCAGCATAGGGTGCTACTTAAGATTTGTCTAACTCCGACAGGAAAATTAGGCAGCAATAAATTAGTGGTACTTAAGTACTCCTAATTAATTAAGTGACCTTGCTGGAGAGGCAGCAGAAGTGGAAGGGCTCCCTGGAGGATCATCTCACATGTAAGGTAGACGTTGCCGGAGCCCTTGAATGGCCTCGACTGAGGCCTCTGGCTTCAGCAAGATCACCTTGGCACTGTTTATTATTCTTCTTCTTCCTCTTCATGCTTTGTTTCTCTTTCTCCTCACTAGTTGGTGAAACCAAGTACATGATTGGCCTTCTATTTCTGAATTGGTTTTGTCAGTGAGGGAGTACAAGTGTACTAGTAAACAATAGCATTATTTTCTCATGGGAGTCGCAAAATAGAGATGAACACATGCATTAAATACATTCTTACCTAAAGGAAGGTTATGGCGCCAATATGGATGATGAGGATTGGAACACATATCTCCCTTTGTGCAGTTCCACCGAAATGAATCAACTGTTCCATTTTGACATTCCAGTTAAACAACACAAAATTCACTTCTTTTAAGAAGTGTTTTGTGCAGTGCACCAAAAGGTCACAACAGCAACCTGGTGAAATGGATATCCCTGTTTGCACAAAAAGCTACAATGGAAATAGTCAGAGTCTCAAACAATTACAGGCAAAACCATTTGGCTAAACTTGTCATGGCTTATAACAGTGGCATGGCTTCATTTTACCAGGGGCATTAGATTAAGAACAACTAAATATTTGGTGTAAGGGCATGGGACAGTGGGTGCACCAGCAGTCCAACACCATGTACCTAAACAGGGGCATAAACTGGTGATTCAGAGTTTGTTGCCCCGAGAAACAAACATCCAAGAAACATATCTGGGTTGGTCCCATTTTTCTTCACTCTAAACACCTACTCCTATGTGTGGATAGCAAATCTAGTCCTGGTCATACCACTGTGTATAGTGTTACCCCTATATTTCCCGTTTCGACCAAGAGACCGGTTGGATGACCAGTCTGTACTACTTTCACCCCCTTTCCTTCCTGTTTGTACCAAGTTCGATGTACATACTAAATTCCCCCACCCCCACTTTATTTCTTGTTTGAACCAAGTACAAGATTTGACTCCATGAAGTAGCTTTACCTCTAACAATAGAAGAAAAAAATAGGTGCCGTTGGACCATCCGATCGAGAGGGGCTAAGAGGTAGAAAATGATGCACATGCAGCAACGTAGCAAGCTGGGGAAGTAGGGCTAATGCAGTTTCGAAGGAAGATATACCTGAAGGTTGTCGGGATGTGGATAGGTGGGCGGAGGGAGGTTGGATCCGCCCACACTAGGGCAACAACGAAGGAATTAGAGGACCTCCCGTGCCGGCGCTCGGCCAGAGATAACGGTGCAGCTGGCAGTGGGTCTCCTCCCTTGCTGTCGACGATGGCCTAAACGCTGCCCCTCTTCCCCTTCACTGGTGGAGGGGGATACATCCGGATCTGTAACCAGCGGTGAGGATAGAAAGACAGTGTTTTTTGAAGGGAGAAAGACAGTGTTACCACCGCTATCTAGTTTAGGTCTGGAGAGGATGAGAGTGTGTGAATAGAGCAACCCTAGCAAGCAAGCGCGGACGCTGTCGGTGTCAAAACCGGCGGATCTCGGGTAGGGGGTCCCGAACTGTGCGCCTAGGCGGATGGTAACAGGAGACAAGGGACACGATGTTTTTACCTAGGTTCGGGCCCTCTCGATGGAGGTAAAACCCTACTCCTGCTTGATTGATATTAATGATATGGGTAGTACAAGAGTGGATCTACCACGAGATCAAGGAGGCTAAACCCTAGAAGCTAGCCTATGGTATGATTGTTGTAATGGTTGTTCGTCCTACGGACTAAAACCCTCCGGTTTATATAGACACCGGAGAGGGCTAGGGTTACACAGAGTCGGTTACAATGCTAGGAGATCTACATATCCGTATCGCCAAGCTTGCCTTCCACGCCAAGGAAACTCCCATCCGGACACGGGACGAAGTCTTCAATCTTGTATCTTCATAGTCTTGGAGTCCGCCGACGATGATAGTCCGCTGTCCGGACACCCCTAGTCCAGACTCCTCAAGAGTCTCCCTTTAACCAGGCTTAAGTGACGATGAGTCCGGTGCGCATATTGTTCGGCATTGCAAGGCGGGTTCCTCCTCCGAATAATTCATAGAAGATTGTGAACACCAGGATAGTGTCCGGCTCTGCAAAATAAATTCCACATTCCACCGTAGAGAGAATATTATGTACACAAGTTCAATCTGCTGGCGTATCTTGTAGCATGACGCCACGCCACTACCAAGCCTTTACTTGAATCATTTTTTATTATACCAGCTCAGGGCGTTTAGCGAAGCGGTTTCCTTGGCACGTCTTGTCAAAGCAGAGATCGTGTTCCCCTTATCCCGGGATTCTCATCAATACGGATGTGGGTAACCCAACCGCGCCCGCCGCCACGCCTCTATCGGCGAGTCCCGAACGGTCACGGAGATGGCTCTTGGTATTCTTCCTCTTTATAATAGGACCAAGGCTCGCTTCTTTTCTTCAATCCTCCGTCGAACCTTCTCCTTGCTCCAAGTTCCAACACCCAGAGCCCCAGATTCGAGCGCTTCGGACCTTCAACAATGTCCGGCTCCGACCTTCAGGGCTGGTGGATGCCCTCCTCCGTCATGGAGGAGGACGTGCTAAAGCTGCGAGAGGCCAAGTACTGCTTCGAGATTTCAGACAAAGTTGCTGCTGCCAAGGGCAGGCCATCCCACCCCCAAGCCCGGCGAGTACGTCGTCTTTATATCCCACCTCCGTCGGGGTTTAGGCTTCCCGATGGATCCTTTTGTGAGAGGGCTCATGTTCTACTATGGGTTGGAATTCCATGACTTGGCTCCGGAGTCCATCCTCCATATTTCCGCATATATTGTCGTCTACGAGGCCTTCCTCCGCGTCACCCCCACTTCGGCCTGTGGCTGAAAACCTTCAATGTGGAGCCGAAGATGATCGGGGGGCGCCAAGCAGAGTGCGGCGTGGCGGCCGTAAGCAGGAGGGCCGATGCCCTGTGGCCCGAGGGCTCCTTCCAAGAAGAGCTTGGCTTATGGCAATAGGACTGGTTCTATATCACCGCTCCGAAGGGCAGCAGCGTGCCGCCGCCCAGATTCCGCCGGGACCTCCTCGATGGTTGATGTCGGGTCAACCAAGGGCTCAACTGGGGCCGTCAAAAGAAGTGCCCCTATTGCAGGGCGGATTCGAGACCTCCAGCGAGGGAGATCGATCCGTCATGGTGATGCACGAGTTATGCTGATTAGGCGTCTCCTGCCCTGCAAACGCCGTCCTCTCCGGCTATGAGAGTTCAATCCGGAGGGACCACGGATTCTCCAACACTTTATGGGTACGACACCCGTGGAGATGTACGAGTTGTTCTTCGGATCATGGGCGGTGTGCCCGGAATTGACCGAGGACGCAGGCCTAAGCTGCAATCGCCCGGATACTCAAGTAAGTAGCTCAGTGTTCGGACATACCATTTGTTTGCCTTTCTACAATTCGCCTTTTAACCCGTTATCCTTCAACATGAGTGGATAGTGCAAGCAAAGCTGATACGGTGTCCGGCCCCCCTCCCAGAGACCGCGCCGGATCCCGTGCTGGTCAAGATGCTGGAGGTTGCGCCTTCAGAAGAAGGCGGAGGGGAAAATAAGGGAGCTATCGCCTCGCCTAAGGAGGCTCTTAAAAAGGGGGGGGGGTCGAGAATCCCTCCCTCCAAGGGGAGAAGAGGACCGCCTCTGGAGACCCGGAGGCCAAAGCCCCTAAGCGGGGAAGAAGTTCACTGAGGGTCCTGCTTCGGGAGGCCCCGCCGACGCTCCCTAAAGCATCAGCCCTCCAGCAAGCCGTAAGTAGAAAAAAGAGAGCTTGGTAATAAGAGACATCCCTATTTGTGTTTCTGAGAATAACTGAATTTTTACCTTGTAGTTCGGATCTCCGACGTTCTCAGATGAGCTCATCTTCGGGGGATCTTCGTCCGGAGATGGTGGAGAGCAAGACGCCTCCGTCCGCTGCACTGTCAGATAGGGCGGACGAGCCTGAAGTGTCATCACGGAGGGTATCCCCGAGCCCGACAGAGCCGAAGAGTTCAGCGCCGACTAGTGTTCGGCCGGGGGAGCTGAAGGATCTGCTTGAGAGGGCGTCCATCTCAGAAGATCACCGTGCATTGATGAGTATGGTGATTGGAAGGATTTCGTCCGCCGAAAGCGGATTGCATAATGCCATCAAGAGTTTGCTGGCGGGGTTTGAGGTATGTAAAAATGACACCCCTTTTTGACAGTTTTGCACATAAAGTGCGCCCTGTATAAATAGTAGCCCCTGAGACTCGGTAGGTTGTCGAAAGCTATAGCGTGCCGAGGATCAAAATTGCAGGTATTGAGTGTTGCCCTTCCTATGCTGGTGGCGGATAGTCTGGGGGCTAGCCGGACTGATGGAGTTGCTGAATTAAAGGGGCAACTCGATGTTGCGGACGCGGACATAGCGCTAGTCAACAAGCGACTTGACGAGTCGCAAGGTAAGTTGTTTCTCCGCAGTCACCTATTAAGGGAGCCAAAGCCCACCTCTTACAATATTTGTGCTTGACGCAGATGGTGCCGCTGCTGTGGAGAGCCTTCGGGCAGAACTTGCTTAAGCCAAGGAGCAAGCCAGAAGGAGTGATGCGGCTGCCTCGAGGGCGGCCGAGGAGTTAGAAGCCGAAAGGGTTGCACACTGCCGAAGCAGGGAAGAGATGGCCGAAATGGCCGTTAAGTTGAAGGATGCTACCGACCGCAATGAGGCTCTTGAAAAGGAGCGCCTATCAGAGCGAGAAGACCTGGGGAAGGCCACCGCCAAAGCCAAGGATGCCCATTCTGCAATGCGGGCTATAAAGGAAGAGCTGTGCCAGGCCGGAGACATTGTGGCTGGCAAGCCTTTTCTGCTGCGCTGCAGGTTTACGGATCCAAAGTATGCCCAACTTGGCCAACTGTGGGGTCCGGAGGATCCTTATATGGACTTAGCAGTGAAAAGCGGCGGATGCCGCAGTGCACTTCCAAGTCGGAAGGATCACAAGACTAAGAGCTGTTTTGGTCTCAATTCCATAGTCCGGATTGTTCACTTCACCGACCGATCGGTTGGCGAATGGGCTGAGCTGAATAGGTTGTCCGGACTTGCCATGACGAGATATCGTGACTCATGTCCGCCGGATAGGCCCAAGCCGAAGAGCTATTTTGGCTTATTGCAGCAATTTCTTGGGGCGGTGCCGCATATCAAGGCGATGAAGCGGTCGTCCTGCATAGAGGGTGCACGGACGGCCCTCGCCCGTGTGAAGACACATTGGACAGAGATGGATGCCACTGCTGTTGCGACCCAGGGTTCGGACGAATGCCGGTTACCCGCCGAGCACTATTTTGGGGAAGTTGTGCGTGGTGCTCGTGTAATAGAGTCGCAGTGCTCAAAAAATGTCACGTTCAAATGAACGTTTAATTTAATAAAGCAATGTTTATGATGTAGGCGCTTTTTGTACTTGTGCGTTCAAGTTTTGAAATATCTCCTGTGCGGCCGTTTATGTATACATATGTATAACCTGAAAGATGGCAGTCGTCGGCTTCAGCCCCCATGCACAAGGTGCGGGGGTGTTCGCAAAAATAGCGCATTTTCACACTTAATCCGACGTCTCGGTCCTGTTAAGGAGGTGGTAGCGTAGCAAATGAGGCAACCGGACTATAGTGCTTTATCACTTTCACTTAGCCATTGGAGTTCGAGGGTGGGACTACGATATAGCCCCTGGGGGCACCGCGCTCTCCGAATTCGGGCGCGATGTGCTCGACGAAACGGTCCTTCGTAAAAGCGGAGGAATTCTAAACATTCCGTGGTCGATCGAGTGGTTGACCGCCTCTCGCTTGTATCACGATCACCGGGCTTTCTTTCATCGAGGTGCTTGCCCACCAAACGGGGCACAATCGCAGAGTTCTCCGGTGCCGTTAGCCGATGATATGGAACGTAAGGCAGCAAAACAGAGGAGCCGGGCAAACCCAACATTTGACCAAAGACATGATTCGGAGCTGATGCATATAAGGCCTAACTCGAGACGCCGAACATTCCCTAAGGTGTTCGGTCTTTATAATAACGGGCGGAACAATGCCCTAAGCCCCTAGTGTCCAGTGCATCGGCGAGGTCCTCCGACGCGCCGATGCCAAAACGCGATCTCTCTCTGGTTATCATGAAAACCAGGGATTATAGCAACAAGAGACAGTAAAAAGGTTTACGCAGGTCTTAATCAAAAGAATCCTTGCAACAGGTCCCTACTGCATGTCTGCGCCTGTGTCTCCGTTGTGCCGTATCCTGGATGGTGTGCACGTTGTTCATCTGTAAAAAGAGAGCAACTTAGTTTGAAAAGAAATCGTGCGAAAAGTGCATAAAGAATTGAAATATTAACAAATTAATAAAGCTGAGCTTATATTAGCTCATTGTTGCTTATATGCACAGCCCCTTGTGAAGGGGTGTGCGGCTAGGGAGCCCCTAGCTTATTTATGCCGGACTCGTCTAGCCGTGTCTGGGGTCTTTGAATGACCCTCTTAATGAAATGATGCCATGTGGACCGGGCATTTTAAGTGTAAGAGACGCGTAATGTGGTGTTGCGTTAAAGCGGATAAAAGCTTCACGTCCCAATAGTGCTTTATAGCTACTTTTGAATGGGGCGACATGAAAGATTAGCTTTTCGCGTCGGAAGTTGTCCGGTGACCCGAACACAACTTATAATAATAAGGAGCCTGTGCACTTGGCGTAAGGGCCTGGCGTCACTCCTTTAAAGGAAGTGCGGCTATGTCGAATTTTAGTAAGGTCTATCCGCATCTTGCGGATTGTGTTCGGATATAGTAGGTTTAAATCGCTGCCGCCGTCCATCAGGACTTGTGTAAATTGTAGTCCGTTGATTATAGGATCCAATATCAGAGCAGTCCATCCTGCATTTCGAATGCTTCTGGAATAATCCAGGTGGTCGAAAGTGATTGGTTTTGACATCCAACTTCGGTGTTTCCGCTGGGGTGGACCGTGCGGCACTTATTATAGCGGGTGCCGCATTGTTTTTCCGTAATATCACATGAAGTGAGTTTACTATTTTGACTTCTTGTGGGAAAGTCTTTTGTTTTCCGGTGCTCTGCTGGTGGGGTTCATCATCATCCTCGCTTGGTGCGTCGAGCCTCTTGTGTTTGGCGTTGAGTCGGTCGGACTGTTTGAAAACCCAACAATCTCGGTGGGTGTGGTTTGCAGACCTTCCGGAGGTACTGTGGATTTGACATATTCGATCCAAAATTTTGTTTAAGTTGGATAGCTCATCACTGTTGTCCTTAGGAGGCAGTGTTTTGTTGTTTGGCCGCGAGCTTTTGAATCCGACGTTGACCGTCGTGTTCTTTGGGCTTTTCTCTTTATTCCGGCGCAGATCTTTTCTGCGCCGTGATTTTCCGTTTCCATCTCTGATCTCGGATGTACTTGGGTCGCTGGTGCTGCATCTTGCTAGCCAGCTGTCTTCCCCCGCGCAAAAGTGGGTCATGAGGCTTGTTAGCGCGGCCATTGTCCTCGGCTTCTCTTGGCTGAGGTGTCTGGCGAGCCATTCGTCTCGGACGTTGTGTTTAAAAGCTGCTAAGGCTTCAGCGTCCGGACAGTCGACTATTTGGTTCTTTTTAGTAAGGAACCTATTCTAGAATTTGCGCACTGACTCTCCGAGCTATTGAGTTATATGACTTAGATCGTCTGCATCCGGAGGGCGGACATAAGTCCCTTGAAAATTTTCTCTAAACGCGTCCTCAAGCTCTTCCCAACTTCCAACAGTGTTTTCTGGGAGGCTTTTGAGCCAATGCCGAGCTGGCCCTTTGAGCTTGAGGGGTAGATATTTTATGGCGTGGAGATCATCTCCTCTAGCCATGTGTATGTGTAGTATATAATCCTCTATCCGCACTCTGTGGTCTGTTGTTCCGTCATAAGCCTCTATGTTTATGGGTTTAAACCCTGCTGGAAATTCATGATCCAAAGACCTCATTGGTGAAACATAGTGTGTGTCTTGCTCCTATTTCGGTGTGCCGCTATCTTCGAACACTTGGCGTGTTGTGTTGCTTCCTGGGGCCCTCTGTTTTGGCCCGTAAATGGACCTGGCTAGGCCGTCTGTTTTCCCAGGATCATGAGTTGGCTTGTGTGCGGCGCCGCTTGTCGCTTTGGCTCATCATCCGGTCGCCTAACCGCCAGCGGCTTCTTTAATTTTTGACTGTGGTGGCTCTATGGCTTCCTCGTCAAATTCTGGCAGCACCTTGCGCTTCGGGTAGCTCTTTGATTGATGGCCATTGCCGTATTTGTCTGCGGTTTTGAGCACTTTGCTCCAACTCATTCTGAGTATGTGTTCCGCTGTTTTGAGCTTCCGTTTTTCCTTCTTCAGACTTCTTGCAGTGGCGACGAGTCTTTTGTGAAGGTTCTTATGCTCCGGTGGTGTGTCCGGCGTGAGGTCGTCTGGACTGTTGGTTTCGCCGGGCATGGATTGATTATCCGATTCGTCCTATTCGGACGGTTGCTTGGTTGCATGTTCGTCGTCCACTGATTTGCCCTGCTCTATTGCTGGGTCATTAGGAGCGCTGTTTTTGTCGAGGAGGGACTTAGGGCGGTGTCTGCGTCGCCGTTTTGGTTGTTTGTCGACGGGATTATCCTTTGCTGCGCCCCGTTTGTCCTCGTTATCGCTTCCTCTTGGGGTGTCCACCATATATACATCATGGGTTAGGGTGGCCTTCCAGTGCTCGGTGAGCGCTGGTTCTTGATCGTCTCCGGCATCGTCGTCCATACCGTCGATGTCTTCGGAGTCGTAATCTAGCATGTCTGTAAGATCGTCGACAGTTGCTACAAAGTGGGTGGTGGGTGGGATTTGAATTTCTTCGTTGTCCGCATCCCAACCCTCCTGGCCGTAGTCCGGCCAGGGCTCTCCGGATAGCGAGAGATGTTTTAGCGAATTTAGGATGTCGCCAAAGGGTGAGTGCTGAAAGATGTCCGCGACGGTGAACTCCATGATCGGCGCCCAATCGGATTTGATTGGCCGGGGCGCAGGAGGTTCGGAGTCTGGTAGGGAGTCCGGCACCTCGAAGTCACGAGCTTTATAAGGGACAGGGTCAGTGTTCGGCTCCATCGCCGTGGAAGTTGCAGCTCCTGAGGCGGTGTCCAACCACCCGTCCTCGATCTGCGCGATCGGCTCCGAATTATGGGTCGATGCGGATTCGTGTGCGGCCTCCAAATCTTGTCCGCAGCAGAGCTTGATCATACCCATCGTGGATAAAGGCGGCACGCCAACCGCGGCTTGGATCCGCTGAAGATCAAGTCTCCGCGATATCCGCCAGAAAGTTTAGGCTTCCAAATCTGACGACAACCAGGGGCGTAGCTTCGATCTGCTCCAGATGGCCAAGTGAATTGGCCGCAGATCGGTTACCGAATATGAAGATCTGTGCGGGAGAAAAGTGTCACCACGGGCGGCGTTGTTGTTGATTGAAGAAGCCGTCAAGTTTATCGGTGACGACACGCAGGAACTCTCAATGAAAGCACCAATGTTCGTGTCAAAACCGCGGATCTCGGGTAGGGGTCCCGAATCTGTGCGTCTAGGCGGATGGTAACAGGAGACAAGGGACACGATGTTTTTACCCTGGTTCGGGACCTCTCGATGGAGGTAAAACCCTACTCCTGCTTGATTGATATTGATGATATGGGTAGTACAAGAGTGGATCTACCACGACATCAATGAGGCTAAACCCTAGAAGCTAGCCTATGGTATGATTGTTGCAATGGTTGTTCGTCCTACGGACTAAAACCCTCCGGTTTATATAGACACCGGAGAGGGCTAGGGTTACACAGTCGGCCATAATGGTAGGAGATCTACATATCCGTATCGCCAAGCTTGCCTTCCACGCCAAGGAAAGTCCCATCCGGACACGGGACGAAGTCTTCAATCTTGTATCTTCATAGTCTTGGAGTCCGGCCGACGATGATAGTCCGGCTGTCCGGACACCCCCTAGTCCAGGACTCCCTCAGACGCTCCGGCCTATATATACGTAGTGGGGTAGTTTTCCTTTTTCACCCCATCAAAGCAATCCTTTAAAATTGTGTGCGTGCCAGGTCGCCGTTTTTTTAGTTGTTGATTGTTTTTTGAGATAGCTACCCGCTTATTCCAAGTGGTGTTATGGTGTGCCAGGTCGCACTTTGTATCGTTCAAGTCTGGTACAAGACCCTCCATTAAATGAACATCCACCCCCTCGTAAAAATTGTGAACAAGCCCACGGCTAAAATTATCAGAAACGTGGGCTGCCCCAACATGCATTATTATTTATATTTTCTACTCCTTCCATTCCTAAATATAAGTCTATTTAGACATTTCAAATGGACTACAACATGCGGATGTATGTAGACATATTTTAAAGTATGGATTCGTTCATTTTGCTCCGTATGTAGTCACTTGTTAGAATCTCTAAAAAGACTTATATTTGGGAACGGAGGGAGTATGTGGGAGTATCCTCAAAACAAAACGTGAAAGTACAATATTTATTGGGCCCCTTTGTAATTGGTGCTAAATTTTGACCAAAGATTTAACTGACAAAATGTTAGTGCATGTTAACAAAAATTATATCATTTGATTCATATTTGAACATAGTTTTCAATGATGTTGGGGCTGTTTGGTTTCCAGCCACATATTACCACACTTTGCCACACCTCACCTTAGGCAAATTTGACCAAGTTAGGTGGGTGTTTGGTTCTAGCCACACCTAAGACAAGAACTTTTTTATTAGCAGTGAACCCCACATGTCATAGGGACAAAAAGTGTGGAAAGATTCCCTTAGGCAAGCCAAAGTGTGTCTAACAATTTGAGCAACTCAAGTTAGGCAAGTGTGGAAAGTGTGGCAAAAATAATGTGGCAACATAAGACAAACATAGTGACAATCCAAACAGCCCCGTAATTTTTGTGTGACATGCATGAACATTTGATTAGTCAAATTTATAGTCAAAATTTGGCAAGGTGCGTCAAATCAACACATGCAAGTATCAAAAGGAAAGTCACGGCATGCATGCATGCGTTGTACTCCCTCCATTTCCAAATATTAGTCTTTTTAGAGATTGCAACAGGTGACTACATACGAAGCAAAATGAGTGAATCTACACTCTAAAATATGGATACATACATCTGTATGTTGTAGTCCATTTGAAATGTCTACAAAAACTTATATTTAGGAACGGAGGGGGTAACTAATGCATCGGTAAATGCAAATTATTGAAATATATCGAGTGCAGTGCTTTGATGTGTCGCGTTAACTCGTACAAGACCGAGAAGTTTGATTACTACAATGCCCTCTTGCCTTAACTGCACCTGCCTTTGGCTGCATGATAGGTGGGCCACCCACCTGTTGGGCTCACCTGTAATAGAGGCAAAGGAAGGTGCAGTAAGTCAATGAAGCTGTGTCCCTCCCTCGCCCATGAGCGTGGTGGCTGGCAGGACTAGGAGAAGCTTTCATTCGCTACACGCTCTCCCTCCCACACGCGGTGGACATGCAGCAGTTCAATTGGTGTCAGACCAGAAGCATACTGTAGTACTCCTCCACTGTTCGACTTCCCAAAGAGGCGAAGAGCCAATCGCAGCCCGGACGCTCGTGTGGCAGTTTCATGTGTAGAGTAGTCTAGGATAACGTGTACCATGCCTGTAAGCATAAAATCTTTGGGGTCGGCTGCATGCTTTTTTTTGTTAAAATAATCTTCTGGCCCTACCTGTCATCCTGGTGATTCTAGTTTGCACGCTCATTTGGTCAAGACAGGAATATATATTTTAATTTGTGGTGGGGTAAATGATAGAGGTTGCAGCAAATGGAGTATTGTACACTGCGGGTCTTTCAGCCAAGTTTAGAGGCAACCATGTGGGGCCAGTGCTATGATGTATCGCGTCAACTCGTACAACGAGGAGAAGCTTGATTTTACTACTACACACCTTCTCCCTCGCCCATGCCGCGGTGGCTATCCCTCTCGCACACGGTGGACGGACATGCAGCAGTGGATCCGATACTGTAGAAGTAGTAGTAACATCATTGTTCGTCTTCTTGAAGAGGCGAAGAGCCAAGCACAACCCGAACGTGGCAGTTGCAAACGCTCGCGTGGCAGTCTTTGTGTAGGGGTGGGGCATGGTGTGCAGCCTTGGAGCACGCATATAGCCAGGCTCTTGCATGAGACAAAATTGCTATTTGAGAACACTATTGTGGTACTAGTACTTGCTAGTATAGCCCTGTAAACCGGAAAGGAGTATTTGCCTTTCTAGAGATTTCAACAAGTAACTAAACTACACCGCGTGCAGTACTGGCTCAAATATCAAATGTCATCAACCAAGGCATTTTGTGATTGGAGGAATGTATCTCGTACTTTACAAAACTACCCTAATTAAACGCATGCATTAATTACGTCGTTCTCTCATTTTCCTCTCCGCCTTGGTCGCGGTTCACAATATTGAGCACTCCTATATGACTAGCCGCTCTATCTACATGCGGGACATCAAATCATACGGGCCCGCGTGCCATCCACCAAATCACAGCGAGGTGCTACAGTCGAGACTCACCGGTCACGTCAGTGTGGCCGTCATGACCCGTCATATCACAAAACCCACACCTTTACCAGCAGTGGTAAAGTGGCCTCGAAGTGGCCTCGAAGTTGGACTGGACGAGGCAACCATCATTTCACTGGAACGCTCGTTGAAGCCCTTTCTCCCCTTTTTTGAAGAAAACCTCACTCTAGGCTACTCACTTCTGCCATTTTTCTTCTGTACTGACGAAGGAAAGGTGGGCGAATCAGTGATGCTGCTATATTTTCATTCCAAGAATCTTCTTTTTGCGAAGCACCGACCGATTCTCACAGCATATTCTTTTCCCGTTTTCATTGCCATTGTGGTTTTCTTTCGATTGCTTTTTGTTTATCAGTTCATTGATGGATCCTGGGGCGCTAGGCAAAGAGTTGTTGGCGGACAACCCACTGGAGACAATGATCTCCAGGAAGCGAGCACCGACCAACGAGTTGACCATGTTGGCGGGCCCACCCATGGAGACGAAGAACTCCAAGAAACAAGCACTGGCAAAAGAGTTGACGACGTTGGCGGACAAACTCCTCAAAGAAAGTTGGAAGAACAGCAAGGGCCCCACCGTTCCTACCCCAGAAACTCTAATGGCCACCTATGCGAGGCTCAAGGCCGAGTTTGAGGAGATAGTCGCCGTTGAGAAGTAGTATTCCCCTAGCAAGGTGATGGCCCCCATCGAGGACGAGGAGATGGCCTCGGAGGGATGGGATCCCCCGGTGAGCTGCACAAGGTAAAAAATAATGGCTTACCATAGTTGTGGTTTTTGATTATTTGCAATGTGCTTGCTAATATGTTAGGGTTGTGCAGGTGCCAATGGACGTCCTTGAAGATTCCGATGTCGCAGCCCGTCCTATGGACAATGCCTCAGAGATCGTTTTCGATGTCGCGGTCCGTCCTATTGACATTGCCTC
Source organism: Aegilops speltoides (assembly GCA_021437245.1). NCBI lineage: Eukaryota > Viridiplantae > Streptophyta > Magnoliopsida > Poales > Poaceae > Aegilops > Aegilops speltoides. The sequence goes on from CM038146.1 coordinate 109,759,932, forward strand.
GGAGATCGATTCCGATGCCGCTGTCCATCCTGTGGACATCGCCCCAAAGATTGATTCCGATGTCATGGTCAGTCCTATGGACATCGCCCCAGAGATCGATTCCCATGCCGTTGTCCGTGCTATGGTCATTGCCCAAGAGCTCGATGACAAGAAATAGTTGGTCACACTAATCCTTCAGGGTAGTTTGCATTGCCCTGTGTTTAATTACCAGAACGATGCGTGTTATCAAACCATCTTAGGGCTAGTGCATTGTCTTGTGTGGGTTGTCCTTGCTACTTTTGTTTGATAGTGAATCATGCGAACCCTCTCCGAGTTATGGAAGCAGATGTATCCTCACCAGCTTTTGATGTAATATATGGCATGCTTAGATGTAAGTTTGAACTGTTTATTATATCAGCAGGGCTTGTTTGATGATTCTTGGTGTTAGTAGGCTAGCTACTGTGCCAGCTATAGTTTGCAAATCACTCACCGAAGAGAAACATTGGGGCTGATGAGCTCATGGTAAGCTTATACTTATCTGCCGTCGATCGGCTAATAGCCCAAGCTCCTAAAATTGTAGGCTTAGCGATCGATTAGACAATAGTCAACACGGATACATTCAGGCCTCATTTGGTTCATAGGGTAGGAAAATCATAGCAAAACTATAGAGATGTACAACACAAAATCATAGCAGTACAGAGACGTACTCCCTCCATTCCAAAATAGATGACTCAACTTTGTACTACTAACTTTGAAAACGGTGGGAGTACAAATCCTAGGCGGGCTAGTTTGGCCTAGTGGGTTTCAGTAATATGACGTGGTACAGTGCCGTCTAGTCTTCGCGTGTGGTAGCAGTATTGCGGGCACAGTAAGTTTTCTTGAAGAAGCAGAATTCAACAAAGTCATGATGGTTCCTTCGTCCGACAAACTTACAGTGGGAAAGGTTGGGCCTGCGCTACGATCGGGGTGGACCAGGATAATTTTGTGCATGGCAGGTGGATCAGGATGGTCGACGTCCCACATGTCGGTAAATGGAAAGTATTCTTTCCGATATAGAGGACGATCAATGAGTATTCATTGTTTATTTTTTTATGAAAGCTACTATCTCCATTATTACGACGGAGGAGTGTGAAACATGGCAGCCCAGTGAACTTGGCATGTGCACCACTCCCTCCTTCGTCATGTAATACTACCATAGTGTTGACTATAAGGTTGGCTCTAAAGGTTACAAATTTTTCTCACTTTCTCACTATCGATTTCCTCTCAAAAAAATTTTACCTTTCTTTTTTGAGACACAATTGTTTTTATGCCTTTTTTTTGAATTAGTTTTTTTATACCTAGGAGCACGTGTAGGGATGGGATCTTGCAGAGCCCACTCCTTGACTTTGTCAATGCCTCTCTTTCCTCCACATAAGCGGGCTCATAGGGCAGTATTTTACTGGTACTACATGCTATGAATGCGGCAGGCGGTGGCGTCGAGGGGGGTGTGCGGGGGAGGTGGGGGGGTTTCAGTGGGCAGGCGGTCACAAGCGGGCTTGGAAGCGGTTCGGACTCCCGCATGGCCCACCTCACATTATCACCATATATTTCTTGGAGTCCATGCGCGGCGGACGGGCGATCTCTTGTCCCTCCCCCATCTCTCTTCTCAGCCGACGCCCGCCGAGCAATTAGATTTCGGCTATTGACGGTTTATTCAATTGCAGTCCCACATGTCAGTGAAATTGCAAGACAACGCGTGTCCCTTCTGGTGAGCGGCGTGCGAGCTGGACTGTTGGGGGTGCGATGTGTACGAGTCATAAGTGTGCCGCCTTTTCTTTTCAACTTGCAAAGCGTAACATTTTCATGCGATCGATCGATAGAAATCCAGAACAAAATGACGAGGGTGGCGCTTTCCCGCGCGTTAGGCGGGCTAGTTTGAGTGATATGACGTGCTACAGTGCCGTCCACTTGCTTCATTTTTATGTAAGCAAGAGTTTACACTCTTATGTGGGAGGAGTGCGAAACACGGCGGATCTGATTTTGATCAAGGGATAACTGTTCCCTGCCAAATTTACACTGGCATCTGTCCGGGGACACTAATGGATGCCATCTAATGCTGGCTGCATACCTTTTGACAACTATATGAACTAACCGGACGAAATTCATGCAAACAAAGCAAATTTCAAATTAACCGGATGAAATTCATTATATTTCGAAAACTTTTCCTACAAACTAGACAAAATTCATTACATATTTTGCACAAACCGTACTAAAACCTACTATAAACCTAATCTAAACGATCGTCGGCACCCGACCACCATGTCCGGCCATGAACCCGAGAAAGCCGGCCATTGCCTTTGCCTCCTCCTCATCCGCCTCGATAACCTCCTCCTCTGGAGCACAAGGTTCTGAAGATTTCCACCTCCACGTCCCCGTCAAGCGGCTAATCGGCCACCGATGTTTATCCCACCAAGCTTGGCATCGACTACTTGGAGGAGCGGTGGCCTTCCTAGGACCAGAGCGGCGGTGACCTACCGTGTACTACTCTTCCTTTCTACTGGCTGCGCCCGAGCACACGCGCTGGCTTCATGGTAGTGGCGGCGGATGGCAGCCGGGGGGCGGCGATCTCCTTCGTCTGCTCCTATGACAGTACATCCAAGAGAGCTTTGGAGTGCGCCTGGAGCGGAGCCATGGATGTCCTTCGTCTGCTCCTGCGGCAGTATGTCCAAGAGACCTTTGGAGCGCCAGGAGGCCATGGTTGGAGTGGTGCCGACAGAAGGAAGGGACCGGAGGAGAATGAGTGTGGGTCTTTGGCTATGGCTGGGAGCTGGGGCTCAAGTTAATATAGCGGGCGAATGGCAATGAGCCGCGGCAGATGGATGGACGGCTGGCATCGGAGTAGGTTCATCGGGGGTGAATGTGGACGCTGCTTTAGTGACTTAATGCGGGTGCGTTGGGTCACTGACATGTGGGCCCAACGGGCATCTGGCCCACATGTCAGTGACACACCAACTGCACCTGCAGTTAAGTCCGGTGAATGCAGCATTGACGTTCTGGAGAGACGATGAACGTTTCAGGCGGGAACAGCGTGCGAGCGATGGAAGGGGTTTCGGTAGACCAGGGCGGTCAGACGCTGGCGTGGTGGTAAAATGTGAACTCATGCATGACGAGCCTTTGAAGCGTATGCGGCACGTATTGACAACCAGGCATCCATGCAACCAGTCTTGTTGCCAGCTAGCCTTAAACGACCACCATTAGACACCACACAACCATGCATAACTTACGAATAATGGACGAACACTCGTGTGCAGTGGCACTATGATCGGTCACTCACGATAGTACATCGTCCATACCATAGTACCCTCTCTAGCTAGACTGTTTTATATATTGTCATTGTGATGGACGATATACATGAGCAAGGCGCCGAGTCCCGAGTATGATCATTGGTGTTGAGCCAGGTGAATACATGCTCAGCGTTCATGGAGGCCTCCATCAAACGTCTAAACAATAATGTTAGGCACTGCCGGGGCGAGCAGGTGACGGGCTCGCCGTTTGCGTTGCACCATGAGCAGGACTTTGATTGAGAGGGCGATGTGCATGCATTAGCATGGTTTGACTGCGTGAGCATGAGTGTCTGCACGCGTACATGCTACTTGCCTCTATGGATGGTGTGCGCTAATGTGTGCATCACGTATAATATAATGATCAAAGTGAGCTATCAAGACAAGTTCGATGACCGCCAATGCATTTTATTCGGTAATAAATGACTAGGATTGAAGGGGAATACAAATTTCCTTCGTCTTTTGTCCTTGAGCTCTTGACAAACCAATGCACTATACGGTTGTCCGACCACTCCAACCTAGAGCTCTCACCAAGCGTCGTTCATGCCACTCCGCCGCACACTAACCGGTGAGGAAGCGATGGCATCCCACTGCACCGAGTTCCTCGCCGCCCACGACCGCAGACAAAATGGTAGGGAAGCGATGGCATCCCACCGTGCCGAGTTCATCGCCGCTCGCGACCTCACACCTACGTGGGCGGAATTTGAAGCTTCCAAGGCCGAATGCATGGTAGAGCAAGAGGCGGCCAAAGCCGCACAGAGGGAGCAAAGAAGTCAGAAAACACTCAAGAAAAGAGAGGCCCGCCGCCGCATGAAAGAAGAGGACGCATGCGCTGCTGCGGAGAGGTCGACGGAGATCCAAGCACGGTGGGGTGTCGCCGACAAAGCCAGGAAGGAGAACGACGGCGTCAGTCCAGCATGTGAGAAGTAGTAGTACTAGTAGTTAGTGTGTGTGTCGTGTTGCGAGTGCGAGCATGTACCAAGACTACTATTTACTCTCAGAGTTTTTAGAGCAAATTACCAGTACATTAGCCTAGACTCAATGGAAAAATTCCTATCCTATTCATCAAATGGCATCTCTTTCTCTATAGGAATTGAGATGCATGTCATCTCACTTCCTATAATCTTCATATTCCTATAAAATTCCTATCCTATGAACGGAAGGAGGCCTCTGCTGGAGTAACTACTGTAGCTAGAAGTACTGCTGGTACCGTAGTTTTCTTCAAGAAGTGGAATTCAACGAAGTCATGATGGTTCCTTCATCCGAGCAACTTCACAGTGGGAAAGGTTGGGCCTGTGATTTGACGTCTCATTAGTCATTATTACTGCGGCACGACGACCGAGGTGACTCTCCCTTGGAGTTCTGCGTGCATGGCAAGTGGTTCAGGATGGTCGACGTCCCATATGTTGGCGAACGGAAGTATTCTTTCCGATATCAGGGAGCAAGGAAACCGCGTGGTATAGTATCACTGCTGATTTATATTTTTTTTATTTTTGATGAATGCTAGCGTTTCAACTATTACGACGAAGGAGTTCCAAACACGACACGTGCTGGATGTCCCACATGTCAGCAAAAGGAGTGGGACATGAAAAACGTGGTAGAGCGTCTCCACTTCTGGGTCGGAGACCACACATAGTAGTACTAGTGGTATGAACGATACAAAGTGCGACCCGGAGAGAAAGACACGTCTAGTTGGAAGGTCTCGGGGCATACACGTAAACAAATATAAAACCTAATATGTGCCTCCAATTAATATAGTAGTAGTAGAGTACTTAGGCACGTAGTCCATAACATCACCGTGCATTGCACGTACAACATTTAGTGGTACATAGTAAGAGACAAATGCCTATATGCCACGCATGTTCATACTATTTGTTCCTTTCTACTTCACTTACTGCGCTACATTACTCAGGTTCGTACGTCCACTCCTGGGTACATGTCCGTCTCGTAGTTCCAGTCCCACGTGTTCTTCATAGATGGAACGATCCATATCATCACAGTTAGTGTGGCTCCCCATGATGGAGACTCATCCAAACTATGGCCAGCCTCGACGCGGAGCAATTGCATGCACCAGGAAGCGGCGCTCTCTCGGCCGTCGCGCTGCTTCAAAGTTGACGCCAGTGAGAGGTCGCATCCGCTCTGGCCGAGAATTAATGCGGCACTGACGCTCCAGGGCGACGCTGACCATTTCACGCGGGAAGCGCGCGCTGTCAAGGGAGTATTGGTTTTGAACCGTTTCAGGTGTAGTACTGGTAGTTTGCAAAACTACTCAATTATTGCACTCAGTTTCCTAAGAAATTGTGGTAAAAAACGTTACTCCACAACCCGCGTCCCTTCTCCTTCCTCTTCCACCGCCCGCGCACGTCCGCGGGAAGCGACCGGTCAACCCTTATATAGGAGTGCTAGGACAAAAAGATGTATGCATGACCACTAAAATTTCCAAATTAAAGCGCTGCTCCGGCAGGAGTATGGTGTATGTGAAGGAAATATGCCCTAGAGGCAATAATAAAGTTATTATTTATTTCCTTATTTCATGATAAATGTTTATTATTCATGCTAGAATTGTATTAACCGGAAACATAATACATGTGTGAATACATAGACAAACAGAGTGTCACTAGTATGCCTCTACTAGACTAGCTTGTTAATCAAAGATGGTTAAGTTTCCTAACCATAGACAAAGGAGTTGTCATTTGATTAACAAGGTCACATCATTAGTTGAATGATCTGATTGACATGACCCATTCCATTAGCTTAGCACCCGATCGTTTAGTATGTTGCTATTGCTTTTATCCATGACTTATACATGTTCCTATAACTATGAGATTATGCAACTCCCGTTTACCGGAGGAACACTTTGGGTACTACCAAACGTCACAACGTAACTGGGTGATTATAAAGGAGTACTACAGGTGTCTCCAAAGGCAGATGTTGGGTTGGCGTATTTCGAGATTAGGATTTGTCACTCCGATTGTCGGAGAGGTATCTCTGGGCCCTCTCGATAATGCACATCACTTAAGCCTTGCAAGCATTACAACTAATGAGTTAGTTGTGAGATGATGTATTACAGAACGAGTAAAGAGACTTGCCGGTAACGAGATTGAACTAGGTATTGGATACCGACAATCGAATCTCGGGCAAGTAACATACCGATGACAAAGGGAACAACGTATGTTGTTATGCGGTCTGACCGATAAAGATCTTCGTAGGATATGTAGGAACCAATATGGGCATCCGGTCCCGCTATTGGTTATTGACCGAGACGTGTCTCGGTCATGTCTACATTGTTCTCGAACCGTAGGGTCCGCACGCTTAAGGTTTCGATGACGGTTATATTATGAGTTTGTGTATTTTGATGTACCGAAGGAGTTCGGAGTCCCGGATGTGATCACGGACACGACGAGGAGTCTCGGAATGGTCGATACATAAAGATTGATATATTGGACGGCTATATTCGGACATCGGAATGGTTCCGAGTGGTTTCGGATAATACCGGAGTGCCGGAGGGGTTACCGGAACCCCCCGGGGAAGTAATGGGCCTTAATGGGCCACGAGGGGAGAGAGAGGGCTGCGCCAGGAGGTGGCGCGCGCCCCCCCCCATGAGGAGTCCGAATTGGACAAGGAGGGGGCGCGCCCCTTCCTCTCCTCTCCTCTCCTTCCTTCCCCTTCCTCCTCCTAGTTGGACTAGGAAAGGGAGTCCTACTCCCACTAGGAGGAGGACTCCCCTCCCTTGGCGCGCCCTCTAGGGCCGGCCGCCCTCCCCTTGCTCCTTTATATACGGGCAGGGGGCACCCTAGACACACAAGTTGATCCTTGAGATCGTTCCTTAGCCGTGTGCGGTGCCCCCTCCACCATATTCCACCTCGGTCATATCGTGGCGGTGCTTAGGCGAAGCCTGCGTCGATAGAACATCAAGATCGCCACCACGCCGTCGTCTTGTGGAACTCTCTCCCGAGCTTTGCTGGATCGGAGCCCGAGGAGCGCCACCGAGCTGTCGTGTGTCAAGAACTCGGAGGCGCCGGAGTAACGGCGCCGATCGGTTGGATCGCGAGGAGAACGTCGACTACTTCCTCTACGTTGTGATCGCTTCGCCCGGTCTACAAGGGTATGTAGACAACACTCCCCTCTCGTTGCTATGCATCACCATGATCTTGCGTGTGCGTAGGAAATTTTTGAAATTACTCGTTCCCCAACAGTGGCATCCGAGCCTAGGTTTTATGGTTTGATGTTTTGCACGAGTAGAACACAAGTGAGTTGTGGACGATACAAGTCATACCGCCTACCAAATGTCATACTTTGGTTCAGCGGTATTGTTGGATGAAGCGCCCGGACCGACATTACGCGTGACGCTTCGCGAGACTGGTTCTACCGCCGTGCTTTGCACAAAGGTGGCTAGCGGGTGTCGGTTTCTCAACTTTAGTTGAATCGAGTGTGGCTCGCCGGTCCTTGAGAAGGTTAAAACGGAGTCTATTTGACGAAGTATCGTTGTGGTTTTGATGCGAGGGTGAGATTGGTTCTTACTTCAGCCCGTAGCAGCCACGTAAAACTTGCAACAACAAAGTAGAGGACGTCTAACTTGTTTTTGCAGGGCATGTTGTGATGTGATATGGCCAAGACATGATGCTATATTTTATTGTATGAGATGATCATGTTTTGTAACCGGTTATCGGCAATGGCAGGAGCCATATGGTTGTCGCTTATTGTATGAAATGCAACGCATACTGTAATTGCTTTACTTTATCACTAAGCGGTAGCGATAGTCGAGAAGCAATAGATGGCGTAACGACAACGATGCTACGATGGAGATCAAGGTGTCGCGCGGTGATTTATGGTGATCATGATGGTGCTTCGAGATGGAGATCACAAGCACAAGAAGATGATGGCCATATCATATCACTTATATTGATTGCATGTGATGTTTATCCTTTATGCATCTTATCTTGCTTTGATTGACGGTAGCATTTTAAGATGATCTCTCACTAAAATTATCAAGTAGTGTTCTCTTGCCAAAGTTCGTCTGCCTGCACACACCACGTGATGATCGGGTGATAAGCTCTCGTCCATCTACAACGGGTGCAAGCCAGTTTTGCACACGCAGAATACTCGAGTTATACTTGACGAGCCTAGCATATGCGAGATATGGCCTCGAACACGGAGACCGAAGGTCGAGCGTGAATCATATAGTAGATATGATCAACATGAGATGTTCACCATTGAAAACTACTCCATCTCACGTGATGATCGGTTATGGTTTAGTTGATTTGGATCACGTGATCACTTAGATGACTAGAGAGATGTCTGTCTAAGTGGGAGTTCTTAAGTAATATGATTAATTGAACTTAAATTTATCATGAACTTAGTACCTGATAGTATCTTGCTTATCTATGTTTGTTTGTAGATAGATGGCTCGTCTTTGTTGTTCCGTTGAATTTTAATGCGTTCCTTGAGAAAGCAAAGTTGAAAGATGATGGTAGCAATTACACGGATTTGGGTCCGTAACTCGAGGATTATCCTCATTGCTGCAGTAAGAGTTACGTCCCGAAGCACCGCTGGGTGCGAACTGCTTCTGATGCAACCGACGACGTTAAGAACGTCTGGCGAGCAAAGCTGATGACTACTCTATAGTTCGATGTGCCATGCTTTACGGCTTAGAACCGGTCTTCAACGACGTTTTGAGCGTCATGGAGCATATGAGATGTTCCAGAGTTGAAGTTGATATTCAACAGAATGCCCGATTGAGAGATATGAAGTCTCCAATAAGTTCTATAGCTGCAAGATGGAAGAGAATGGGTCTGTCGGTGAGCACATACTCGTAATGTCCAGGTATTACAATCACTTGACTCAACCGGGAGTTAATCTTCGGATAATTGTGTCATTGATGAATTCTCAATCACGCCACCAAGCTACAAAGGCTTCGTGATGAACTATAATATGCAAGGGTTAGTAAAGACTATGCCCGAGCTCTTTGCAATGCTAAAGGCTATGGAGGTAGAAATCAAGAAGGAGCATCAAGTGTTGATGGTCAATAAGACCACTAGTTTCAAGAAGAAAGGCAAAGGGAAGAAGAACGGAACTTCAAGAAGAACAGCAAGCAAGTTGTCGCTCAGAGAAGAAACCCAAGTCTGGACCTAAACCTGGCCGAGTGTTTCTACCGCAAGCGGTACTGTCCTTTGAAGCGGAACTGCCCCAAGTATTTGGCGGATAAGAAGGATGGCAAGGTGAACAAAGGTATATATGATATACATGTTATTGATGTGTACCTTACTAGAGCTCAAGTAGCACTGGTATTTGATAATCGGTTCTTGCTAATATTTGCAACTCAAAGCAGGACTACGGATTAGCGAACACCGCAAAGGACGAGGTGACGATCGCTGTGTGGAAATGGTTCCAAAGTCGATGTAATCGCGGTCGGCACGCTACCTCTACATCTACCTTCGGGATTAGTTTTAGACCTAAATAATTGTTATTTGGTGCCAGATTGAGCATGAACATTATATCTGGATCTTGTTTGATGCGAGACGGTTATTCATTTAAATCGAGAGAATAATGGTTGTTCTATTTATATGAGTAATATCTTTTATGGTCATGCACCCTTGAAGAGTGGTCTATTTTAATGAATCTCGATAGTAGTGATACACATATTCATAATGTTGAAGCCAAAAGATGCAGAGTTGATAATGATAGTGCAACTTATTTGTGGCACTTGCCGTTTAGGTCATATCGGTATAAAACACATGAAGAAACTCCATCTTGATGGACTTTTGGAGTCACTTGATTATGAATCACTTGGCACTTATGAACCGTGCCTCATGGGCAAGATGACTAAAACCCGTTCTCGGTACTATGGAGAGAACAACAGATTTGTTGGAAATCATACATACTGAGATGTATGTGGTCCAATGAATGTTGAGGCTCGTGGCGGATATCGTTATTTTCTCACCTTCACAGATGATTTAAGCGGATATGGGTATATCTACTTAATGAAACACAAGTCTGAAACATTTGAAAAGTTCAAAGAATTTCAGAGTGAAGTTGAAAATCATCGTAATAAGAAAATAAAATTTCTACGATCCGATCGTGGAGGAGAATATTTGAGTTCTGAGTTTGGTCTACATTTGAAACAATGCGGAATAGTTTCAAACTCACGCCACCCGAACACCACAACGTAATGGTGTGTCCGAACGTCGAATCGCACTTCACTAGATATGGTGCGATCTATGATGTCTCTTACAGATTTACCGCTATCGTTTTGGGGTTATGCTCTTGAGACGGCCGCATTCACGCTGAATAGAACACCGTCAAAATCCGTTGAGACGACACCTTATGAACTATGGTTTAGCAAGAAACCAAAGTTGTCGTTTCTTAAAGTTTGGGGATGCGATGCTTATGTGAAAAAGCTTCAACCTGATAAGCTCGAACCCAAATCGGAGAAATGTGTCTTCATAGGATACCCAAAGGAGACAGTTGGGTACACCTTCTATCACAGATCCGAAGGCAAGACATTTGTTGCTAAGAATGGATCCTTTCTAGAGAAGGAGTTTCTCTCGAAAGAAGTGAGTGGGAGGAAAGTAGAACTTGATGAGGTAACTGTACCTTCTCCCTTATTGGAAGTAGTTTATCACGAAACGGTTTCTGCGACATCTACACCAAATAGTGAGGAAGTTGATGATGTTGATCATGAAACTTCAGATCAAGTTACTCTGTAACCTCGTAGATCAACCAGAGTAAGATCCACACCAGAGTGGTACGGTAATCCTGTTCTGGAAATCATGATACTAGATCATGATGAACCTGCGAACTATGAAGAAGCGATGGTGAGCCCAGATTCCACAAAATGGCTTGAGGCCATGAAATCGAGATGGGATCCATGTATGAAAACAAAGTGTGGACTTTGGTTGACTTGCCGGAGGTCGGCAAGCAATAGAAAACAAGTGGATCTTCAAGAAGAAGACCGACGACGACGTAATGTTCTCGTCTACAAAGCTCGACTTGTCGCAAAGGGTTTTCGACAAGTTCAAGGGATTGACTACGATGAGACCTTCTCACCAGTAGCGATGCTTAAGTCTGTCCGAATCATGTTAGCAATTGCCGCATTTTATGATTATGAAATTTGGCAAATGGATGTAAAACTGCATTCTGAATGGATTTACGGAAGAAGAGTTGTATATGATGCAACCAAAAGGTTTTATCGATCCAAAGGGAGCTAACAAAGTGTGCAAGCTCCAATGATCCATTTATGGACTGGTGCAAGCATCTCGGAGTTGGAATAAGCGCTTTGATAGTGTGATCAAAGCATTTGGGTTTATCTGCACTTTTGGAGAAGCTCAGATTTACAAGAAAGTGAGTGGGAGCTCTATAGCATTTACGATATTATATGTAGATGACATATTACTAATCGGAAATGATATAGAATTTCTAGATAGCATAAAGGGGTACTTGAATAAGAGTTTTTCAATGAAGGACCTCGGTGAAGCTGCTTACATATTGGGCATCAAAATCTATAGAGATAGATCAAGACACTTAATTGGACTTTCACAAAGCACATACCTTGACAAAATTTTGAAGAAGTTCAAAATGGATCAAGGAAAGAAAGGGTTCTTGCCTGTGTTACAAGGTGTGAAGTTGAGTAAGACTCAATGCCCGACCACCGCAGAAGATAGAGAGAAAATGAAAGATATTCCCTATGCGCCGACCATAGGCTCTATCATGTATGCAATCTTGTGTACTGACCTGATGTGTGCCTTGCTATTAGCTTAGCGAGGAGGTACCAAAGTAATCCAGAGTGGATCATCGGACAGCGGTCAAGAACATCTGAAGCACGAAAAGGACTAAGGATATGTTTCTCGTATATGGAGGTGACAAAGAGCTCATCGTGGCGGTTACGTTGATGCAAGCTTTGACACCGATCCGGACGATTCTAAATCGCAAACCGGATCGTGTTTACACTAAGCGGAGGAGCTGTCGGTTGGTGCGGTTCTAAACAAAGCGTCGTGCGGGATCTACATGTGAAGCGGAGTACATAGCAGCTTCGAAGCAGCTAATGAAGGAGTGCGGATGAAGGAGTTCATATCCGATCTAGGTGTCATACCTAGTGCATCGGGTCCAATGAAAATCTTTTGTGACAATCTTTGGAGCAATTGCTTTAGCGAAGGAATCCAGATTTCACAAGAGAACCAAACACATCAAGAGACGCTTCAATTCCATCCGGACTTGGTCGGTGGGAGACATAGAGATTTGCAAGATACATACGGATCTGAATGTAGCAGAACCGTTGACTAAGCCTCTTCCACGCAAAACATGATCAGCACCAAGACTCCATGGGTGTTAGAATCATTACTATGTAATCTAGATAATTGACTCTAGTGCAAGTGGGAGGCTGAAGGAAATATGCCCTAGAGGCAATAATAAAGTTATTATTTATTTCCTTATTTCATGATAAATGTTTATTATTCATGCTAGAATTGTATTAACCGGAAACATAATACATGTGTGAATACATAGACAAACAGTGTCACTAGTATGCCTCTACTAGACTAGCTTGTTAATCAAAGATGGTTAAGTTTCCTAACCATAGACAAAGGAGTTGTCATTTGATTAACAAGGTCACATCATTAGTTGAATGATCGATTGACATGACCCATTCCATTAGCTTAGCACCCGATCGTTTAGTATGTTGCTATTGCTTTTATCCATGACTTATACATGTTCCTATAACTATGAGATTATGCAACTCCGTTTACGGAGGAACACTTTGGGTACTACCAAGCGTCACAACGTATCGGGTGATTATAAAGGAGTACTACGGGTGTCTCCAAAGGCGGATGTTGGGTTGGCGTATTTGAGATTAGGATTTGTCACTCCGATTGTCGGAGAGGTATCTCTGGGCCTCTCGGTAATGCACATCACTTAAGCCTTGCAAGCATTACAACTAATGAGTTAGTTGTGAGATGATGTATTCTGAGCGAGTAAAGAGACTTGCTCGTAAAAAGATTGAACTAGGTATTGGATACCGACGATCGAATCTCGGGCAAGTAACATACCGATGACAAAGGAACAACGTATGTTGTTATGCGGTCTCGACCGATAAAGATCTTCGTAGAATATGTAGGAACCAATATGGGCATCCAGGTCCCGCTATTGGTTATTGACCGGAGGCGTGTCTCGGTCATGTCTACATTGTTCTCGAACCGTAGGGTCCGACGCTTAAGGTTTCGATGGCGGTTATATTATGAGTTTGTGTATTTTGATGTACGAAGGAGTTCGAGTCCGGATGTGATCACGGACACGACGAGGAGTCTCGGAATGGTCGATACATAAAGATTGATATATTGACGGCTATATTCGGACATCGGAATGGTTACGAGTGGTTTGGATAATACCGGAGTGCCGGAGGTTCTGGAACCCCAAAGTAATGGGCCTTAATGGGCCACGAGGGAGAGAGAGGGCTGCGCCCGAGGTGGCGCGCCCCCAGGAGTCTGAATGGACAGGAGGGGCGGCCCCTTCCCTCTCCCTCTCCTCTCCTTCCTTCCCCTTCCTCCTCCTAGTTGGACTAGGAAAGGGAGTCCTACTCCCACTAGGAGGAGGACTCCCCCTCCTGGCGCGCCTCTAGGGCCGGCCGCCCTCCCCTTGCTCCTTTATATCTCAGGGGCGGGGGCACCCTAGGACACACAAGTTGATCCTTGAGATCGTTCCTTAGCCGTGTCGGTGCCCCCTCCACCATATTCCACCTCGGTCATATCGTGGCGGTGCTTAGGCGAAGCCTGCGTTGGTAGAACATCAAGATCGTCCTGCGCCGTCGTCTTGTGGAACTCTCTCCCCGAGCTTTCTTTGGATCGGAGCCCGAGGAGCGTCACCGAGCTGTATGTGTGCAAGAACTTCGGGCGCCGAATGTAACGGCGCCGGGATCGGTTGGATCGCGAGGAGAGCGTCTGACTACTTCCTCTACGTTGTGATCGCTTCGCTTGGTCTACAAGGGTATGTAGACAACACTCTCCCCTCTCGTTGCTATGCATCACCATGATCTTGTGTGTGCGTAGGAAATTTTTTGAAATTACTACGTTCCCCAACAGTATGTCATTACCTTCGGCCGGGCCATGGCTACTAGGCGACAGCGACCAGAGAAGAGGCGGCAGGAGGGGAATGAATGCAGCTACTATTTGGGTTCGCCGTCTGGCTTAACTAAATGCGCACCATCATGTGTACCCGCGGGTGCACAAATTGTAACATACGTGTCTGCTTAAGTGGGCATCACGTAACTAGTGTGTGTGTGTGAGATTCTGAGAGACAGAGTGCGTGTGTACGACTCTACTCTTCGGACATGTACTCAACCTTTTGCATCGGGATATAAGTATAGTGGTATTACACTTTAGCTAGTGATTTACTTGTCCATGTTAATGTGGTTGTGTAAAAAATTGTCACTTCCTGCTCGTGATTTGCGTTATATAATTACAAGCAAGATGCTCGTGCATTGCACAGAACATCAATATGCATTTTTTTTACAAAACACCTATTGTGATTGACCCATGCAGGAGTAATCCCATGTGTAAAAACTAATGATATCTTGAGAATTTTATCGAAAAACTAGTATCTCGAGAATTTCATCGAAAAAATGAAAGATGAGAGATAAGGTGAGGAGGCACTACAAAAAAAAGACACATCCGTGACATTTTGGGCCGAATGAAATTTTTTCTGTCATACATATGACACTTCTATGACGATAATTGTGACTGAGGGAGTCCTGGACTAGGGGGTGTCCGGACAGCCGGACTATCAATATCCGCCGGACTCCCAGACTACGAAGATAGAAGATTGAAGACTCCGGCTCGTGTCCGGAAGGTACTTTCCTTGGCGTGGAAGGCAAGCTTGGCGTCGGATATGTAGATCTCCTACCATTGTAACCGACTGTGTAACCCTAGCCTCTCGGTGTCTATATAAACCGGAGGGCTTTAATCCGTGGGACACAACATTACATCTCAACAATCATACCATAGGCTAGCTTCTAGGGTTTAGCCTCCTTGATCTCGTGGTAGATCTACCCTTGTACTACCCATATCATCAATATTAATCAAGCGGGACGTAGGGTATTACCTCCATCGAGAGGGCGAACACAGGGTAAAAAATTGTGTCCCTCGTCTCTTGTTACCATCCGCCTAGACGCACAGTTCGGGACCCCCTACCCGAGATCCGCCGGTTTTGACACCGACATTGGTGCTTTCATTGAGAGTTCCTCTGTGTCGTCATCGATAGGCTCGATGGCATCTTCAACCATCAACGCTGTCCAGGGTGAGACTTTTCTCCCCGGACAGATCTTCGTATTCGGCGGCTTTGTACTGCGGGCCAATTCTCTTGGCCATCTGGAGCAGATCGAAAGCTACGCCCCTGGCCGTCAGGTCAGATTCGGAAGCTTAAACTTCACGGCCGATGACTGCGGAGACTTGATCTTGACGGACCCGAGCCACGCCTAAGCGCGCCAAGACTGCGGCGATGGGCATGATCTAGCTCTGCCGCGGACGGTGCTTTGGTGGCACTTTTCGAATCCGCTCGGCTACTAGCGGAGCCGATTGCCCATGATGAGGGCGGTGGATAAGCGCGCCATACAGGGGCTTCAACATCCACGGCGATGGGCCGAATACCGATCTCGTCCCTGCGGAACTTCGTGATCCCGAGGCGCCGACTCCTCTCCGGACTCCGAGCCTCCGCGCCCGCCAATTAAACCGGATTGGGCGCGGTTATGGAATTCACCGCCGCGGACATCTTTCGGCACTTTCGCCTTTTGGTGATATCCTGAATTCTCTGAAGCATCTCTCGCTATCGGAGAATCTGGCGGACTATGGCGGGGCGGTTGGAGTTCGGACGACGAAGAAATTCAGAGCCCACCCACCACCCACTTTGTAGCCACTGCCGAGGATCTAACCGACATGCTAGACTACGACTCCGATGACATCGGCGCTATGGGCGATGATGCCGGAGACGATCAGACCCAGCGCCCACGTGGCACTGGAAAACCACCTCGTCATATAGCGTCTACATGGTGGATACCCCAAAAGAAGGGGATGGCGAAAAAGCAGCGAAGGAAGATTCTCTAAAGAAGCGGCCAAACGCAAGGCGTCGGCGGCGCCACTCTAAATCCCGCCACAACAAGAATGGAGATTCCGCACAGAGACAATAACACTCGGAGAGTGCCAAGAAGCGATCCTCCTGCAAGACTCAGCGCAAGAGGGCGCACAAGCAAGCCCCATGACAGGCGGCGGGCGAAGGGTTGAGGATGATAACTATATGCCTCCCTCCGAAGGCGGCGAGCCTCAGCGATGATGAGTTCGTCATACCCGAGGATCCCGTCGAACAAGAGCGCTTGAGTGCGGGGCTCATAGCCACGGCAAATAGCCTAAAGAAAAAGCAGCAACAGCTCCAAGCTGATCAAAATCTGCTAGCCGATCGATGGACCGAGGTCCTCGCGGCCGAAGAGTATAAACTCGAACTACCCTCCAAAAGTTACCCAAGGCATAAGCTGCTCCCCGATTAGAGGAGGAAGCATACATACCTTCATCACCAGCGCACGACATGGCTGACCGACCACCCCGCGGTCGCGACAGAGAGGCATTCAGGCCCCCAGCCAAGACCGTACCCCGACATCCATCCAAAGTGCAAGCCAAAGGAACGCATACCGGACTTGCGAGACATCTTGGAGGACAAAGCAAGACAATCCAGATCCATCTATGGATCACGTGGGCGCCCTACAACCCACGACGAATACCGTCGCGCCGGACATAACGCCGGCCGGGCCGAACATAGCAGACAGCGCTCCCTCGAGCTGCGTCGCGATATTGCTCAATACAGGGGCGCCGCACACCCGTTATGCTTCACTGATGAAGTAATGGATCATCAGATCCCCGAAGGGTTCAAACCCGTGAATATCGAATCTTACGATGGTACAACAGACCCCGCGGTGTGGATCGAAGATTATCTTCTCCACATCCATATGGCCCGCGGCGACGATCTCCACGCCATAAAATATCTCCCTCAAGCTTAAGGACCAGCTCGGCATTGGCTTAACAGCCTGCCCGCAGAGTCGATTGGGTGTTAGGAAGACACGGAGGCGCGTTCCTTGATAACTTCAAAGGTACATACGAGGCGACCACGGACGCCGATGACCTAAGCCACATTATTCAGCAGCCAGACGAATCGGCGGACAATTACGGACACGGTTCTTGACGAAGAAAATCAAATAGTCGGTGTCCGGATCGGAGGCTCTTGCAGCCTTCAAACATAACATCAGGGACGAATGGCTAGCTCGGCACAGGGGCGGGAGAAGCGAAATCCATGGCAGCCCTCACGCCGTTAATGACCGCTTTTGCGCGGAGAGGACAGCTGGCTAGCCAGCAGCAACAATCTCCGCAAAAATTCTGGCGGTCCGGACACTAAGGACAACCACGGCAGGTCACGTCGAATCAAAACAAGCGCGCGTTAACGGCGGCGACAAAGAGGATCTGGCGGTCAATGCGGGATTCGAGGCTCAAACCGGTCAGCGGAAGAAGCCATTTAAAGAACAACTCGGGCCCGTCAATGCTGGACAGAATACTCGACCGCTCATGCGGATACATGGCACCCCGAAAAAGCCAGCTAATCACACCAATAGAGATTGTTGGGTGTTCAAGCGGTACAGCAAGTTAATTGCGAACACAATGACAAGGGGCTAAATAAGCGGCGACGAGGAAGAGACCGGCCGCGAACAACAGAGGACGAAGGTTTCCCCCACAAGTGCGGACGGTGAATATGATTTCTGCGACCCATATACCCAAGAGGAGAGGAAGCGCGCCTCTGGGGCGTCTATGCGATGGAGCGATCGCCCCAAAGTTCAATCCATGGTCCTCTGTCCGATCACTTTCGATCGGCGAGACCATCCGACCAGCATCGTCATGGCGGATTCGCGCATTGGTCTTAGACCCAATCGTCGATGGATTTCACCTCACAAGAGTCACGATGGGCCGGCGGCAGCTTTGAACTGCTTTACGGGACACAATGCACAAAATGGGCATAGACCCATCGAGATCAAACCTACTAAGACAACCTTTAAAGGTGTCATCCGAGTGGAAGCCAACTATCGAGCTCGATCCTGCTGGAAGTGGTCTTCGGATCCTCGGATAATTTCGAGCGAAGAGTTAATCTTGATATAGTCCCGTTCCGTGGCGGCTATCATGCCTGCTCGCAGACGAACAGCGTTGCAAAATTTAGCAGCGTGCCGCATTATGCATACCTAAAGCTCAAGATGCGGGCCCTCGTGGAGTCATTACGGTCAATGGGAATACGGGCGCTCCCTCGAGCGGAGGAACATCTGGCGACTCTCGCGGCGAAATCTGAGCAGCCTTCTCGGCAATTCTCTAGTCCGGCAATCAAAAGCGGATGCATCAAAGCGCCCGGGCAACACTAACCAAGACCACTGGCGCGATCGAGGCGCAGCGTAGCAATGCGGCCCCCACCCTCGCCCGCGCATGATCACAAGAATAACACTCCGCGTACATCATTACGCTTTAGAGATACCATGGGCGCAGGGGAGGGGCTTAACCACAAGGACCAAAGAGTGCGGCTCGACCACACGAGGGCTCATCCTAAGCGCCTCCCTTGGTTTTATTTTTATCTTTTCTTCTTTTACATATACAGGACTCCATTAACGAAGCCTGTCCGATGGCGAACTTGCCGAACTCACGATGCAACGATCGGGGATTAAAGAAGGCGCGACGAACACTCGGTGGTCTCCATTACGAGCATTAAATTGGATTACATACACCAAGTCTGCAGCTTACCTGGAGGACATGTCAAATTAGTCCAAATCCCTTGCTTACCGCACTATTTGTATCGATCCGCTTTATTAGCAGACCCTCTTTCATAAATAACGCAGCACTTCCTTTTTGCAAGTATACTACCTTTTCATTGCAATTCGTTATTTTTTACATATGTTCATTATATGACATCTTGCATCCGTATACTTTAGTGCGGCCGAATACACCGAGGGCTTCATTCCCCAGATCACGGTGTGATTAAGTCGAACACTTTCACAAGTCGGGCACCCGAACTTATAGCATTATATGAATCAGCTCGAATCATGTCTTGGGTCAATAGTTGGGTTTGCGGCTCCCATGTTTTGGTACCTTCGTTCCATTCCGTCGGCTAAGGTAGCCTTGGGAGAACCACTGCGATGCGCCCGGTTGAGCAGGTTAACGCCTCGATGGAAAGCTAAAACTGGCGGCATGATAAGGCGAGAGGCTGATCATTGTTAGAGAGGTCTTTTGGTCCCTAAAGACTCATGCCGCTTGACGAAGTTCGGATGATGTCAAGCGAAGGCGTGGATAGCGCCCAGTTTGGTCTTCGAATACCGGGGCTTCGCCAAATTTAAAATTATAGAATTCTATGGCTAAGTGAGAGTGTTCAAGCATTATAAGTCCGGTTGCCTTGTTTGTCGTGTTGGCGCCTCCTAGATGGACCCAAAATGGGAACAAGAGTGCTCAAGTTTATCACCGAACACCCGGCACTTTCGTGGCTTGGGGCTGAAGCCAACGACTTGCCATCTCTCGGATTTAACAAGCGGCCGCCTGAAGGTAATATTTTAAATTCAACAAAGCGTTGCTCATAGGCGCATATAAGCGAAGTTTTCAGCGCCGGGATAAACACAGCGAGTTCACTCAAAGATTACATTAAGGGGCACTCATCCGCAATATCGCGGGCTCCCTTGAGACAACTTTATAATATCGCTCCGTGTCGATGCTCCTTGCCCGGCGGCGGATCCGTGAAGCTTCTCGCATCCAGCTTGCCCCATTGCACCTTTATGCGGGCAAGGGCCCGACAGCGCCTTCAATGCGGCGGGCGCTTGATCACATCCAGCACTGGGGCATGCATCCACCAGCCGCCGCGCTAGGCCAAAGTAGCTGCGGGCATGGCCTGCCCGAGCCCTGGCCGGACTGTGAGGCCCTTCATGGCCTCCTTAGCTACCTTGTGGAGTTCGACCAGTTGCTTCATTGGTCGCTTGAAAACACCGGATGGCGGCCTCGGCGTCTTGAGACGAAGACCTTCTCCGTTGAGCTCCCTCCTCGCCACGATAGAACGCAGGCGGCATCGAAGCACTCTGGCGGATCTGCAAATGCCTGAGAGCTCGAATTCGGGTAAGTATCCGGTAATTTACATTAACATGCTTGCTCTACATGAAAAACGCCTTACCGCGCTATCTTCTTCATGTCCTCTACTTCCACATGGGCCTTCGGGCCTCGGCCTTGGCGGACTCGGCCCTTTCGAGAGCGAGGCAAGCTCGGACTCTCGAGTCTTGAGTCACGCTCCAAACTCTCATGCTTTTCCATGAGCACAGAGCTCTTGCGAACTTCCGCCACGGTGCGCTTGCTTTTCTCGCTCGATCCGTTCTGTGGCGCATTGCGTTCGGCCACGGACACGGCATCCTTGAGGCTGCCACCTCGTTAGTGGCCCTGCATTACATATATTATCCTTGTTAATCTTGTTTGCAGCCAAAACCCTTTTACAGTAAGGTACTTATTTAAAGTGGTGTTATTCACCTTCTTTTCCTTGAGCTGCCTCTTGGCATGGCGAGCTCTTGCTCCGACCGCTCAAGATCCTTCTTCAGCGCCTCGACCTCCGTCGTTAATCGGCGAGGTCAACAGCAGCCTGCAAACCCATATCGACATATTTTTAGCAACCTGCGTATATCTTGTTAGATCCTTAGTCCGTTTTTCTTTCCGAACACCGAACTAAGCATCGAGAGCTCTTGTCTATCGCGGTATTACATTACATTATTTTAAAACTTCTTACCTCAAAGCCTGTTAGAAGGTTGTTGCGAGCTTGGGTCACGCCCTTGGCGGCTGGACCTTCTCAATCACCGCACCCATGAGAGTGCGGTGTTCTTCCTCGATGGGCGCCTTTAAGCGCCTCCGGCAGGTTATCCGGCGCCTCCGGTTGGATGGGGCCGCCGGCGCATCGCAGTCTGCCCTTCTTTGAAGGGCGCTTGCGGACTCTGGAACCGCCATGCGGGTTCCGATGTGGAGTCGGCATGAAGTCGGAGGGCTGCTGGCGGCACCTCCGGAGCCTCCTCTGGCGAGTCCTCTGTGGGATTCCGCCTCGTCGTCCTCGTCGGCGTGGGGTAAGCGGTCGGGATGGAATTTACATCCGGCGGCGCCAAAGACCCGCTCATCGAGTCGGGAAGATCGTCAGCGGCGGACTACGGGTAGAATCTGCGGCGTTAGAAGGACACTACATGGCATACGATTGCGGCATATAAATGATCTGAATACTTACGATCTGCGGACCTTTGGCCCTTAGAGCCACTCTTCCTCGCCAACATTGATGTTGGCAAAACTGTCGAGAATAGTTCTCCCCTCTTGGACCCTTCGGCCACCCGGTTGGGAGGCCCTCCTCTTCCTCTCTCCTCCTCCGGGAGAGAGTACTCCTCTTCCTCCTCCTCCTCGTCTTGGGAGGAGTCCTCGTCGTCGTCGGGCCTTTGATTCTGAGAACTCTTTGAGTCCCGCCCCACTTCTTGGCTTCTTCTCCGCACCACGTGCGGTGCGGGACCAGCAACCTTGCTAGCGGGCATCCACTGGTTCTTCGGCATGGGAGCCGGGCTGATAAGCAGCTTGGCCTTCTCCATCGATCTGTCAAAGGAAGAGGCAGATTGAAAACCTCATTAGAGTCAATCTAATTACTATAAGTGTCCGTAATGGGGTGAATCACTTACCTCGTCGATCGGGGCTGCGAGCTGAATCCGCGGTCTTGATCGGCGGATCGGGAACCAGCGCCCTTGAGCAGTACCCTCCAGCGCCTTAAATGCGTTGTATCGAAGAGCCCGCTCAACATCGGTGCTGTTCGGATTAAACTCCCACAGATTAAATGCCCGTTCTTGGCACGGGAGAATCCGCGGAGGAGCATGACTGGACCACGTCGGCGGCAGCCGGAGCCTATTGCTCACCAGCTTCTTGATGCGGGCTCGAAGTCCGTCACCTCCACGGATCACCCCACCGCAAGCCCTTCTCTTTCCGGAGGTGAGTTGCGTGGGGATTCGAGATCTAAATTCGGGGCCGCCGCCCATGTAGGCTCGCGCGGCTCGGTGATGTAGAACCACCCGATTGCCACCCTTGGCGGATTCCACGAAGGTCCCTTCTAGCCAAGGGGCGTTGGGCGCTGCCCAACATGGCGCCTCCGCATTCGCTTGCGTCCCTTCACAACCTTGACAGCGTTGAAGGTCTTGAGCCACAGCGAAGTGGGGCGGATGCGAGAAAGGCCTCGCACACAACGATGAGCGCCGAGATGTTGAGGATAAAGTTGGCGCCGGATCGTGGAAATCCAGCCGTAGTAAAACATGAGCCCCGGACGAATGGATGGGCGGAAAGCCCGATCCGCGGAGGAAGTGGGGAAGGAAGGCGACCCTCTCATGAGGCCACAGGGTAGGAATGAGCTGCCCGCGTCGGGCGGCCGATCTGCGATGTCGCCGGAAGGTATCTGGCGTCGCGCAGCTTGGTGATGTCCTCCTCCTTGGCGGTGGAGGCCATCCATTGCCTCCCCCTCCGGACATATTCGGAGAAGGGTCGGCGGGATCTGTGAGCTTAGGCGTTGGAGCTTGGGTTCGCAGGGATGAATAAGCAAAGGAGGAAGAAGGCGTAGGTGAGAAGGTAAACCCTTATCCCTTATATATAGGCGGACGAAAATATGTGTCCCTCACCGGCCTGGTAAAACTCGCTTATCTCCCAAGCGCCACCATCAATGGCGCGGTTGGGTTACCCACGCGTATTGATGAGAATCCGGAATAAGGGAACACGATCTCGCTTGAAAGGGCGTGCCAAGAAACGCTTAGCTAAGCGTCTTTGAGGTGATATAGTAATTCAAACAAGGGCTTGGTAGCGGTGTGATGTCACGCCGCATAATGCGTCAGCAGATTGGATCAGTATGTGTGTTTTATTCTCTCTACATTTGGAATGTGGAATTTGTTTTGCAGAGTTGGACACTATCCTGGTGTTTATTATTTTCTCCGGATTATTCAAGGGAGGAACCCGCCTTGCAATGCCGAACATTATGCACGCCGGACTTATCGTCATTGAAGACTGGTTCGAGGGACTCTTGAGGAGTCTGGACTAGGGGTGTCGGACAGCGGACTATCAATATCCGCTGGACTCCCGGACTACGAAGATAGAAGATTGAAGACTCGGCTCGTGTCAGGAAGGTACTTTCCTTGGCGTGGAAGGCAAGCTTGGCGATCTGGATATGTAGATCTCCTACCATTGTAACCGACTCTGTGTAACCCTAGCCTTTCGGTGTCTATATAAACCGGAGGGCTTTAGTCCGTGAGACACAACATTACATCTCAACAATCATACCATAGGCTAGCTTCTAGGGTTTAGCCTCCTTGATCTCGTGGTAGATCTACTCTTGTACTACCCATTTCATCAATATTAATCAAGCGGGGCGTGGGGTATTACCTCCATCGAGAGGGCCCAACACAGGTAAAAACATTGTGTCACTCGTCTCTTGTTACCATCCGCCTAGACGCACAGTTCGGGACCCCCTACCGAGATCCGCCGGTTTGACACCGCCAGTGACAAAACCCACAGTATCATCATAGATGTGGTGGGCTCCTACTTCTATGACAAAAAATCATGACAGAAAATGGGCTTTTCGTCTTGGGCGGGCCGGAGATGCAGCTGCATGACATTCTTTGGGCCGTCCATGATGGAAAAAATCGTGGTAGAAGCGAGGGGGAGGAAAATTTCGGGGTGTTGTCGGTTACGGTGGGAGAGCGATCTGTGTTTCTCTCGTCCAGGTACACGCGTGTGTGTGGCGTTAGCTCGCGAACCCGGCGTTGGGCTCTAATCGAACCCGGCGATTGCCGCGCAAGCTATGCATTACTAAACCAGTGATCGATCGATGGCTGTTAATCGAACCCGATGGGCGATTCGCCGCTCTCTGCGCTAATCAAGCCGATTGATTGGATGAGCGATGGCGTTGCGGGGGTTGGATGAGCGATGGCGGTGGCGTTGCCTCTGGATGAACAGGAACCCATGGTGTGGAGGGCTGGATGAGCGATGAGCGGTGGAGGGTGGCCGTGGAGGGTGGTTGAGCAGGACCCGTGGTGTGGAGGGCTGGATGAGCAGTGAGCGGTGGAGGGTGCCCTGGAGGGTGGTTGAGCGATGGCGATGGAGTAGCGTGCGGTGGAGGCTGGATGAACATGAGCCCGTGGAGGCTGGAGGAGGTCGGCGGTGGCCCGTGGAGGCTGGAGGAGGTCGACGGTGGAGATGAACGGTATCCGTGGAGTCCGTTTTGCGATGCGCCGCACCTCGATGAAACAGGACCCCGTTTGACCGTAGGAGATCCGTTTTGTCCGTTTTGTGGTACGCCACACCCATCCCGATCAACAGGACCCCCGTTTGACCGTGGGAGGTCCGTTTCCTCCATTTTGCGATCGCCACACCCTCCCGATCAACAGGACCCTGTTTCGACCGTGGAAGTCCGTTTCCTCTGTTTTGCGATGCGCGGGCCCTCTCGATCAGCGGGACCCCATTTGAGCGTGGCGGTCGAACACAAAACCGTTCCTCCGTTGTGCGATGCGCCGATCCTCGTTTCCATCGCCTGTTCCATCCAAGCCCTCCCGATGAACACGACCACGCATTCCGTTCCGACCCAGCCGGTTGGCTCCCACGCGTTCCGTTGCCTCCCGATTAAGACGACGCATTTCGTTGCCTCCCCATGAACACGACGCATTCCGTTGCCTCCCCATGAACACGACGCATTCTGTTGCCACCCCAGAACATGACGCATTCCGTTGCCTCCCCATGAACACGAGCCCTCGCCGTACGTATGCGCGACTAGGCATTCGAAACCCGCCCGTATGTACACATACGTGACCGTATTTTCTTTCTTGCACCCTAGCCGCTGTACGTACGTGTACATGCTACGTGCGCGCCTCTACTACGACACGTGCGCGCCTCTACTATGACACGTGCGCGCCTCTACATCGACCGGTATATGCGTACCGTTCGTGACCGGGATGACAACGCTTCGTATGCTTTGACCAGGTGGGTCGGTATCGGGCACTTCCTTACTGCGAAGATGTAGCTGGTGGGTCCCGGCGGTCGAGGCGAATCATTTTTTGCCCGAGACGCACTTCCTTGCATGCGAAGGTGTAGCTCTTTGGGTCCCAGCAGATCGAAGCGAATCGTTTTTGCGGACGCACTTCCTTGCGTGCGAAGGTGTAGGCTCTTTGGGTTCCAGCGATCGAAGCGAATCATTTTTTTCGGGCGCACTTCCTTGCGTGCGAAGGTGTAACTAGTGGGTCCCAGCGATCGGAAGCGAATCGTTTTTTTCGGACGCACTTCCTTGCGTGCGAAGATGTAGTAGTGGGTCGGTAGTCGAGGCGAATCGTTTTTGGACGCACTTCCTTGCGTGCGAAGATGTAGCTCGTGGGTCCCAGCGGTCGGGCGAATCATTTTTTCGCAAAATTCGGTGGCCTGTCCGGTGGGTCCCCTTGTCGGTGGAGAATAATTATTTTGCGGCGTAATAAGGAGGCGCCGTTGCGGCTGCCGTGGACCCGGTATCGACCTCTCCATGTCTGATCCACGTCGATGGAAGTCGTTCCTTGACCACGTTGACCATGCAGCGGCGAGAGCACCATAGCGGTGGACAGGGCGAGGCCTAGGAAGGGACGGCGGAGCCGGGAAGATGCGGCGATGGATGCACCGCAGAGAGAGTCGAGGTTCACTTGGTTGGCTTTGCTTATTGTCGTCGCCCTTGAGAATAACGAGGGTGTGGGTGAGTGGAGGGATGGCACGGCCAGCGGTGGGAGTAGTAGAGGCGGTGAGGCCTCCGGCACCTGAACCCGACCCGCGAGGCGGGAGGCGGCGGACGATCGGCGCTGCTTTGGTGGTGGAGCAAGAAGACCGGAGGTTGAAGAAGCACGACGGTCGTTGGATGGACATCGTCACGGTCCTTTGCAGCTAGAATCGTTTATATTGACTAAGTTGACAAAGCCCTTTGTCGTCGACTTAGTAGGCCTGGTCGACTTCGAAAGCGGTGCACCCGGATGTCGAGGGATGAATCATTTTTGGGCGGGTGAAGCTAGAATATCCGAGATTGAAGAAGAAGCCGGACATCCGTTGGATGGACATCCAACGACCCTTCTTACTAGAACCATGTGTTGACTATAAGTTGACAAAGCCTTGCATACCCGTCAACTCTGTTTTTTTAGGGGACGCGTCAACTTAGTAAGGCCAGAACTGTGTGGCAGAGAACTTATAGCCCATTTGAGATTTGTAAGAATGTGTAGCCCATTTTTGAATTCTAATGGAACTTACTACATCCCATTTACTATTTGTTAAAAGTACAGCCCATTTCAACCAACCGTTCAAAACAGAATTCAATAAAATTTCCCACATTTTGATGGGATCCGCATATTTTTATCCCGAAATTTTAGTCAGATTAAATATAATTTCAATATAAATTTATATTACGTAAAAATCAACGAAACATTCCGCATAACAATTAATGAAATTAAAATTTCAATATTCCAAAAATAATATTTTATAAAGTAATCACTTGTTTGGTGCATTTTTATAGTTACTACCCAGTTTTAAAATTACATCCCATTTATTATTTCTTAAAGCCCATTTTCTTGTTAAGCCTAATGCATCCCTCCTAGGAAAGATTTGCAGCCAGATGGGTGGAGAATAAGAACTTGACCTTGCACAGGTATTCCTAAAAAATTATAAATTTGGGCTAGCCATTTTCAACTTGAAAAAATTAATATCTGGGCTGGATATCGGCTGGGCTAGGCGGGTCACAGCCACTTGGTTAATACTGCAGCGATGTTTTCGTTGTTGTTGAGAGGAGAAAAATTAATATCTGGGGTAAACATCGAAAAACTCTGCGGTGCTCACACCTCAAAAACACAAATCTTTCTCGAGCTGCTTGGTCCCGGTATCGGCCGCTTCTTGTGCAATTCTCTCGTTTATTGACTACTCCTCCTTTCCGGTTTATAATGCTCAATTCAAAATCTCACCAATCAAGGTAGATGGCGATTGGTGGAATACTTTTTCTAGTTTTGTAAAAGCACCTAATTAATGCTCTTGTTATCCTCAAAAAATTATGTTTATCAATGCATTAATTGCAATGCATGCATGCATAAAGTACATGCATTGGTCAATTTTCTCTTAATACTTGCATGCAATGATTTAATGCACCTTGGAATCTGAACATGTGATGGAAAACAACCAAATTGAGCCTTATATAATGGAAAAACTAAAATTTTGAGATAAGCCCTATAAACCGGAAAGGAGGGAGTACATAGGTAGACAATGGTATGGGACCGTGATGTCAGGAAACCAGGAGGAAGCAAAATAAATTATAGTTATATATATAATAAGGAGGCACTTGCGTACGTGAGGCTATGGACCTGGTGGGTCCCCATTGTCATCCTATCCAGGTAAAGTGATCTCCTCGCCCGCGCGTGCTTTTCGCCCAGGCTTGATCGTGGCCGGCCGCCCGCTTCCAGTCTTGCGATTGCTCCGCCTTCAAATGACACAACTGTCGTCCGTCCATCCATCTGCGGCACACATTAATGATATGCGGTTGTCGAGGCAGCTACTCCGGCATCACATGTCCGTCCCTCCGCCCGCCCATCATTGCTATATAAACTGCTGCGCCGGCCATAGCCGCAGTCATCCGCATCTGTTGCCTTTCTCCTGTCCACACCACTACTGCCCACCATGGCTTCCTTGCGCTCCAGCGCTCTTCGGGACGGGCGGACGACGGACCACAAGGAGATAGCAGCCATTGCTGCCGACCGGCTGGCCGGCAGGCAGCCGGAGGACGACGAATTCCCAATGGAGAACATGGTAGTCGACGATCTGGTGCCAACCCCCTCCTCCGCGCCATCCTCGCG
This sequence comes from Aegilops speltoides, assembly GCA_021437245.1. Lineage (NCBI taxonomy): Eukaryota > Viridiplantae > Streptophyta > Magnoliopsida > Poales > Poaceae > Aegilops > Aegilops speltoides. The sequence continues at coordinate 109,788,147 of CM038146.1, forward strand.
GTGCATTGCACCATGACCATCGGCGAGCCGTGCCCAATATATGGGCAGGGTGAGGCGGATGCATGAGGAAGTAGTTCGGGGCGCAGGCCAGCGCCGCCTACAACCACCATCTCCTCCGAGAGCACTGCGGCGGAGGCGGATCGCCAGCAGGCGAGCGAGGCGAGGCGCTGCTCGACTCGTCGCTCCTCCGCGCAAGAACGCCTCGGCGCTGGCGGTATCGCATGCGGGTGGCGGAGCTGCGGCCGCCTACAAAGGCTAGCAAAGAGGCGATAAAGCGGGCGGCGCTATTTGGCGAACCGAGGGCGAGGCGAAGGACAATCCCGCTCAAGCGAGTCCCGCTCCAGGCGTCGATAGCGCCTGCTCGCCGACGCCCCGCAGCGCCAACAACAAGGCAGAGGACACCGCCGGCTCCGACGAGTCCCCGCTCCGCTGGCGTCGAGGACGCCCTGCTCCACCGACGCCCCGCAGCGCCAACAACGAGGCAAAGGACACCGCTGGCTCCGCCGAGGCCCTGCGGCGCCAACAACGAGGCAGAGGATACCGCCGGCTCTTCCGAGGCCCTGCCCCGCCAACAACGGGGTAGAGGACATTGCCGGCTCAGCCGAGGCCCCACCGTGCCGGCAACGTGGGGGAGGATTTCCACCGCGCCGCTGAGACGCCACCCGCCGGCAATGAGAGAGGCATCGCCGGCTCCGCCGAGGCCCCGCCCTGCTGCCAACGAGGCCGCGCCACACAGAAAACGAGGAAGAGTAGAACACGGTAGGTCACCGCCGCTCGGGTCCAAGTAAGGCCACCGCTGCTACCCTTCGGTTGAAGCCAAGCTAGGCGGGTTGACCATTGACGGCCGGTTAGCTTCTTGGCAACGATGTGGAGTCGGAGAGCTGCTTATTGGAGAAGAACACTTCTTCTACTTAGCGCTGGTGTAGTTGGTGGTGACACGTGGGCCCAGCAGGCCCCATGTCGATTACACAACTACACTGCGATTAAATCCTTAACTTTCGATTCAGCTCGGCGGGACACAGGTGGATAACCGGTTAATTAATTATACCTCCAGTAGCACCCTTTTTAGTTTTTTGAAAAGGAGGATGACCCCGGCCTCTGCATCGGGAGATGCATGCGACCTAAACACCACTTTTAGTTGAAGAATGTATGAAATGTAATGAAATCCGGCATGTTTATATGAAATCCGACCGTGTATGAATGAATTTATTTGATTAGTTAAATTCTGTATCACTGGCATTGGATGAACATGCAAAACAATACGTACTAGCATTATTCCCAGGGTGATCACCACGTTTGCAGCAGTTTCACATGTACTCCCTCCGGTCCTTTCTAGTCTGCATACAAGTTTTGTCTGCAGTCAAAGTATCTCTACTTTGACCAATCTTATACAAAAAAGTATGCACTTTCACAATGTGCGAAGTAAAAAGGAACAAAAGGAGTACAAAGAGTTTGAGCAGGTTTTTAGCGTTTCTGTACATTGCAATCAAACACACAGGCCTGGCAATTCATAGAGAACATTCAAAACAATTGATGATTATGCATCTTAGCGACTCACATGTCAGAGGCAATATTTACTTCACAACTAAAGAATAAAGAAAAATTGATCGCCGCTGCTAACAGCAAAGGGCGTCCCATTCGAAAATATCAAACGCATATCTTGCTAAAACCAATGAGCAAAATTTGACAAGGTTGTCCCATTCCAAAATATCAAATGCCTACGATTGTGGAATGGCAGGGTTTGCCATCAGTTTGGACATTGACATGGCACCTCGTGCTAAATAAACCAGCTGCTCTTTTTGTGCAGTTCCACCAAAATCAACCAAATTCACGCGTAGCTTGTATGATTTCGCCCTTATATGTTGCAACGCCTTGAACTTATGGGCACCTCCTTTCTTGTGGTGGAAATGAATGATTCGATGTATTCATGAACATTTTGTGCAGTTCTAGTTGAAATCAAGCTGAGCACCCCTGTTTGCACAAATACAAAAAAGTGATTAGTATAAAGCAAACTATACTATGAATTGAGAGTTTCAACAGGCACATACATGGTCCATGTAGAGAACACTTTTAGAAAAATGGAACTCACCAAAAAGAATCCTAGAACAACATTGTACTCGCGCATCACAACAAAAAAATGGAGATTTGTCAGTCCTTCTGAGCTGAAGTTAGTTTGGTCTTGTGGGGAGTAATGTAACCATCCTTCAACTGCTCCTTCCGATGAGAAGATAGAGCGGTGCTTCTTCATCTGGCATAATCGGAACTAGTCACTTCACGTACTCCATATTCTTCTTCAGAGGAAGATGATCCTGTTGTGCAAAGACAAGAGGACTACTAAATGCTAGCATCCATGTTTGCTCGAAAAAAAGGAACGGAAATATTTAAAACAACACAGATGAAGCACTTCCCAAGGACAATACCACTTTTTCATGACAGTATCTAAACAGTAGCACAACACCAATAGAGATGACAAAGCTCAATCATATGGATGAAATCAGTGGGCGAGTACCAACCTTTGTCAGGAGGCTGATTGTGTAGAGCATACAGATGAAGCACTTCTTGGGAACCATCTGTTGCTATCCACGGGGGTGGCCATGCTTACTATATACTCCTCGATTAGTTTAATGTTTCCAACATCTTCTTGTGCGATTCCACTAAAATATATGGTATCTTCAAAGAAGATCCTGTTTGCACAAGTAGAGATAATTACGTATGGCATCAAATCGGTGGCAAAACAATTGCTCGTTCCAGCCATAGCGATAAATTAAGATGCAAAACTATATCATTACTTGTGTCATCACGGTTCGATTGCTTAATTACAGACAGGAGTTGATTTTGTTTTCTTCGCTTGTTCTTCCCCGTCATCACTTGGTTCAATAACAGACAAGCTTCGTCTTCAATGTAAGATTTGGCATGTCAATTAGGGAGCACAAGTATAGTACTAAACTTAATTTTCTGATGAAAGTGGCAAAATACAGGCCAGCAGTTGTGAAATATCCTTATCTTACCTCAATGAGATATTACGGTGCACATACAGATTGGAAGTCTTGTCTCCATTTGTGCAGTTCACTAGAATCAAGCAACATTATCGTACAAGTAGCACAACATATGAAAGCTACAGAATCATGTGAAAGAAGGCTAGTACTGACCTCTCATGATGCGTAATTCAAACAACTCACAAGAAGAAGATCTGAACCAAATTCGCCTTAACGGATAGGAAATAAGATCTCCTCTTATGCAGTTCCACTAAGATCAAGCAATCAAACAACGTTGTTGGTGTAACATTTTGGTTGAACTGCACAAAACACTCTTAAAACAAAAGTGTTTTGTGCAGTGCAACAAAAGGTCACAATGGCAACGAGGTGAAGTAGATAACCCTGTTTGCACAAAGGTGCAAAGGAAACAATTAGTGGTCAATAACGGTGAATGACACAGAAGCCAACAAAAAGAAGCATCTACCTTAAATGGGAAAGAAAGCAAGACAGTAGCATTTCTCAAATGGTGGCATTGATTAATATTAACATAGAGATTATATTAAATAAAATTCGTTAAACATGTAATTTGCTTTTAACTGTGGCATTGCATCAATTTTTTCCAGCGGCATTATTAGAGGGTGTTTGTTTACAGGGACATTTTGGTGTAGGGACTAAAAAAACTCCGTGTCAGTCACATCTAAACCAAACAGGAGGGACTTTTCAGGACTAAAGTGGGCATTTGGAACTAAAGAAAGAAGACCCCGAGGAGTCTTTTGGGACTTTCCAATAGTTGCCCTGCCATGCATCGCACCTTGTTTATATTAGTTCATTACTAGGGTAACATGGTCTTTTATCATGTCATTTAATAACCTCTAGTCCATGTTTAGTCCACGGAACCAAGCGGTAGGGACTAGAGAGTTTTAACCAAGCAGGGCCATATATTAACAACAGCTAATGAGTTGCAGGGACGGTGGGCCTTTCCAGCACCATTGAGGAGTCTGGACTAGGGGTGTCCGGATAGCGAACTATCATCATTGGCGGACTCCAAGACTATGAAGATACAAGATTGAAGACTTCGTCCGTGTCGGGATGGGACTTTCCTTGGCGTGGAAGGCAAGCTTGGCAATCTGAGATATGTAGATCTCCTACCATTGTAACCGACTTCTGTAACCCTAGCCCTCTCCGGTGTCTATATAAACCGGAGGGTTTTTAATCCATAGGACGAACAACAATCATACCATAGGCTAGCTTCTAGGGTTTAGCCTCCTTGATCTCATGGTAGATCCACTCTTGTACTACCCATATCATCAATATCAATCAAGCGGAGTAGGGTTTTACCTCCATCGAGAGGCCCAACACAGGTAAAACTGTCAGTCCTTGTCTCCTGTTACTATCCGCCTAGGCGCACGATTCGGGACCCACTACCCGAGATCCGCGGTTTGACACCGACATTGGTGCTTTCATTGAGAGTTCCTCGTGTCGTCGCTCATAGGCCCGATGGCTTCTTCAATCATCAACAACAGGCGGTCGGGGGAGACTTTTCTCCCGGACAGATCTTTATATTCGGCGGCTTTACTGCATGGGCAATTAAGCAGCCATCTGGAGCAGATCGAAGCTTCGCCCAGGCCATCGAGTTAGATTTGGAAGTTTAAACTATCTGAGCGACATCGCGGAGACTTGATCTTGATGGATTCGAGCCACAGCCGAAACACGCCGCCTTTGTCGCGATCGCATGATTTAGCTCGATCTTTGAGCGATTGCCACGGAGGCGCCGAGAGTCCGCTCCGACCCTTAACTCAGAGCTGACTGCGCCAATCGAGGATGGGTGGCTAGACACCGCCTCGGGGGTTGCTATGGTGATGGAGCCGAATACCGACCCTGTCCCTTGCGAAGCTCGTGGCTCCGAGGTGACGGACACCTCGCCAGACTCCGAACCACCCGCACCCCTACCAATCAAATCTGATTGGGCGCCGATCATGGAGTTCACCGCTGCGGACATCTTTCAGCACTCGCCTTTTGGTGACATCCTGAATTCGCTAAAGTATCTCTCTTTATCAGGAGAGCCCTGGCTGGATCACGGTCAGGACGGTTGGGATGCGGACGACAAAGAAATTCAAAACCCACCCACCACCCACTTTGTAGCCACTGTCGACGACCTAACCGACATGCTGAACTTGACTACGAAGACATCGGCGGTATGGGCGGCGATGCGGGAGCGACCAGAACCAGGCGCCTCACGGGGCCTTTGAAAGCCACCTCGTCATACGACATATACATGGTGGACATCTCGAAGGATGGGAATGGCGATGGAACAGCGGAGGATGACCCCTCCAAGAAATAGCCTAAGCGCCGGCGTCAGCGGCGCCACTCTAAATCCAGCCACAACAAGAATGGAGATTCCGGCACCGGAGACAATAACACCCCGGACAATGCCGAAGACAACCCCTTCCATCAAGATTCAGCACAGGAGGATGGAGAAGCCAGCCCTCATGAGAGAGCGGCAGACAAAGAGGTAGAGGACGATAATTATATGCCTCCCTCCGGAGACGAGGCAAGCCGCGACGACGACGAATTCATCGTGCCTGAGGACCCCGTCGAACAAGAGCGTTTTAAACGCAGGCTCATAGCCACGGCAAGCAGCCTCAAGAAAAAGCAGCAACAGCTTAGAGCTGATCAAGATTTGCTAGCCGACGGATGGACCGAAGTCCTTGCGGTGAAAATCTGAACTTCGACGCCCTCCAAAAGCTACACCAAGCATAGCTGCTGCCCCGATTAGAGGAGGAAGCATACAAATCTACATCACCAGCGCACAATACGGCCGACCGGCCACCTCGTGGCCGTGACAGAGAGGCCTCTAGGCCCTCCATTAAAGCCATACCCCGGCATCGCTCGAAAAGTACAAAGCCACGGGGGAATGCGCCGGACTTGCGAGACATATTGGAGGATAGGGCAAGACAATTAAGATCGATCTACGGATCGCGTGGGCACCCCACGATACGCGACGACAACTGTCGCGCTAGATACAGCAATTCCAGCCGGGCCGAACACAGTAGACAAAGCTCGCTCGAGCTACGTCGCGATATAGCCCAATACAGAGGCGTCGCACACCCACTATGCTTCACAGATGAAGTAATGGATCATCAAATCCCCGAAGGGTTCAAACCCGTGAACATCGAATCCTACGATGGCACAACATACCCCGCGGTTTGGATTGAAGACTATCTCCTTCATATCCACATGGCCCGCGGTGATGATCTTCACGCCATCAAATACCTCCCACTCAAGCTTAAAGGACCAGCTCGGCATTGGCTTAACAGCTTGCCAGCATAATCAATTGGGAGTTGGGAGGACCCGGAAGCCGCATTCCTTGATAACTTCCAGGGCACATATGTGCGACCACCAGACGCTGATGACCTAAGCCACATAATTCAACAGCCAGACGAATCGGCCAGACAATTCTGGACACGGTTCTTAACAAAGAAAAATCAAATCATCATTGTCCGGGATCACGAGAGGCCCTTGCAGCCTTCAAACACAACATCATGACGGTGGCTTGCGGCACCTAGGACAGGAAAAGCCAAAATCCATGGCAGCCCTCACATCACTCATGACCCGCTTACGTGCGGGAGAGGACAACTGGCTAGCCCAGCAATAACAACCTCACCAAAAATTCTAGCAGTCCGGATACCAAGGACAGCAATGGCGGTCGCGTCGCAACAAGCACAAACGCCGCGTGCGACAATATCTGAAGATCGGCGGTCAATGCGGATTTAGAGCTCAAACCGGTCGGCGGAAAAAGGCATTCAAAAGAACTACTCGGGTCCGTCAATTTGGACCGAATACTCGACCGCTCGTGCGGATACGGCACCCCGAAAAGCCAGCTAATCACACCAGCAGGATTCTTGGGTATTCAAGCGGCAGGCAAGTTAATTGCGAAAACAATGACAAGGGCTGCATAGCGATGGCGAAGAAGAGACCGACCGCCCGAACAATAGAGGACGAAGGGTTTCCTCCCACAAGTGCGGACGGTGAACACGATATCGCAACCCACATACCCAAAAGGGAGGCGGAGCGCGCTTCGGGCGTATCTGCGATGGAGCCAGTCGCCCCAAAGTTCAATCCATGGTCCTCCTGCCCGATCGCTTTTGATCGAACCACCCCACCAGCATCCGCCACGGCGGATTCGCCGCATTGGTTCTAGACCCAATCGTCGACGGATTTCACCTCACTAGAGTCCTGATGGACGGCGGCAGCAGCCTGAACCTGCTTTATTAGGATACAGTGTGCAAGATGGGCTTAGACCCCTCAAGGATTAAACCCACAAAGACGACCTTCAAAGGCGTCATACCAGGTGTAGAGGCCAATTATGCAGGCTCGCTTACACTTGAAGTGGTCTTCGGATCCCCGAATAACTTCCGAGGCGAGAGTTAATCTTCGACATAGTTCCGTTCTGCAGCGGCTATCATGCACTGCTCGGACGAACTGTGTTTGCAAAGTTCAATGCGGTACCGCACTACGCATACCTCAAGCTCAAGATGCCAGGCCCTCGAGGAGTCAACACGGTCAATGGAAACACTGAATGCTCTCTCCGAACGGAGGAGCATACAGCGGCTCTCGCGGCACAAGTACAGAGCAGCCTCTTAAGGCAATTCTCGAGTCCGGCCATTAAGCGACCGGACACCGTCAAGCGCGCCCGGAGTAACCTTAAACAAGACCACCTGGCACGTTCCAAGCACGCGTAGCAATGCGGCCCCAACCCCAGGCCTCGCAAAATTGCAAGACCAGTACTTCGCGTACATCACTACGCTCTGGAGATACCATGGGCATAGGGGGAGGGGCACGACCACGGCAGGCCCAGAGTGCGGCTCAACCACACCAGGGGCTCCCAAATGTGTCATCCTTTTTCTTTCCTTTTTCTTTTTTCTGCTTATCCTCAGGACTCCGTTCCCCAGAAGCCCTGTCCGGCAGTAGACCTACCGAACTCATGATGCAACAGCCAAGGAAGGAGAAAAGCGATGACGAGTATCTAGGTGGTCTCCATTAAGAGCATTATACTTGTTTTATACACCATTCCGCAGCCTAACCCTAGAGGGGGGCATGTTAAATAGTCCCACCCCTTGCTTATCGCACTATTTGTATCGTTCTGCATTCATCGCAGTATATTTTGAATAAACAATGCATCGCTTTTTGCCAACCATTGCATTCCTTTTTTATACATATGTTCACTTATGACATGTTGCATCCGTACACTTTGGTACGGCTAAATACACCAGGGGCTTAAGTTCCCCATATTATGGTGTGATAAGTCTGAACACTTTCACAAGTGCGGCACCCCGAACTTATAGCATTATATGCATTGGCTCTGAATCATGTCTTGGGTTAATAGTTGGGTTTGCCCGGCTCCCATGTTTTGGTACCTTACGTTCCGTTATATCGGCTAAGGTGGCACTAGGAGAACCACTGCAATTGTGCCCCAGTTGAGTTGGGTGAGCACCTCAGTGGAGAAAGCTAAAACTGACCGTCATGATAGGGCGAGAGCCAGTCGCTGTTCGAGAGGTTTTTTCGAGTCCCTAAAGACTTATGCCGCTTAGGCGAGGAACGGCTTTGTCCGCCCAGGCGTGGATAAGCGCCCAATTGACCTTCGAACACTAGGGGCTTCGCCGAAATTTAAAATTATAGAATTCTATGGCTAAGTGAGAGTGTTCAAGCATTATAAGTCCGGTTGCCTCGTTAGTTGTGTTGGCGCCTCCTAGATGGACCCAAAAATGGGAACAAGAGCGCTCAAGTTTATCCCAAACACCCCACACTCGTGGCATGGGGCTGAAATAACGACTTGCCATCTCTTAGATTTGATAAGCGGCGCCTGAAAGGTAATATTTTAAATTAACAAGTGTTGCTTAGCACATATGAACAAAGTTTTCAGCGCACAGGATAACAAAATGCGAGTCCACTCAAAAATTACATCTTTGGAGAATTCACCCACAATAAGGCGGGCACCCTTCAGGACACCCTTATAATATATCTCGGGCGTGCGATACTCCTTGCCAGGCGGCGGCGTGTCCGTCACAAGCTTCTCGGCGTCCATCCTGCCCCAGTGCACCTTAGCGCGGGCAAGGGCAGCGGCACCTTCAATCTGAGCGGAATGCTTGATGACGTCGACCCATGGACAGGCGTCCACCAGCCGCACACACGGTGAAGTAGCTCCCGGGCATGGCTTCTTTGGGCCACGGCCGAACTATGAGGCCCTTCATGGCCTGTTCGGCCACCTTGTGAGCTCGACCAGCTGCTTCACTTTGGTCGCTTAGGGGCACCGGATGTCCGGCCTCGACATCTTGAGACCGAACACCTTCTCCGTCGAGATCCCTCCTCGGCTCTGTGAAAGCGCCCGACGCCGGACCTGCGCTGCAGGCAGATCTGTGAGCAGCTCTGGAGCTCTCGAATTCAGGTAAGTAACAGGTAATTCACTTTTACATGCTTGCTTTGCATGAAGAATGCCTTACCTGCCGCTATCTTCTTTACTGCCTCGATCTCCTGAAGGGCCTTTTGGGCTTTGGCCTTAGCGGCTTTGGCACTCTCAAGAGCCGACGCAAGCTCGGACTCTCGAGTCTTCGAGTCACGCTCCAAACCCTCATGTTTTTCCACGAGAGCCTGGAGCTCTTGCCGCACCTCCACCAACCGCACCTCCTACTTCTCTCGCTCGACGCGTTTTGCGGCCGCATTGCGTTCGGCCGCGGACATCGCCTCCTTCAGGGTCGCTACCTCGTTCGTAGCCCCTGGAGTACCCACGTTATTCTTATCATTTTTTCTTGCAACCAAATCCTTTTCGATAAGGTACAACTTTGATAAGGTGTTACTCACCTTCCTTGTCCTCGAGCTGCTTCTTGCGCGGTGAGCTTGATCTCGGACGCTCGAGACTCTGCTTCAAGAATTGACCTCCATGATTAGTCGGCGGAGGTCGGCAATGCAGCTGCATTCCCACATTGACATATTTTTGTTAGACTCCTTCAGTATATCTTTTTAGATCCTCGGTCCGGCTTTTCTTTCCGAACACCGAACCGAGCATCGGGGAGTTCTTGTCTATGCGGTACTATTTTTCATATCTTAAAATTCTTACCTCAAAGCTTTGTTAGAAGGCGATCACGAGCTTTAGGTCAGCCCGCTCTTGGTGAGCTGAACCTTCTGAATCACCGCGCTCATGACGGTGCGGTGTTCCTCGTTGATGGAAGCGCCGTTGAGCACCTCCAGCAAGTTATCCGGCGCCTCCGGTTGGACGGAGGCCGCTGGCATCGTAGTCTTTCCCTTCTTACGAAGGGGCCGCCCGCCGGACTCCGGAACCACTAAAGGTTCCGGTGCGGAGTCCGGTCCATGGTCCGGGAGGTTGCCCTGTGGCACCTCCGGGGCCTCCTCCTCCTGGTGGGTCCCCTTCTGGGACCCTACCTCGGCGTCGTCTGTGTCACGGGGGGAGGAGGCGGTCGGTAGTGAAGCGCTATTCATCAAGCGAACCCAGGACCCTTCGGCAAGCGGGAGATCATCCTTAGGCGGACTCTGAGTCGTATCGCGGCGTTAGAAAGACACCATGCGACAAAAAGAAAAATTATGAGTTATCCAGGAGTCCGGACACTTACGATCTCGCCAGGGGCTTGGCCCTTGAGGGCCACTCCTCGTCGCCGTCGTCGGCGTTGGTGGAGCAGTCCGGGGGAAGGGTCCTTCCCTTCTTGGACCCTTCGGCCTCCCCCGTTGGGTAAGCCTTCCTCTTCTTCTCTCCCCCCGCTGGGGGAGAGGCCTCTTTCTTCTCCTCCTTGTCTTCGTGGAAGGAGTCCGCCTTGGAGTCATCGGACGATGAATCCGATAACACCTGGCGCGGGGAACTCCTCCGGGTTCCGTGGCCTTCTTCTTAGCCTTCTTCTCCAAAGACCACGTAAGGCGCGGGACCGGCAGCCCTATCAAGCGGGCATCCGCTGGGTCTTGGAAGGGGCGGATAGTTAACCTGTCCGGGCGTCTTTGCCGAACTTTATTAAAGGTATTGGGAGCTTAGATCCCACATAGAGTCAAACTATGGAAAGCAAATGTCCCATAAAGGATAATATAGCTTACCTCGCCAGGCGGACGCTGCGAGTTGAATCCGCGATCTTGATGGCGGATCACGGGAACCTCGGCGCCCTTGAACAGCACCCTCCGGGCCTCTTAAATGCGTAGTGTCGAAGAGCCGCTCAAATCAGTGCTATGCGGATCTAACTCCCACAAATTGAAGTCCCACTTGTTGGCGGGAGAATCCGGCGGATGAGCATGACTGGATTACGTTGACAAGCTTGAGCTTCTTGTTCACGGGGTTTGGAGGCAGGATTGAGTCGGTCGGCTCTTTTGAATCGCCCCTAACAGGCCCTTCTCTTTCCGGGAGGTGAGTAAATGCAGGGATGCAGATCTGAATCGGGGACGCTGCCCATTCAAAGTCCGCGGCTCGGTGACATATATAGAACCACCCGATTGCCACCCTTTGATGGTTTCCATGAAGGCTCCCTCGAGCCAGGTGATGTTGGGCATCTTGCCCACAATGGCGCCTCTGCACTCCGCTAGCTACCCCCACTACCTTTGGCTTGACATTAAAGTCTTTAGCCATAAGCGAAGTGGGGCTGGATCTGAAGGAAGGCCTCGCCTGACGATAAGCTGAGATGTTGAGGATGAAATTGGGGCGGATCATGGAAATCCAGGCCATAGTAGAACATGAGCCCCGGACAAAAGGGTGGAGTGGGAAGCCCGTCCAGCGGAGAAATGGGAAGGAAAACCACCCTCTCATGGGGCCGGGGTGGGGATGAGCTGCCCCTCGTCGGGGAGCCGATCTGCGATATCGCTGGACAAATATCCGACCTTGCGCAGCTTTCTTGATGTGCCCCTCCGTGGCGGAGGAGGCCATCCTGCCTCCGCTCGGACATGGTTGGAGAAGGTTGAGGTGAGATGTGCGGACTTAGGCGCTGGAGCTCGAGTCTTGGGAGATGGATAAGCAAAGGAGGAAGAAGGCATAGGTAAAAGGTGGATCCTTATCCCTTATATATGGGCGGACCAAACTATCGTCCCCACCAGCACGGTAAAACTAAACTTATCTCCCAAGCGCCGCAATCAATGGCGCGGTTGGGTTACCCACGTCCGTATTCATGAGAATCGGCATAAGGGACACGATCTCTGCCCGACAAGGCGTGCCAAGAAACCACTTAGCTAAGCGCTGAGGTGGAATAATAAAAGCGATTCGAGTAAAGGCTTGGCGTGGTGTGACATCACGCCCACGAAATCGTCGGCAGATTGAACTTGTGTAAATATTATTCTCTCTCACGGTGGTATGTGGAATTTATTTTGCGAGCGGACACTATCTGGTGTTCACAATCTTCTATGAATTATTGGAGGAGGAACCCTCCTTGCAATGCCGAAGACAATATCTTATTTGGACTCGTCGTCATTGAAGCCTGGTTCGAGAGACTCTTGAGGAGTCTGGACTAGGGGTGTCCGGATAGCGAACTATCATCATTGGCGGACTCAAGAATATGAAGATACAAGATTGAAGACTTAGTCCCGTGTCGGATGGTACTTTCCTTGGCGTGGAAGGCAAGCTTGGCAATCTGGATATGTAGATCTCCTACCATTGTAACCGACTACTGTGTAACCCTAGCCCTCTCCGGTGTCTATATAAACCGGAGGGTTTTAGTCCGTGGGGCGAACAACAATCATACCATAGGCTAGCTTCTAGGGTTTAGCCTCCTTGATCTCGTGGTAGATCCACTCTTGTACTACCCATATCATCAATATCAATCAAGCGGGAGTAGGGTTTTACCTCCATCGAGAGGGCGAACACAGGTAAAAACATCGTGTCCCTTGTCCCTGTTACCATCCACCTAGGCGCACATTCGGGACCCCCTACCCAAGATCCGCGGTTTGACACCGACAACCATGTTCATCTACCGATGTCTTGTGGTCATGCATAGTGTGTTGCACCAAAGAAAAAACAACCAAGGAGCATATTTGTGTTGGTCCCAGTTTTGTTATCTTTAGACACGTTTCCCTATGTGAGCAGCAGCAAATCTAGTCCTACTCAAACTCTATAGCCTTGTCCCTTCCTTTCCTTTTTGAACTAGTACTTTCGCCCCTTCCTTTCCTCTTTGAACCATGTCCTAGATTTATGCAATACAACTTTCCCCACTACTTTCCCCCATTCCTTTCCTCTTTGAACCATGTCCTGGATTCATGCTATACAACTTTCCCCCTTCATTTCCTCTTTGAAACACGTCCTAGATTCATGCTATATACAACTTTTCCCACTACTTTCCCCCACTCCTTTCCTCTTTGAACCATGTCCTAGATACATGGTATACATGCAGCTAGAGCAATGCATGTGGAGTAAGTAAAATATACCTTAAGGTTCTTGGGGTGTGGTTCGATGGGTGACGGGATGGCGGCGAAGAAGAAGGGGTCGGAGGCCCTCCCGCGCCGCCGCTGGGTGGAAAGTGAACAACAGCGCCGGTAGTGGATTCCCTCCCTTGTCGACGGCGACAGCGTTAAGCCTCCTTCCCTTCCCGGCGGACGGATCCTGCCGGCTCTTTGAGCGGTAGTGAGGATAGAGAGGCCAGCGAAGTCTTGTTTAGATCTGGAGAGGCGAGAGTGTGAAGAGAGCAACTTCTAGCGCTTCGAGATCCAGCGGAGAGGCGAGAGAGTGTGAAGAGAGCACTTCTAAGCGCGAGGCTCCAGCGTGTATATATATATCTTGGAGAGAGAGTGAAGCGTGCAAACCCTAGAAAACATTTTGACCGATCAAAAGAATCCTCTGGCAAATATTATGCTCAAGTGTAGTTATCGAACCGAGACCTCAAGTTTGATGGCGAACAGGCTAACCAGCTACACAACCCTCCCGTTATGTTCAATGAGAGGAAAATAACCTTTTATACATTCCTGCATTCGTGTGACAGGCATGCCGTGTTTTGTGTGTGTGTGTGTGTGGGAGTCATTAGGATTTCAATCATAATCGTGCCATGTGGCTTTGGTGGTAAGACTATCCATAGTGGTGCAGAGATAATGCAGCCTTAGTCACCTTACCTCTCTCCATGTAGTACGTTGGGTCCCACCAGTCAGAGGGTGAAACAAACAAATTAATAAGAAAAATTAAAAGCGCCAGCGGTGTATCTTACTACCTCACACATCTCGCTACTACTCGGGAACACTGTCCAATTGATTCCTCTGTTTGCTCACGTACTATTTTAAGTGAATCCTTATTATAACATGCACACAAATTTTGGGCACTTGTATTCGACTTAAGTCAGTGTGCCACCGTATCTCGTATACTTACTAATCCCTCCATCTAGGTGTAATAAGTCACGTTAGAAGGTGCAACGGGACCAAGTGCGTGCGTGTGCATGTGTGTGTGTAACGGCATGTGTGTGTTAGAGAGTGCGACAGATCGACCTACTCCTACAGAGATATGGTGTGTAGTGTATGATTTTAGCCGCGAGAGTCGGTGCATCCTCTCATTTCTGGCGTGTCCGGTAGGGACATGCGGACAGCTACCACCCGCTCTGACCAGCTGGCCCACCCAAAGCCCCTCCACCGTCGCGTCGCTTCCTCCCAAAGCAGTCAGCGCCGCTCCAAAAATCGGTGCCGCATTCATGCCGGGCGAGCGGACGCGACCTCTCACTAAGCGCAAGAGTGATGGTTGCTTCGTCCGTCAACTTCTTCTGGGTCCATGTGATTTGACGGCTCATTGGTCTTTATTCTTGAGGTGGTAGGACTGCTTTGGATGTCCCACGCTTTCGTGAAAGGAGGTAGTAGATTACAATTTTCTCCATTCTTACAGCGGAGGAGTGCAAGAAGCGGTGAAAACACATGAGCTCGGTGATTACATGGCCCACCTCACACTATCACCGTCGACACCTAACTCTTTACATAGTACTCCCTCCGTTCCTAAATATTACTAGATGAGTCCCGCTCGTTGCAGCGGAACAGCGGTATATCTCTCGTGCAAAATTATCGATTTCATAGAACTAAAAAATCTATAACCGCATGACAAATCGGTAGCCAAACTAAATAAACTCCCATCATCATTTAGATCATCCCATAAGGAAAAAAGATCGATAACTGTTGGGGAGCGTGGCGAAAATTCAAAATTTTCTCGCATCACCAAGATCAATCTATGGAGATACTAGCAATGAGAGAGAGGGAGTGCATCTTCATACCCTTGAAGATCGCTAAGCGAGCGTTACAAACGTGGTTGATGGAGTCGTACTCACGGCGATTCAAATCGCGAAAGATCCGATCTAGCGCGAGCAGACGGCGCCTCGCGTTCAACACACGTACAGCTCGGGGCGTCTCCTTCTTCTTGATCCAGCAAGGGAGAGGACAAGTTGAGGAGAGCTCCGGCAGCAGCCGGTGTGGTGGTGGAGATTGCAGTTCTCTGGCGAGCCGCCAAGCACTACGGAGGAGGAGGAGGTGTTGGGAGGAGGGGGCTGTGCGAGGGCAAGGTGAAGCTCCCATCGCCTCCCCACTATATATAGGGGTGGAGGGGCGCTGGTTTCTTGCCCTCCAAGTCCATTGGGGCGTTGGCAAGGTGGGAGGAAAGAAATCCCATCATTTCCTTCCCCACGATTGTTATCCCCTTTTTAGGGATCTTGATCTTATCCCTTCGGGATATGATCTTATTCCTTCTAAGGGGGGATCTTGGTGTGCCTTGACCAGGGGTGTGGGGCCTTGCCCCCACTACCCATGTTCATGTGGGTCCCCCCATGCAGGTGGGCCCCACTCCGAAACCTTCTAGAACCTTCCCGGTACAATACCGAAAAATCTCGAACATTTTCCGGTGGCCAAAATAGGACTTTCCATATATAAATCTTTACCTCCCGACCATTTCAGAACTCCTCGTGACGTCCGAGATCTCATCCGGGACTCCAAACAACATTCGATAACTGCACACTAATTCCCATAACAACTCTAGCATCACCAAACCTTATGTGTGTAGACCCTACGGGTTCGGGAGACATGCAGACATGACCGAGACGTTCTCCGGTCAATAACCCACAGCGGGATCTGGATACCCATGTTGGCTCCCACATGTTCCACGATGATCTCATCGGATGAACCATGATGTCAAGGACACAGTCAATCCTGTATACAATTCCCTTTGTCTAGCGGTATTGTACTTGCCCGAGATTCGATCGTTGGTATACCGATACCTTGTTCAATATCGTTACCGGCAAGTCTCTTTACTCGTTCTGTAACACATCATCCCGTGATCAACTCTTTGATCACATTGTGCACATTATGATGATGCCCTATCGAGTGGGCGGAGATACCTCTCCGTCATGCGGAGTGACAAATCGATCTCGATTCGTGCCAACCCAGACACTTTCGGAGATACATAGTGCACCTTTATAGCCACCCGATTCGTTGTGGCGTTTGGTACACCAAAGCATTCCTACGGTATCCGAAGTTGCACAATCTCATGGTCTAAGGAAATGATACTTGACATTAGAAAAGCTTTAGCATATGAACTACGATCTTTGTGCTAGGCTTAGGATTGGGTCTTGTCCATCACATCATTCTTCTAATGATGTGATCCCATTATCAACGACATCCAATGTCCATGGTCAGGAAACCGTAACCATCTATTGATCAACGAGCTAGTCAACTAGAGGCTTACTAGGGACATGGTGTTGTCTATGTAACCACATATGTATCTGAGTTTTCTATCAATACAATTATAGCATGGATAATAAACGATTATCATGAACAAGGAAATATAATAATAACTAATTTATTATTGCCTCTAGGGCACATTTCCAACACCAACTCCTACTGCATAATGGGATTATATTTTTCTTTTTGACATGTTAATGGGACTTAAAAGCTCACTTACATGCATGCTACCGGTGCATGCTTGCATGCGAACATGTTGATGTGATTTAAAACCCACTCACATGCATGTGCCATGGTATTTACGCATGCTTGCATGTGGCTTAGTCTTGAGCCTCTCAACGTCTAGATCAGACGGCTATTATGACTGATTTACTTCATATAATGGCTACGTCAATTTTGATGATGTGACTCAAGGAGAGGATAGAGAATTCCTAGTAGTGGGGGCTAGCTATTACTAGTAGATAAGTCTTTGTAGAGATTCCACTAGGTGAACTACATACAGAACAAAATGAATGAATCTACACTTAAAATGCATCTATATACATCTGCATGTGGTTAATGGTGAAATCTCTACAAAGACTTATATTTAGGAACAGAGGAAGTACTAGTATAGTACTAGTACGTACTGTAATTTAATAGCGAGATAAATTTGTACAATGCTATGAAGCTTCCATCTCATGTTACATGTATCTTGCGTCCAAAGTTGCCCGTTGCAACATTTCATCAAATACAAAGGAGACTAACATGCATGCTATTGCATCTCAATGATTGACAGATCATAGAAAATATGTACTCCCTCCATTCCAAAATAAGTGTCTCAACTTTGTGCAAACATTAGTACAAAGTTGTACTACTACTAAAGTTGACACTTATTTTGGAACAGAGGCAGCTAAAGAAAAAAACGATCCATGCAGTCCCTAACCCTTGAACCGTGAACCCTGACCAGGCTTCAATTTTCTGGCAACGTTCGAGCTTCCTAATACATGAAGTTTGCAACCTTTTGACCATCGGATCATTTTGTGTAGTTTCACCAAAATCGAGATGAGCATCCCTGTGGCAAAGAAATTGAAGAAGCGTGATTAGAATAAGATTACAAGGACTAGTTGATGAGACATAAACTCATCACAAATATAGTACATAGAAGCCGATGAGGTGTCGGTATGTGCGGGGCAAAGAAGTAGAAAATATCCACGAGGGAGTGATGTGGGCAGCTGGAGTAGTGGTGCAAGCGGCTGTAAAGGAGTTGTACACGAGGGGCGTGCTCGACCTTGAGGAGGCGGCGGGGCGGCAACTTCCCGTCGCGGCGATGAGCAAGGGGCGAAGGCAACCTCACCAGCTTTGTGAGAGAGAATGGCGGGGACCCTGATCGGGGCGTGCTTGCGGTGGGTTTTCACCGTCGGCGGCGGACACATATACACTAAGAATCCACCCCTTCCCCAAGCGGGCGTGATCCGCCGGGATGTTAGAATGTGGCCATAGTCGTTTTGTGCGAGAGTGTGAAGAAAACCCGACAAGCAACGTGTAGGCTGGCCCGTCGACTATGTATATAGTGGGCGGTTTCCTTTTCTCTCCATATGAACCTATCATATTGCGTCGTGCCCTTGAAGAAAAAAATATTTATAAATGGCGCGCACCTACTACTCGTTCTCCTATAACCTTGCGCTTGGCATCTCCAAAATATTAACCTTGCGGTTGGCTCTTTGCCTCTTGGAAGTCGAGCAATAATGGTAGTGCAGTATATATCGTTACGGCTATATGAGACGAATGAATTGCTGCACGTCCACCGTGGGCGAGGTCGAGGCGAGGAGAGTGCTACTACATATGGAGCAAAATGAGTGAATGTACACTCTAAAATACGTCTATATACATCAGTGTTTGGAGTATGTACTAGTAGTTCATATTGAAATCTACTAAGGACATATATATTCCAAACAATATGATATAATCTCTATAACCAAGGTAGTAGGGACGAGGAGTAAACGGAGGGAGTAGTAAATTTTTCTCCTTGTCCTGCGAGCCACCGCGCGCATGGGCGAGGGAGGAGCAAGCTTCACCTCATCCTGCGAGCCACCGCGCCCGTGGGCGGGGGAGACTGCGTACTAAGCAAGCTTCTCCTCATTCTGCGAGTTGACGGGACACATCAAAAGTACTCCAGTGTATAGAGCCTTGCCTCTAAGGTAGGCCCCACATGGTTTGCCTCTTTCTTTAATTTAACATAACGCGTCAAGTCGCAATTTGTTTGTTCATCCGTGGTAGATGATCCTCCCTCCACCAAGTGGAAAACCAGCACACGTGCCAAATTACCACGTGGGCTGCCTTTTTCGTACAGAAATGAGCTCCACCGTGTACCCGCATGGGTGTGGTTGGGAAAGAGGCAGAATCGTCGCCGTGCATGCACCTCTTCTCTTCGTGCCGTCCCCCACCTATGTGGGTGTGTGTGAGAGATACAAACCGCGTTTGTGAGTGTTTTTGTTTTGTGGTGGGGGTGGGGGTGGGGTGGGGGTTGATTTAAGTGAATTATTTGTGGGAATATGTGTCGATGACATCTCAAACAAAATTTTGCATGCAATGTGTGTGAAATGGAGGCCTATCCATATCATACATAGAGGGTCGAGCAATCCATGAGAATAGAGGGAGGGGTCATAGCTATCGATAGAGTCGAAGAGAGGATCAAGTACGGGTGGGTGCGAGATTGATGAAGAGAGCCATCGAAATTGTGTGTGTGTGTGTGTGTGTGTGTGTGTGTGTGTGTGTGTGTGTGTGTGTGTGTGTGTGTGTGTGTGTGTGTGTGTGCAAGTCAAAGATATAGGGCGTGGCCTACAGATGTTAGAGGACACATGTCAAGTTTGTGTGTGGCGGGGAGACATGACTAGGCGCTTGATGTATCGGGGTGTGTGGGGGGGGGGTGGGGAGGGGTGGCGAGGCCTAACTATAGAGGTAGAAACGACTCGTATATGTGTTGAGAAGGAGAGACCCAGCTATGTCATGAGGGAGATCGGTCGACATCCATACATAAGCGAAGGGCGGAAATATGCTAGGATAGAGAGAGAGAGAGAGAGAGAGAGAGAGAGAGAGGGTAACGTCTTGGATGGGTGATGGAGTTGCTTCTCGGAGATGTTGGGAGAGGCCTACTAGACAAGCGAGGGTGGAACTGCAATGTTATCAATAAGAGTGGGGATGTGTTTACGTGTGTGCACATGCGTGATAGATCTGTGGGGCGCATCCATGGATGATGAAGGGAACCATGTGTTTGGTAAGCAAACCTAACTAGATCGGTAGATCAATTGTTGTTTATCGGAGGAAGGAGACACAACTAATGAGGTAGATCGATCGATGTGTGGGTAAAAGCGAGTTATAAGGACCTAGCTTGCTATATGTATAGCGAGAGATCGGTCGGTGTCGTCCATTTGTTAGAGGCAAATAAGGCCCAGTGAGGCGGATAGAAAGAGAGAATGGAGCTAGGAGGTGGTGCGAGAGGCCCAACTGCTAGCTAGATAGGGGAGGTGTGCGGTTGTGAGATCGATTAAAGAGGGGTGAGAGTTTACGTGTGTCGACCATATGAGAGACACGAGGCAAGGACACATAAAGAGGAGATTGAAGCTATGTGTGTATGCTATAGGTAGGCATTGCTGGAGAGGTTTATCGATCGGTGTGTGTCGGAAAGGAGTTGTGGAGACTCGGGAGAATGACCTAAAGGAAAAAATGAATGTACCCGGTGGATAGAATGCCGAGGGAGGGGGAGGGCGAGGAGGGTGTGTGCATGCACGAGAGAAAGTTAGTGGTAGCTACAAAGGTTAGAGGATTGTGTGAGTGTAAGAGACTAACAAAGATCATAATTTGATATGAAAGCGGATTCATATATTTGAATAGGAGATCATAGTGTTTTAAACATTGCATGCATGAATATAGCGGTGATACACGTGCTGTGCACATGTTATACCATAATGTGATAATGCATGGCGTTTGCAACTCACAGCTAAATGCCAAACAATCTAAACCATACTATACATCAAACAATCTCACATTTTTATTTGAATTTGTGATAATGTGCGGCGTTTGCAGCTTACAACTAAATATCGAGCAATCTAAACAAAACTATATATCGAACATTCTCACATTTTATTTGAATTTGTGGTAATGCGTGGTGTTTCCAACTCACATCTAAATACTTGTAGGCGTAGGGGGCGGGGCACCATACATAATGTGATAAACACATTATACATATGAGACATGGTTTAGATTATGAAGATATAGCTAGAGCTAGAAATGTAATGTGATTTGAAACCAAAATAAAGTGGATTCAAAAAATCTAGTTCGAGTTCATATAGTACACATAGTTCATATGTAACTCGATACTGATCATGTGGTGTGCTGTGAAGATAATACACAAACGATGGTTTAACTTGACAATAATGATGATTGTAGATCTTATTAAAACAGAGAAACAAATTCAAATGCTTTGACTTCACAACAATCATTACTGTAGATCTTATTCAAATTTAGTTCATATTGAAGCGGTAGTATATACATTTGGAATGCACTAAAACATTCATTTGAGTAGTAGGTTGCATGCATTATACACGTAGCAAAATATTTTAATTGAACATAACATGAATTCAAAGTTTTGAATGACATTTGTAGTCGCATTGATTTGGTACAGATCAGTTAGGCTTGTCAGGAAATTTCAACCCGCGCCTTGTTAGCCCGAAATATTTAAGATATATCTTTGTCTCGTTGTGCTCCGACAACTCCCTCCATCTCAATCCGTGCCTTGCTATTCCGAAATTACAGCAGCGAAAACTCCCACCTCTGTGAAATCGACCGTGAAATGCCGTGGTACCCTGAACGAAGAACCGCCTCAAATCGGTGGGGGTTACTTTCGTAACTTACCCCACATTTCGGACAAGCGCGTCTCTAAGCCATGGTTCCCCATCCGCCCACCCATTCGTACACCGAGGCCGCGAAAACCCGCGACGAAACCCCACACCCTACTTCGTCCGCCACCCAGCCGGAGCTTCTTCCCTGACGACGTCGTCCACAGCAACACCTCGACGTCCCTCATCCACCGTACCGGATGAGGATTTGTCGTTGATCTCATCGTCCCGCCAGTTCAGCCACCCCGTCCTCCACCTCAAAGGAGCTGCCCCGACGTTTCCCTCGTCTTTCGCGCCACCTCCATTCCCACACCGCCGTCTTCACCTGCACCACCGGAAGAGCATCATCATCACTGTTTCCTCGGATGAAGCTGCGGCCTAATCGGCACCACCAAAGGGGTTGTACACTAATCGCCGCATTTTCTTCTTGATTCGATCTCACGGTGCTGCCGGCGCTTGGTCCCGAGCCGACACGGCGCGGCTCCATCCTGGCGGCGTCGCCGCCACTTCCTCCAGGCGTCGCTCCCTCGGTGGCGATGTCCACATCGATGAGGAGCTCTTTGTTGCTTTAGCTCTCGCTCGCGCTGCTGCTCTGCTCTTGCTCTTGGTCCCCTGCCTGGTCTGCTCTTGCTATTGCTCTTGCTCGCGCTGCTGCTCTCGCTCTTGCTCTTGCTTGCGATGCTGCTCCGATTTTGCTACACTTCAGTCGACTGAATCGACTTTTGGGTCAGTCGATTTCCAAGGGGTGGGCTCGCCGGGGTGAAGGAAGAACCAACAGCAGCGGGGAGGGGGGATCGCTAGAGAGGTACCCCACTATCTATCTTAGGGTTTAGGATGGGGGTGGTGGTCGCCGGCGGTGGCAGGGCGTTGGCGGGGCGGTGGCGTGGGGATCGTCGGAGAAAAAGCTCGGCACGGGGGGCCTAGATGGATGGCCGGGGCGGCGGAGGACCGGCAGTGGGTAGTGTTTTGGTGGTGAGGCGGCACCACCGCCCGCAGGCGGCGAGGCTGCTGCTTGGCCGATGGTGGTGGCGGCTCGAGGGTGGAGGTTGAAGATGAACCGCGGGCCCTTGATTTCGTATCCAACGGCTACAAAATCGTGACGAGAGATGAAAAAAGTCGATCGACCGACATGTAGCCTCACCTTGCTAGTGCGTTCGGTTTAATGAGCAAAATTCAGTTTCGACAGTTAAGTTCAGTTTAACAGTTAAGTTCGAGAGATGAGCGGCTGATGTATTTTACATCTAGCACTTTGTGGTTATGTATTTAATGTCATGTATTGGAGATGCTATTAGAATTCCCTCGAGTTAACGTTGTTCGTTGTCTCTCTTGTCTGCTTGACCTCGGCGTCGTACAACTCACTGGAGCTTCTCCAACAACGAAACCCTCCATCACAGTGGAGCAGTACCTCGGGCTCCATCTCCAGACGCCTAAGATCTTCTTCCCCTCCTCCGACAGCAAAGTCAGCCGGAGCATTCTCACCGGACAACCCAATCACGCTGAGATCGACATGGCTTCGCCAAAGAGGTTGTACACTTGTTGCATCTCTTTTTTACTCTACATGTTATATATATTGTCCACTGAGCACACGGATTTGTTCCTTTAGTGTCTCCTTGAAAGAAAAAACATAGGAATTTTAATTTTCACTTGTCCTCCTTTTCAAAAATTTCTATTCATGAAGCACAAGACTAAGAGATAGTAGCATAATAGCATTATAACTGTACATTTTCTTGTGGTTTGACTTAATCTCACCATGCTTCTTTGCATCTTGTGATCTTCAATTGTTGTGAATCAAACACCCAGTTAGCGAAATCCTGTGCTTTTAAATTATACATTTTGCCGTGCATTCCTATCATATTCTGTCTATTTCCTATCCTGCATTGTTGGAATCCTCCAATTCAAACGAGCCCTTACAAATTACTTCTCTTACGAGATAGTTGTCAAAAACCTTGTGTGGTTCGTCCGGTCTGCTTTCGCCGTCGTCCACCCCAGCTCAGTGCTCCAATGACAGAAGGGTCCAGCCTGGCGAGATCCAGCCTCGGTGTCTTCGCCGCCTCAGATCTTCTTCCCCGCCGCTTGCAGCCTTGAAAACTGCATTACCATCATGAACTGAGCAAATGACCTCGAGGACTACACGGGTCCGCAAGAGAGGTCGCACTCTTTCGTGTCTGTTTACGTTATGCATCACTTAATATTACATGCTACTTTATCGTCCTGTTCACCGATTAGACTCCTAGTCAACTCCAAACTAATGGTCAAACTTGAGTTTTTAAATGGTCGTGGGGTACATATCGGGGCCGCTATCAATAGTATCTATCTACTATCTGGTTAATCTCCGGTGTCTACTATGAGTTTCACGTTGGGTGGGAAACAAACAGTAAAGAAGCCATTATCTGTATTTATTAGCGAAGCCATTATCTGCTTGCTATTATTGGTTTTGGGTCTATCCACGAGTTGCTACCATCACTCTGGATTTCTGCATGCACTCCTTACATAATCTCACTATGTTTTATTCCTATGCATAGCGTTATTGTAAACAATGGGCCCGAACATGTAGAGCAAAAGGCGAGCCTTGCATGGCAATATAATTTCATCGAGCGTCGCTCCATAGTAAGCGCAAAGGCAGCCCCCCTCCACGCATTTGGATTGTGTCGAGAGGAAGATATACATTACGAGGGGATTCAGAAGGATAAGATAACTCCTATTTACCCCCTGAGGTCTTCGCTCTAACTTGGCATGCTGATGTTGGTTATATCATGCATATGGTGTCTTGCATTGCTTACTTTATAAATCAAATATGTCATCTGCTTAGTTTAGACATCCTTTGTGTGAATTTCATTTGTTTAGTTTATTCATCGTTTATGTGAATTATGCAACGCCACCTTGTTTAGCCAGGCATCATATATGTGAATTTTGCAATGCCATCCTGCTTAGCCAGTCATCTTATATGTAAATTATATCAGGCCATCCTTTTTTTTATTACATATTACATTCGTCAACAATGTTAGTACATTCAACTGCTCTTCGTGTGCATCAGCCATTTGACAAGGTGATGGCAAATTCTGGAGTTAAAACAAGGTCTTCTGAGCAGACTATGCTATCTGACGAAGCGCATATCTCGCTGGTCATGGATAGCTCCTCAGAGGAGGATTCAGAGATAGATGACCAGTCCTATTCCCCCCCCCCCCCTGTAACGCCCCGAGACCGACGCTCCAGAAGACTTCCAGCTATTCCGAGTTTTGTCGTGTGATTTGTTTTCTTTGTGCATTCATCATGCCATCTCTTGCATTGCATCATGTCATCATGCCATCATATCATTAATTTTTAAAACTCACTTAATAAATTGCATAGATCGTTGATCTATTTAAATCGAGGATATTCACATGGTGATTTCTCTTTATAACTTATCCTCCAATATTAGGGAGCTATAATAAAATATTCCAATTATTTGGATTTACATAAACACACTTACAAAATATCCTAATGCCTTTGTGGTTTTAATTCTTGATCTCCAACTTTGCCATTTATTCTTTCATCATCTTAGGAGCTCCACCAAAAATCCCAACATTTTGGAAACCTCTAATTCTAGTCCTTGCTCAAACCTTTTGAATTAAATTCAAATGACTGAATTTAATTCTTGCAATCTTGCCACTCCTATTTTTCATGGACCGTGCACATTTTTGTGAGTCCGGAAAATTATCCATATCTTGTATATTCTTTCCCTAACCCTCTCTTTCTCTTCCTTCTCTGTATTTCTTTTACGCTTAAGAGTAGAGAGAAGAACCCAGCAACTGGGCCTCCCAAACCTCCGCGCCCGGCCCAAGGCCTAGGCCCAGCCGCACCTAACCCTAGCCCGGCGATCCCCATCTCCCTTCTCTCGATCCCTTCCTCCCTCTCGTGCGCCGCCAGAGACTCCCGATTCCCCCCTCGCTCAACGCATCTCTCCCCCTGTCGCCGCCTTCCATCCGGTCCCTTCTGCCTCCTCCTCGCTCGCCTCCCTCCTCCTCGTCGTGGGAGTCTAGCCACCCGTCCCTTGAGGAGGCCGCCGCCATGTGTCGCCCTTGAGGCGCCAACGCCACCAGACCGCCGTCCCACGAGCTTCCTCGCCGTGCTCGGACGTCCTCCTCCCGGGGACCGACGCTGCTGCCACCGTCGTTGTTCGAGGCCAGCGCCTCGCCTCTTCTTCGAACCGGGGAGCAGAGACCCCTCTCCATCCTGTCGCTCGCCGGAGTAGGCTACCAGCTCCGCCATTGCACCTCGTCGCCGGAGTCCCGCTCCTCTGCCTCCCTGCTTCGTCCGCCGTGCCGTCATGCTGCAGCGCCACCGGCCTCCACCTCCCCCTCGCCGCGGCTGCACCCTGCAGGAGCTCCGCCTCCTCTACTTCGCGCCATCCTCTGCCTCCTCTACGGCGACCAGGGGCCCCATCGCCGTCGCGACCTTCGCCTGCTGGAGCCGCTGCCGCCACCACGGGATCTGGCTGTGCCTCGTCAGGGTCCTCCCCTGCCGCGCCTCGGTCCCTGCTGGATGCTCCTCTGCCGTCATAGACAGGAGCTAGAGCTCCTTGCCGCATCACTGTTGTGCCCCGTGCGTTCCGTTACATCTCTGTCAAGGCCGAGATGACGCCCAGGAGCAGGAGGTTGATGACCCGTCAAGTTCATGTACGACCATCTTCGCCAAGACTGAACCCGTCAAGTACCTTGTGGATGCGTCGAAGTACCACGACATTCGGAGCCCCTTGGAAACGTCAAGTTCGACTACCATCGCGAGAACGACTACTACAACTACCGTCACCAAGATCGCGAGTACCTCTACCGTCGACGTGAACAACTACTTCCCACGACGACCGTGAACGACTACTTCCACTACGAACTCGATCCGCCCAAAATGCGCTTGAAGGTATAACCACGAGGCGCGCCCGTGAACAAATGCATGTTGTATGAGATGCTCGTGTTTGCACCGTGCCCGTTTGCTTCATGCACGTTCCTCCTTGTTCGCCATGCTGATGACCCGTGGGAACCCGGTAACCGGGATCACCCCACCATCTCTAGCATGTTCCGCACATCCGCATGCCTCCTTTTGCACCAGTATCTCCGTGAGTTACCGGAACCGATATGTTGCCGTGGCATCATTTTCGGATTCGTTGTCGTGGCACCCCTTTCTTCCACCACGGTGACAAATGCTTCATAACATGCTCATGTCAACATTTTCATAAATATTGCCTAAAACTTGCATATGTCATTCGCATCATGATAACAACATATAAAATGTTTAAAATTATTGTTGCATTAAACTGCTAAATAACATGGGGATTTTCCGGAATTGTTGTTTGTTGTTCCGGCCTCATTTAAACTTGCCTAAATAGTTAGTTTATTGCTTCACCTCTTGCCATGTTTAACAACACTTAATATTGTTTGGTAGCATAACCAAGAGAGAACTAAATAATTCATGTGGTGTTCCGTCAATATGCAACTCGTTGCATATTGAGCTCCACTTAATTTGTAGTGTTGTTTGTTGCACTTTGCCATGCCATGCCTCATTAAACCGGACATGCATCATACTTGATTGTGCTTCATGCCATGTTTATCGATGGTTATTTACTATGTTGTTTGTTTCTTTCGGGTTGCTTCTCTGGTTAGCCGGTTTCGTTCGAATTGTGAGGATTCGTTAAATCTCGACCGTTTGTCTTCTTCTTGGACTCGTTCTTCTTCCTTGCGGGATCTCAGGCAAGATGACCATACCCTCGAAATCACTACTATCTTTGCTATGCTAGTTTGCTCGCTCTTTTGCTATGCAAATGCTACGATGCCTACCATTTGCTTGTCAGCCTCCCAAATTGCCTTGTCAAACCTCTAACCCACCATGTCCTAGCAAACCGTTGTTTGGCTATGTTACCGGTTTGCTCAGCCCCTCTTATAGCGTTGTTAGTTGCAGGTGAAGATGAAGTTTGTTCCTTGTTGGAACATGGAGATGTTGCTCCTTGTTGGAACATGTTTACTTGTTGGGATATCACAATATATCTTATTTAATTAATGCATCTATATACTTGGTAAAGGGTGGAAGGCTCGGCCTTATGCATGGTGTTTTGTTCCACTCTTGCCGCCCTAGTTTCCGTCATATCGGTGTTATGTTCCCGGATTTTGCGTTCCTTACACGGTTGGGCTATAATGGGAAGCCCTTGACAGTTCGCCTTAAGTAAAGCTCCTCCAGCAATGCCCAACATTGGTTTTACCATTTGCACTAACAACCCACCACCTTCCCTTGGGTTCTGCAGACTCAAGGGTCATCTTTATTCTAACCCCCCCGGGCCAGTGCTCCTCTGAGTGTTGGTCCAAACTAAGCTGCCTGCGGGGCCACCTCACTCGAAGTCTGGTTTTACTCGTAGCTAGACTCATCTGAGTATGACCTGAGAAAGAGATATGTGCAGCTCCTATCGGGATTTGTCGGCACATTCGGGCGGTGTTGCTGGTTTAGTTTTACCCTGTCGAAATGTCTTGTTGTACCGGGATACGAGTCGATCGGAGTGTCTCGGGTGGAGTCTATTCCTTGCTGACCGTGAGAGCTTGTCATGGGCTAAGTTGGGACACCCTGCGAGGATTTGAACTTTGAAAGCCGTGCCCGCAGTTATGGGCAGATGGGAATTTGTTAGCGTCCGGTTGTAGAAAACCGAAGTTGACCTTAATTAAAATACATCAACTGCGTGTGTAACGTGATGGTCTCTTCTCGTGGTCCGGAAGTGAACACGATGTTGGAGTTATGTTTGGCGTAAGTAGTTTGGGATCACTTCTTGATCGCTACTAGCTTCACGACCGTGCCTTGCTTCTCTTCTCGCTCTCTTTTGCGATTGTAGCCACCATATATGCTGGTAAACTTGCTGCAGCTCCACCTCATGCCTTTACCTTACCCATAGCTTAAATAGTCTTGATCTCGCGGGTGCGAGATTCTGAGATCCCGTGGCTCACAGATACTTCAAAACCAGTTTGCGGTGCGGTGAAACCGTGCGGTGGCGCATCCGAGCTCAAGGAGGAGCTCGATGAAGATCTTGTTCATTGTGTTGTTTCGTTTGAGTTGATCGATAGTGGAGCCCGGTTGGGATGATCGGGGACCTTTATGCATTTGAGGTTCTTCTTTTATTTTGGTTCCGTAGTCGGACCTTGATTGTATCTGGATGATGTAATGCTTTATTCATGTAATTGTGTGAAGTGGCGATTGTAAGCCAACTATGTATCTCTTTCCCTTATGTATTACATGGGTTGTGTGAAGATTACCTCACTTGCGACATTGCTTTCAATGCGGTTATGCCTCTAAGTCGTGCTTCGACACGTGGGAGATATAGCCGCATCGAGGGCGTTACAAGTTGGTAATCAAAGCCATCCCCTACCTTAGGAGCCCCACCGCTTGATCGTTTTTAGCGGCCGAGTTGTGTCTAGAAAAATGTTTTGAGTCATTTAGGATTATATATATCGGAGAGTTAGGAATTCTTTTTACTCCCCAGTCTCTTCATCGCTCTTGTAAGGCATCCTGACGTAGAGTTTTGACTCTTCTCTTCTCAAATTTCACTAAATTTTTTTTAGGATCCAGCGGGTATCTTGGAATCGTTCCGATGGTTTTATGATGAGAACATTGTCTTGGTGCCTCTGTCGGGGTTTAGTGGAAGTGTCGGGGAGTTGAGCTCTCAGTGTTGTCATCATAATTTTATCGTTGCAGTTCGGAATACTGAGTTTAATGCGCCGACATCGAAAATCTCTTTTATGCAGTTCATTGGTGAGATAACCCGATAACCCGATCTTGAGGTGAGTGCGGAGTATCGCCATAACTTATATAACGGATGCTTTTGAAGGTTGAGGTGAACGATTTCGAAGGTTTCTTGGTTATGTGTTGAAGGATGGATACAGTGGATGTAGGATTTGCTAGTTTTGGGTGAGATATTATGCTTCCTGTATCCCCAACACCTGATTGCATAACAGGAAAATTTCGGGAGTTTCATAGGTGGGAATTCAAGTAGCTCTTAGGATATCTTTCCGGCGAATGTATGATATGAAATTGGGGTTCGACATCTAGTGGTCCGCCTATTCACGGTTGGTTTCTGATGGTCTCGTTGTGTCTTAAAGAGTCCTTGGCTATGCCGACTCGGGGCGCTTCGTATGTCATGTGCCTTGCCTTGTACATGATGGTCTGTCTGATCGAGCCGTGTAGGCCCCACCATGAAAACTTGGACGAAATCTCTATCATATGTTTGTTCCGGCTTATACGCAAGCCAGTCCTTTGTTTTTGTTTTGAGTTGTGGTATTGAGTTGCTTCAATGTCAAGTGTTGATTCCATACCTTTCCGAAATGGTGTTCTCATACTCCGATGTGAATACCAATCCTTCTCGACAATCGAGATTGTCATGTCAATCCTTTTCAACCGGCGTGTTTCTCTTCAAGTGGATCCGATCACTTCAACATCAGCAAGACCAATTATCATTTCTTCTCAACGGTGTTTGTTTCATCCGTCTCCAAGTTGCCTTTGTTTTTATGCAAGTTTTAGGCAATATTTATGAAAATGTTGACATGAGCATGTTATGAAGCATTTGTCACTGTGGTGGAAGAAAGGGGTGCCACGGCAACGAATCCGAAAATGATGCCACGGCAACATATCGGTTCCGGTAACTCACGGAGATACTGGTGCAAAAGGAGGCATGCGGATGTGCGGAACATGCTAGAGATGGTGGGGTGATCCGGTTACGGGTTCCCACGGGTCATCAACCGCAGCGAGCGAGGAGAGCGTGCATGAAACAAGCGGGCGCGGTGCAAACACGAGCATCTCATACAACATGCATTTGTTCACGGGCGGCATCTCGGGGTTATACCTTGAGCGTGCATTTTGGCGGATTGAGTTAAGTAGTGGAAGTAGTGGTTCACGGTCGTCGTGGGAAGTAGTTGTTCCGTCGGCGGTAGAGTACTGCGATCTTGGTGACGGTAGTTGAAGTAGTCGTTCTCGCGATGGTAGTCGAACTTGGCGTTTCAAGGGCTCCGGATGTCGTGGTACTTGCGCATCCACAAGGTACTTGCGGGTTCGGTCTTGGCGAAGATGGTCGTACATGAACTTGATGGGTCATCAACCTCCTGCTCTGGCGTCATCTCGGCCTTGGCGGAGATGTAACGAAACGCCGCGAACTGCGATGATGCGGCAAGGAGCTCCAGCTCCTGTCTATAACGAGCGAGCATCCAGCGAGGGACAAAGCGCGGCGAGGAGGACCGGACGAGCACAGCCGAGATCCGTGGTGGCGGCGGCGAGCTCCGATGGTGGCGAAAACGCGGCAGCGATGGGGCCCCTGATCGCCGTAGAGGAAGCGAAGGATGGCGCTTGAAGTAGAGGCGGAGCTCTGAAGGTGCGGCCGCGGCGAGGTCGAGGCGGTGGCGCTGCAGCATGGCAACACGGTGGGCGAAGCGAGGCGAAGGCGAGACTCGGCGGCGAGTGCGATGGCGAGCTGGTAGCCTACTCGGCGGCGGCAGGATGGAGAGGGTCTCTGCTCCCGGTTGAAGAAGAAGCGGCGGCCTCGAGCAGCAGCAGCGGCAGCGTCGGTCCCGGGAGGAGGGCGTCCGAGCATGGCGAGAAGCTTGCGAAGACGGCGATGCAGTGGCGTTAGGCGCTCTGCGGCGTACATGGCGGCGGCCCTCTGCGGGGCGGGTGGCTGAACTCCTGACGAGGAGGAGGAGGCGGGCGGAGGCGAAGGATCGGACGGAAGGCGGCGGGGGAGAGATCGTCGGCGAGGGGGAATCGGGAGTCTCTGGCGGCACGAGAGGAGGAAGGATCGAGAGAAGGGAGATGGGGATCGCTCGGGCTAGGGTTAGGTCTTGCTGGGCCTAGGCCTTGGGCAGCAGGGGAGGTTTGGGAGGCCCAGGCTGCTTGGTTCCTTCTCTCTCTACTCTTAAGCGAAAAAGAAATCTGAGAAGGAAGAAAAGAGAGGTTAGGGAAAGAATATCGCATGCGGATAATTTTCTGGACTCACAAAAATGCACAGTCCATGAAAAATAGGGTGGCAAGATTGCAAGAATTAAATTCAGTCATTTGAATTTAATTCAAAAGGTTTGAGCAAGGACTAGGAATTAGAGGTTTCCAAAAATGTTGGGATTTTTGGTGGAGCTCCGGAAGATGATGAAAGAATAAATGGCAAAGTTGGAGATCAAGAATTAAAACCACAAAGGCATTAGGATATTTTGTAAGTGTGTTTGCGGTAAATCCAAATAATTGGAATATTTTATTATAGCTCCCTAATATTGGAGGATAAGTTATTAAGAGAAATCACCATGTGAATATCCCTCAATTTAAATAGATCAACGATCTATGCAATTTATTTAGGTGAGTTTTAAAAATTAATGATATGATGGCATGATGACATGATGCAATGCAAGAGATGGCGTGATGAATGCACAAACAAAACAAATCACACGACAAAACTTGGAATAGCTGGAAGTCTTCTGGAGCATCGGTCTCGGGGCGTTACACCCCCCCCCCCCCCCCCGAGGTGTATGCTCTAACTTGGCAGGGTTATGTTGCTCATATCGTGCGTATGGTGTCTCGCATTGATATGCCATTTGATTAGTTTAGACATGCGTTGTGTAAATGCCACCTGTTCAGTGTCTGATTACCATATATGTGAATTATGCATTGCCATCTTGTTGCAAGACATTATATATGTGAATTATACAATGCTATCTTGTTGCAAAGGCATTATATATGTGAATTATGCAATGCCATGCTGTTTAGCCAATCATCATGTATGTGAATTATATCATACTATCATTTTTTTGTATTACGTGTTCCATTTATGGAAACAGCGTTTGTATATTCAACTACTCTTCTGGCGTCGGCCATTTGAAGCGGTGATGGAAGTATCTGGAGTGAAAACAAGGTATTCAGAGTAGACAATGCTACTTGCTGAAGCAGACATCTTGCTGGTGATGTCTACTACACAACCTTCTTCTTGTAGACGTTGTTGGGCCTGCAAGTGCACAGGTTTGTAGGACAGTAGCAAATTTCCCTCAAGTGGATGACCTAAGGTTTATCAATCCATAGGAGGCGTAGGATGAAGATGGTCTCTCTCAAACAACCCTGCAGCCAAATAACGAAGAGTCTCTTGTGTCCCCAACACACCCAATACAATGGTAAATTGTATAGGTGCACTAGTTCGGCGAAGAGATGGTGATACAAGTGCAATATGGATGGAAGATATAGGTTTTTGTAATCTGAAATAATAAAAACAGCAAGGTAACTAATGATAAAAGTGAGCGTAAACTATCACCGTAAGCTATCCTAAAGGTCTTACTTGGCACTTTATTGAAACAAAAGCTATAAAACATGATTACTACAGTAGCATAATCATGTGAACACACAAAAACAGTAAGTATAAATATTGGGTTGTCTCCCAACAAGCGCTTTTCTTTAATGCCTTTCTAGCTAGGCATGATGATGACAATGATGCTCACATAAAAGATAATAATTGAAACATAATGGGAGCATCATGAAGCATATGACTAGCACATTTAAGTCTAACCCACTTCCTATGCATAGGGATTTTGTGAACAAACAACTTATGGGAACAATAATCAACTAGCATAGGAAGGTAAAACAAGCATAGCTTCAAAATTTAAGCACATAGAGAGAAACTTGACATTATTGCCATTCCTACAAGCATATTATAGCGCCGGATCCGATCGCGGTGTTACTTGATTATTAAATCGTTGTTGCCATGTCATCTGCTTGAGTGTTGCATTGCCATGTCATCATTTGCATTTTATCAGGTCATCATGTGCATTTCATTTTGCATACATGTTCATTTCATGCATCAGAGCCTTTTTCCGTTGTCCGTTTTGCAATCCGGCGCTCCTATGTCACCGGCGTCCCCTTCTTCTCTCTTGTGGTGTGCGGGTATTAAACTTTCTCGGAATGACCGAGGTTTGCCATGCGGCCTTGGTATAGCACCGTGAACCGCTTTGTCAAGTTCGTGCCATTTGGAGGTCGTTTGGTACTCAGCAGTTAACGGATAACCGTAAAGCCCTCTTTTGTTTGCAGCCCAACACCTCTTCCAAAGTGGCCCAAAACCCATCTAACTTCCCTCCATGCTCTCGATCGTTCGATCACGATCGCGTGGCAGCTCGCTCCTCATTTGGACTCCCTAGCTCCCTCTACCTATAAAAGCGTCCCTCCCTTCCATTTTCGCGGTCTAATCCCCCAAACCCTAGCCTCTTCCACCTCCGCGGCGCGGACATGTCCACTCTGCCGCCGGACCGTCCGGCCCCATGCCCAGGGCGAATCCAGCGCCCCACGTCGCCAGCCCGCCGCCGGTCAGCGCCTCCACAGCGGGCCCGCCGGAGACCAGATCGGGCCACAGGAATCCCGCCGAGCCGTCGGTCCCAGCTTCGCCCGGCGGACCTCGTCGCCGCGCCCGCCCGCCGGCGTGCCGCCGCCGCCTCGTTAGCGCCTTCGCGCCGCCACTGCTTTTTCTGCCGCGCGCCTCGCCCGGGCGAAACTCCCCGCCCGTCGCCCCAGCCCCTCGCC
This sequence comes from Aegilops speltoides, assembly GCA_021437245.1. Classification (NCBI taxonomy): domain Eukaryota; kingdom Viridiplantae; phylum Streptophyta; class Magnoliopsida; order Poales; family Poaceae; genus Aegilops; species Aegilops speltoides. The sequence goes on from CM038146.1 coordinate 109,822,198, forward strand.
TCGCCTTCCCGCTCGGCGCGCCGCCTCTCGCCCTCGCCCGGCGACAAGCGCCTTCCCGCCGCCGCCGAAACTCCGCCGCCGCCGAAAAGGCCGATGCTCGCCGCCTCACGGATCAAGACCCGGGGCGGATCCGCCCGTTCCGCCCTTGGTCTTGCCCCACTCGCCGGGCGCCGTCCCTCGCCGGGCCGGAAGCCGCCGCCGTCCTGTTGGCGAGTGGGAAACGCTTCGTTCGCTTGCCTCGCCCGCGCATAGGCCTCGTGAGCCCCCCTCGGCCAGCGGCCTCCTCACAGCCGGCCTGCGGCCTCCTCCTGGTTCGGACCTCTCCAAGGCCCAGCTCGGCCGGCCGGGCCTCAGCCCACTAGGTGAGGCCATCCCCAGCGCCCCTCCTTTTTTTTCCTGATTGGGCCAGCCTGTAGTTTCGGCCCGCTTCAGGTTTTTTTCCTTCCTGCGAATTTAGCTATTATCCAGTGATTTAACTGTTTTACAGAAAAACCCTCATGTTCATACATTTAATAACTCCACAACCGTGCATCGGATTAAAATGATTTTAATATGTAAAATGCTTAGTTTTCATCTAGTTTCATAATATGCCATTTTCATCCATGTTTAAAATATTTAAAATGTTGTTTGTTTAAATTTGCTCAAATGCCATGTTAAAATGATTTTATTCATAACTAAATAACCGTAGCTTCGGTTTAAATGTTCTTTATATGTATTTGGGGTGGAAAAATGCCTAGTTTAACATGGTGCACTCATCTTACATGTTTAACAACTCTAAAATTGTGTTTAGGGCAGAACAGTACCTAACCCATAAATATGCACATGAGGTTTTTCGGACTTGTTGTTTGGTGTTCCGGCCTCATTTAAACTTGCCTAGATAGGTAGTTTTCATTTGCTTCACCCTCTTGCCATGTTTAACAACATTTAATATTGTTGGGTAGCTTAAACGAGATCAAACTAAATAATTGCATGTGGTGTTCCGTCAATATGCAACTTCGTTGCATATTGAGCTCCATAATTTGTAGTGTTGTTTGTTGCACTTTGCCATGCCATGCCATGCCTCATTAAACGGACATGCATCATATTTGTCTGCGCATCATGCCATGTTTATGTGATGGTTGTTTACTATGTTGTTTGCTTCTTTCCGGGTTGCCTCTCTCGTTAGCCGGTTTAGTTCGGAGTTGTGAGGACTCGTTCGACTACGTCCGTTTGTCTTCTTCATGGACTCGTTCTTCTTCCTTGCGGGATTTCAGGCAAGATGACCGCTTCTACAGGATCTCACTACTATCATTGCTATGCTAGTTGCCTCGTTCTTTCGCTATGTTGCGCTACCTATTACCTGTTTGTCCAGCCATCCCATATTGCCATGAACCTCTAACTTTTGACACTTTTCCTATGCAAACCGTTGTTTGGCTATGTTACCGCTTTGCTCAGCCCTCCTATAGCGTTGCTAGTTGCGGTGAAGTTGAAGATTGCTCCATGGTGGACAGGGTTTATGTTGGGATATCACAATATCTCTTATATTATTAATGCATCTATATATTTGGTAAAGGGTGGAAGGCTCGGCCTTATGCAGTGTTTTGTTCCTCTTGCCGCCCTAGTTTCCGTCATACGGTGTTATGTTCCCGGATTTTGCGTCCCTTACTGCGGTCGGGTGATTTATAGGACCCCCGACGAGTTCGCTTTGAATAAAACTTGTCCAGCAAGGCCCAACATTGACTTTTACCATTTGCCTCACCACCACCTACTTTTTCCCTTGGGAGTCGCGCATCGGGGTCATCTTTATAGCCCCGGGCGGTGCTTGTCTAGCGTTGGTCCAAACTAAACACCGTCTTGGGACCATCCCTTAGCAACTTAGGTTCGTCGGTACACTGCGCTTAGCTCATCCGGTCGTGGCACGAGGCGAGATCTGTGCGGCTACTATCGGGATGTCGGCGCGCAGGGCGGCTTTGCTGGTCTTGTTTTACCATTGTCGAAATGTCTTGATGTCACGGGATACGAGTCGATCGGAGTGTCTCGGGTGAAGGTCTATTCGCCGATGATCGCGAGAGCTTGTCATGGGCTAAGTTAGGACACCCTGCGGGGTATAAACTTTCGAGCCGTGCCGCGGTTATGTGGCAGATGGGAATTTGTTAATGTCGGTTGTAGACAACTTGACACTTGATCCGAATTAAAGCGCATCAACGAGTGTGTAGCCGTGATGGTCTCTTCTCGGTGGTCCGGAAGTGAACACGGTTTACGTGTTATGTTTGGCGTAAGTAGGTGTTGGGATCACCTCTTGATCATTGCTAGCTTCACGACCGTTCCGCTTGTTTCTCTTCTCGCTCTCTTTTGCGTTGGTTAGCCACCATACTTGCTTAGCGCTGCTGCAACCTCACCACCTTACCCCTTCCTTTCCCATTAAGCTTTGCTAGTCTTGATACCCATGGTAATGGGATTGCTGAGTCCTCGTGGCTCACGGATACTTCAAAACCAGTTTGCGGTGCCTATGTTACCGGCGGTGGCGCAACCAAGCTCAAGGAGGAGCTCGATGAAGATCTTGCCCTTTTGTGTTGTTTCGTTCTAGTTGATCGATGAGTGGAGCCCGGTTGGGGTCGATCGGGGACCTTTATGCATTTGGGGTTCTTCTTTTATTTTGGTTCCGTAGTCGGACCTTGATTGTATCTGGATGATGTAATGCTTTATTCATGTAATTGTGTGAAGTGGCGATTGTAAGCCAACTATGTATCTTTTCCTTATGTATTACTTGGGTTGTGTGAAGATTACCTCACTTGCGACATTGCTTTCAATGCGGTTATGCCTCTAAGTCGTGCCCGACACGTGGGAGATATAGCCGCATCGAGGCGTGACAAGTTGGTGTCGAGCCTTCCCGACCTTAGGAGCCCCATTGCTTGATCGTTTTTAGTTGCGAGTTGTGTCTAGAAAAATGTTTTGAGTCATTTAGGTATTATATATCGGAGTAGGATTCTTTTTACTCCCAGGTCCTTGACCTTACGGTGAGGTATCTGACGTAGAGTTTTGACTCTTCTCTTCTCAAATTTCACTAAAAATTTTTTAGGATCACGCGGGTATCTTGGAATCGTTCGATGGTTTTATGATGACAACATTGTCTTGGTGCCTCGACATTTAGGGGTTGTGGCGGTGTCCGGGGAGTTGAGCTCGAGGTGTTGTCGTCATAATTTTATCGTTGCGATTCTGGAATACACGAGTTTAATGCGCCGACATCGAAAATCTCTTTTATGCAGTTGTTGGTGAGATAACCCGCTAACTTGATCTTGAGGTGAGTGCGGGAGTATTGCCATGACTTCGTATAACGGATGCTTTTGAAGGTTGAGGTAGAGCGATTTCGAAGGTTTCTTGGTTATGTGTTGACGGATGGATACAGCTGGATGTAGGGATTGTTAGTTTGGGTGAGATATATTGCTCCCTGTATCCCCAACACTGATTGCATAACCGGAAAGGTTAAAATTTCATAGGTGGGTATTCAAGTAGCTCTTAGGATATCTTTCCGGCGGATGTATGATATGAAATTGGGGTTCGACGTCTAGTGGTCCGCCTATTCATGGTTGGTTTCTGATGGTCTCGTTGTGTCTTAAAGAGTCCTTGGCTATGCCGACTTCGGGGGCGCTTCGTATGTCATGTGCCTTGCCTTGTACATGATGGTGCTGTCTGATTGAGCTGTGTAGGCCCCACCACGAAAACTTGGACGAAATCTCTATCATATGTTTGTTCGGCTTATACGCAAGCCAAATCCTTTGTTTTGTTTTATTTGTGGTATTGAGTTGCTTCAAAGTCAAATGTTGAATCCATACCTTTCCTAAACGGTGTTCTCATATTGCTATGTGAATACTAATCTTTCTTGATCATCGAGGTCGTCATGTTAATTCTTTTTCTACCGGCGTGTTTTCTCTTCAAGTGGATCTGATCACTTCAACATCAGCAAGACCAATTATCATTTCTTCTCAACGGTGTTTGTTTCATTCGTCTCCAAGTTGTCTTTATTTTTTCCCGCCCACCCACCCTTTTTCTTCAAGGACACAGATTTCTTAATCAAGTATCCATTCATTCATGTGAAGTCTCTTCATTCTTTTCAATCAATGTTCTTACCCGGTGGTTCTCAAGAAGATGTTCTTCTAGTTCGTCATTCCTCATTCTTTTCTCTTCTCGGGTGGATTCAAGTCAAGTTTTGTTGATCATACCTTTTTCCTCATTTCAATGTCTTCTCATACCGGTGCACCTCATTATCATTCTACTTCTCGCTATTTGTTATTCCGGAGTGCTCAAGATATCTCGAAGATTCGTGTTTCCACTCTGCATTAGTTCGAGCTCTTTCGAGATTGGTATCTCATTCAAGTCATTTAATTCAACGGTGCAACATCTCTTTTAAATCTTTTCAGCGGTGTTCTTTTGAGTGGGCCCTAACCCACAGGTCTTTTCGAGGATCTTACGACTCTTCTAATTATCGAGAGCCATTCTCAAATTCTTTTCCAAGTTTGGCGTAAGAATGAGTTATCATCAGTCAAATGCTTTTCTCCAAGATCTTTCAAATTCTTTTCATAGTTGGCTCAACCTCTTCGCTTTTGATTCTTCCGGTGTGCCTCAATAATTCTTGGTGGTGTTTCTAGTTGTCATTCTCATCATTTGAAGACCGAGGAAGAGTTTCTCTTTAATCTTGCTCTATTCTCTTCAAGATTCATGGTGCTAGCTTGTTGCCATCCTCTCATAATTGTTTTCGATTGTGAGAATCTTTTTCACCCGTCCGGAGCATCTCATGAGTTGTTTCCGTTTCTTTCCTTCGAAGGCCATCATGACATAATTCTTCATTCTCAGCGTAGCTATCGTTCTCCAAATCTTACCGGTGATTCGTTCAAATATCCTCTAATCAGTTCATGTTCTCTTCGTTCTCATGTATCTAAATCCCCTCAAATATCTTCATTCGTTTTTCCAATTCTTCCCGGTGAATTGTGCCCTTGCTATTTTTTTTTCAATTCTTACGGTGGTTCTTTCAAGATCTCTCTTCCTTGTTCATCATATCAATTCATTTGTTGTTCCAATCCTACCGGTGGTTCGTTGAAGAACTTCTCAAGTTTTGATATACCTCTTTTAATCCTTTCTACGAGAATAGTAGTATGCCAAATCCGTTGATTCTCATCAATTTAATTGGTGAAGGATAGGCATAACATAATTCTTGTTCTTGTTTCATCAAGTGATCTAGTTTCTTCTTTCCATCGTGGTTCATCATATCACATTCTCGGTTCGAGATGCTTCATCTATTCTTTTCCGGGTTCCAAGCTCTAATTATCACGGAGATCCAGCTAAATCATTGCAAGGATTCACCTTGTGTTTTCAAGTTCTCTTTCCTTTTATCATCCTTTAATTACGGAGTTTTTCATGGAAGCTCTACATGGTGGTTCATCAAGGATTCCTTTCATCCTTCAATTGTTCTTCAAGATTTCTCTCGAAGTTATGTCCCGTAAGCTATACTCAAAAATTAAGCAGGGTGCTCAACACTTGTTTTGTTACGAGAAGCTCGAGTATTCTCCGTCTTGCATTCCAAAGTGCAATTCTTTCGACCTTATCTTTTCAAGTGGTGTTATGTCACCCTTGACAATTTCCTTCATGTTTCATGATTCATATTGTTGTCAAGAATGAGGTATTTTAAATCCATCAGTCTCTTCGTTGGTTTTATCTTGTGTCATATTTTACCTAAAGCCTTCCCTAAGGAATGTTACTATTATGGTGCTTATCAATGACCCAAGTTATCTCTTTTCCATCTTGATGGAACAAGTTTTTCATCTCTTCGTTAATCTCAAGCAAGCAATTGTTTCCGTTAGTGGCCGGTTGTCACCTCATAATGTTGAGATGTTTCCATAAGCCCTACAAGCTTATTCTTTTCGTTGTTGGTTTTCCAACAACCTCGTTATATTTCATCTTGGAAGGTGCTTTCCAAGCTCATTTGTGGCGAAGTTGGCTTTTTCTCCTACATTCATTATTCCTATGATCTATCTTCTATTCTTTCATTATGGAGGCATTGTGGTGTTGCTCTTTCCACTCATCATCTCGAATTGTGAGGATCGTGTTCTTTTCTTGCTTATCCATTTAACTTGGAGTGTTGTATCATCTCTTCAATATCTTTTCATCTCATCAAGTTTTCTTCTCTTTTCTCTTAGGAGTCTGTCCAAATTCTATCATTCTTGTTCCTTGGCTATCTCATTATACCGAGGTGGTCATATTCTTTTAGTTAAGTGAAGCACGTATTTCCATGTCTTTCAACCTTCAAGTTCTCGTAATACTCCGTGTTCCTCTTTTCTAACGGAGTGTTTTCAACTATGTTCATCTTCGTTGTTTTCTTTCCTTCATTTTGCTCAACCTCTCAAGGTTCATGGTTTCACTCGTTCATCAAAGAAACAACTTTGTTTTACCTCTCCTCTTCCTCTTCTTTTTTTTCCCTCCGGTGCCATCCTAGATCTCGGGACGAGATCCTCTCGTAGTGGTGAAGTGTTGTAACGCCCCAGATCCGATGCGCCAGGTGTTCGCCAGTTATTCGTCGTTGTTGCCATGTCATCTGCTTGAGTGTTGCATTTGCCATGTCATCGTTTGCATTTTATCAGGTCATCATGTGCATTTCATTTTGCATACATGTTCGTTTCATGCATCCGAGCCTTTTTCCCGTTGTCCGTTTTGCAATCCGGCGCTCCTATGTCACCCGGCGTCCCCTTCTTCTCTCTTATCGTGTGCGGGTATTAAACTTTCTCGGAATGACCGAGGTTTGCCATGACCTTGGTATATGCCGATGAACCGCTTTGTCAAGTTTCGTGCCATTTGGAGGTCGTTTGGTACTCAGCAGTTAGCAGGATAACCGTAAAGCCCTCTTTTGTTTGCAGCCCAACACCTCTTCCAAAGTGGCCCAAAACCCATCTAACTTCCCTCCATGCTCTCGATCGTTCGATCACGATCGCGTGGCAGCTCGCTCCTCATTTGGACTCCCCTAGCTCCCTCTACCTATAAAACGTCCCTCCCTTCCATTTTGCGGTCTAATCCCCCAAACCCTAGCCTCTTCCACCTCCGCGCGCGGACATGTCCCTCCGCGCGGACCGTCCACCGCCCTTGTGGGCAAATCCGGCGCCGCCACGTCGCCAGCCCGCCGCGGTCAGCGCCTCCCACAGCGGGCCGCGGAGACCAGATCGGGCCACAGGAATCCCGCCGAGCCGTCGGTCCCCTTCGCCGGCGGACCTCGTCCGCCGCGCCCGCCCGCCGGCGTGCCGCCGCCGCCTCGTTAAGCGCCTTCGCGCCGCCACTGCTGCTTTCTGCCCGGCGCGCCTCGCGGGCGAAACTCCCCGCCCGTCGCCCTGGCCCTCGCCTCGCCTTCCCGCTCAGCGCCGCCGCCCTCTCGCCCTCGCCCGGCGACAAGCGCCTTCCCGCCGCCGCCCGGCCTCTCCGCCCCGCCGAAGAGCCCGATGCTCGCCGCCTCACGGATCCGAGACCCCGGGGCGGATCCGCCCGTTCCGGCCGCCGGTCTTGCCCCACTCGCCGGGCGCCGTCCCTCGCCGGGCCGGAAGCCGCCGCCGCCGTCCTGACCGGCGGCGAGGAACCGCTTCGTTCGCTTGCCTCGCCCCGCATGGGCCTCGTGGGCCCCCCTCCAGCCCAGCAGCCTCCCTGGCCGGCCTGCCCGGCCTCCTCCACCGTTCGGGCCTCTCCAAGGCCAGCTCGGCGAACAGCCTCGGCCCACTAGGTGAGGCCATCCCAGCGCCCTCCTTTTTTTTTCTGATTGGGCCAGCACAGTAGTTTGGCCCGCTTGGTTTTTTCCTTCTGCGAATTTAGCTATTATCCGATGATTTAAGCTGTTTCTGAAAAAACCCTCATGTTCATACATTTAATAACTCCACAACCGTGCATCGGATTAAAATGATTTTAATATGTAAAATGCTTAGTTTTTCATCTAGTTTCATAATATGCCATTTTCATCCATGTTTAAAATATTTAAAATGTTGTTTGTTTAAATTTGCTCAAATGCCATGTTAAAATGATTTTATTCATAACTAAATAACCGTAGCTTCGGTTTAAATGTTCTTTATATGTATTTGGGGTGGAAAAATGCCTAGTTTAACATGGTGCACTCATCTTACATGTTTAACAACTCTAAAATTGTGTTTAGGGCAGAACAGTACCTAACCCATAAATATGCACATGAGGTTTTTCCGGACTTGTTGTTTGGTGTTCCGGCCTCATTTAAACTTGCCTAGATAGGTAGTTTTCATTTGCTTCACCCTCTTGCCATGTTTAACAACATTTAATATTGTTGGGTAGCTTAAACGAGATCAAACTAAATAATTGCATGTGGTGTTCCGTCAATATGCAACTCGTTGCATATTGAGCTCCACTTAATTTGTAGTGTTGTTTGTTGCACTTTGCCATGCCATGCCATGCCTCATTAAACCGGACATGCATCATATTTGTCTGCGCATCATGCCATGTTTATGTGATGGTTGTTTACTATGTTGTTTGCTTCTTTCCGGGTTGCCTCTCTCGTTAGCTTCGGTTTCGTTCCGGAGTTGTGAGGACTCGTTCGACTACGTCCGTTTGTCTTCTTCATGGACTCGTTCTTCTTCCTTGCGGGATTTCGAGGCAAGATGACCGCTTCTACAGGATCTCACTACTATCATTGCTATGCTAGTTGCCTCGTTCTTTCGCTATGTTGCGCTACCTATTACCTGTTTGTCCAGCCATCCCATATTGCCATGAACCTCTAACTTTTGACACTTTTCCTATGCAAACCGTTGTTTGGCTATGTTACCGCTTTGCTCAGCCCCTCCTATAGCGTTGCTAGTTGCAGGTGAAGTTGAAGATTGCTCCATGGTGGACAGGGTTTATGTTGGGATATCACAATATCTCTTATATTATTAATGCATCTATATATTTGGTAAAGGGTGGAAGGCTCGGCCTTATGCAGTGTTTTGTTCCACTCTTGCCGCCCTAGTTTCCGTCATACGGTGTTATGTTCCCGGATTTTGCGTCCCTTCTGCGGTCGGGTGATTTATAGGACCCCCGACAGTTCGCTTTGAATAAAACTTGTCCAGCAAGGCCCAACATTGACTTTTACCATTTGCCTCACCACCACCTACTTTTCCCTTGGGAGTCGCGCATCGGGGTCATCTTTATAGCCCCGGGCGATTGCTTGTCTAGCGTTGGTCCAAACTAAACACCGTCTTGGGACCATCCCTTAGCAACTTGGGTTACGTCGGTACATGCGCTTAGCTCATCCGGTCGTGGCACGAGGCGAGATCTGTGCGGCTACTATCGGGATGTCGGCGCAGCGGGCGGCTTTGCTGGTCTTGTTTTACCATTGTCGAAATGTCTTGATGTCTGGGATACGAGTCGATCGGAGTGTCTCGGGTGAAGGTCTATTCGCCGATGATCGCGAGCTTGTCATGGGCTAAGTTGGGACACCCTGCGGTATAAACTTTCGAGAGCCGTGCCAGCGGTTATGTGGCAGATGGGAATTTGTTAATCTCCGGTTGTAGACAACTTGACACTTGATCCGAATTAAAGCGCATCAACCGAGTGTGTAGCCGTGATGGTCTCTTCTCGGCGAGTCCGGGAAGTGAACACGGTTTACGTGTTATGTTTGGCGTAAGTAGGTGTTCGGGATCACCTCTTGATCATTGCTAGCTTCACGACCGTTCCGCTTGTTTCTCTTCTCGCTCTCTTTTGCGTTGGTTAGCCACCATACTTGCTTAGCCGCTGCTGCAACCTCACCACCTTACCCTTCCTTTCCCATTAAGCTTTGCTAGTCTTGATACCCATGGTAATGGGATTGCTGAGTCCTCGTGGCTCACGGATACTTCAAAACCAGTTTGCGGTGCCTATGTTACGGCGGTGGCGCAACCAAGCTCAAGGAGGAGCTCGATGAAGATCTTGCCCTTTTGTGTTGTTTCGTTCTAGTTGATCGATAGTGGAGCCAGTTGGGGTCGATCGGGGACCTTTATGCATTTGGGGTTCTTCTTTTATTTTGGTTCCGTAGTCGGACCTTGATTGTATCTGGATGATGTAATGCTTTATTCATGTAATTGTGTGAAGTGGCGATTGTAAGCCAACTATGTATCTTTTCCTTATGTATTACTTGGGTTGTGTGAAGATTACCTCACTTGCGACATTGCTTTCAATGCGGTTATGCCTCTAAGTCGTGCTTCGACACGTGGGAGATATAGCCGCATCGAGGCGTGTTTTATATGTTCCTCCCTCATAATAATTTTCAGTAGCATCATGAAGGAATTCAACAATATAACCAGCACCTAAAGCATTCTTTTCGTGATCTACTAGCATAGAAATTTTACTACTCTCCACATAAGCAAACTTCTTCTTTATGGCATACGTATCATCACAATAATCATCATAGATAGGAGGCATGCTTTCATCATAGTAAATTTGCTCATCAAAGCTTGGGGGACAAAATATATCATATTCATCAAACATAGATTCCCCAAGCTTGTGGCCTTGCATATCATTAGCATCATGCGTATTCAAGGAATTCATACTAACATCATTGCAATCATGCTCATCATTCACATATTTTATGCCAAGCATTCTATGTAATTCTTCTTCTAGTACTTGAGCACAATTTTCCTTTCCATCATACTCACGAAAGATATTAAAAAGGTGAAGCGTATGAGACAAACTCAGTTCCATTTCTTTGTAATTTTCTTTTATAGACTAACTAGTGCTAAAACAAGAAACAAAAATATTCGATTGCAACATCTAAAGATATACCTTTAAGCACTCACCTCCCCGGCAGCGGCGCCAGAAAAAAGCTTAGTTATTTGGGTGTGAGTGAGTGCCCTTACCTAGCCTCCCGACAGCGGCGCCGGAAAAAAGCTTGATGTCTACTACACAACCTTCTTCTTGTAGACATTGTTGGGCTGCAAGTGCACAGGTTTGTAGGACAGTAGCAAATTTCCCTCAAGTGGATGACCTAAGGTTTATCAATCCGTAGGAGGCATAGGATGAAGATGGTCTCTCTCAAACAACCCTGCAACCAAATAACAAAGAGTCTCTTGTGTCCCCAACACACCCAATACAACGGTAAATTGTATAGGTGCACTAGTACGGAGAAGAGATGGTGATACAAGTGCAATATGGATGGTAGATATAGGTTTTTGTAATCTGAAATAATAAAAACAGCAAGGTAACTAACGATAAAAGTGAGTGTAAACGGTATTGCAATGATAGGAAACAAGGCCTAGGGTTCATACTTTCACTAGTGCAAGTTCTCTCAACAATAATAACATAGATAGATCATATAACAAGCCCTCAACATGCAACAAAGAGTCATTCGAAGCCACTAATAGCGGAGAACAAGCGTAGAGATTATGGTAGAGTGCGAAACCACCTCAAAGTTATTCTTTTGGGTCGATCTATAAAAGAGTTAGTACTAGAATAACACCTTAAGACACAAATCAACCAAAACCCTAATGTCACCTAGATACTCCATTGTCACCTCAAGTATCCGTGGGCATGATTATACGCTATGCATCACCCAATCTCAGATTCATCCAACAACATAAAAGTACTTCAAAGAGTGTCCCAAAGTTTCTACCGGAAAGTCAAGAACGTGTGCCAACCCTTACGCATAGGTTCCCAATGTCACGAAACCCGCAAGTTGATCACCAAAACATACATCAAATGGCACATGATATCCCATTGTCACCACAGATAATCACATAAGACATACATCAAGTGTTCTCATAAAAGACTCAATCCGATAAGATAACTTCAATGGGAAACTCAATTCATCACAAGAGAGTAGAGGGGAGAAACATCACAAGATCCAACTATAATAGCAAAGCTCGGGATACATCAAGATCGTGCCATAGAGGAAACACGAGAGAGACACGAGAGATAGAGATCAAACACATAGCTCTTGGTACATACCCTCAGCCCGGGTGAACTACTCCCTCCTCATCATGGATAGCGCGGGATGATGAAGATGGCCACCGGCGATGGGATCCCCCTCGGCGAGTCTTGGAGCAGGCTCCAGAGAGGTTTTAGTGGCTCTGAGGCTTGCGGCGGGGGGTATATATGGGTATCTATCTTACATTACGGAAGTTTTAGGATACGTAGGTATATATGGGTGCAAGGGGTACGTCGGTGGACCTCCGGGGTGCTCACGAGGCAGGGGGCGCGCCCAGGGGGGTGGGCACACCCCCCACCCTCGTGGGCAGCACGAGACTCCCCTGACGTGCACTCCAAGTCTATCAGGTTGCTTTCCTTCCACAAATAATTTCTCCAGTTGATTTCGTTCCGTTTTGACTCCGTCTGATATTCCTTTTCCTCGAAACACTGAAATAGGCATAAAACAGCAAATCTGGGTTGGGCCTCCGGTTAATAGGTTAGTCCCAAAAATAATATAAAAGTGGATGATAAAGCCCAATATTTCCCAAAACATTAGATAAAGTAGCATGGAGCAATCAAAAATTATAGATACGTTGGAGACGTATCAAGCATCCCCAAGCTTAATTCCTGCTCGTCCTCGAGTAGGTAAATGATAAAAAAAGAATTTTTGATGCGGAGTGATACTTTGGCGTAATTTCAATGTAAATCTTCTTAATTGTGGTATGAATATTCAGATCCTAAAGATTCAAGACAAAAGTTCATATTGACATAAAAATAATAATACTTCAAGCATACTAACTAAGCAATTATGTCTTCTCAAAATAACATGGCCAAAGAAAGTTATCCTACAAAATCATATAGTTTGGCTATGCTCCATCTTCCCCACACAAAATATTTAAATCATGCACAACCCGATGACAAGCCAAGCAATTGTTCCATACTTTAACATTCTCAAAACTTTTTCAATCTTCACGCAATACATGGCGTGAGCCATGGATATAGCACTATATGTGGAATAGAAGGGTGGTTGTGGAGAAGACAAAAAAGAGGGAAGATAGTCTCACATCAACTAGGCGTATCAAAGGGCTATGGAGATGTCCATCAATAGATATCAATGTGAGTGAGTAGGGATTGCCATGCAACGGATGCACTAGAGCTATAAGTATATGAAAGCTCTACAAAAGAAACTAAGTGGGTGTCCATCTAACTTGCTTGCTCACGAAGACCTAGGGCATTTTGAGGAAGCCCATCATTGGAATATACAAGCCAAGTTCTATAATGAAAGGTTCCCACTAGTATATGAAAGTGACAAAATGAGAGACTCTCTATCATGAAGATCTTGGTGCTACCTTGAAGCACAAGTGTGGTAAAAGGATAGTAGCATTGTCCCTTCTCTCTTTTTCTCTCATTTTTTAATTTTTTTATTTGGGCCTTTTCTCTCTTTTTATGGCCTCTTTTTTTATTTGGGCTTCTTTGGCCTCTTTTATTTTATTTAAATCGAGTCTCATCCCGACTTGTGGGGAATCATGGTCTCCATCATCCTTTCCTCACTGGGACAATGCTCTAAAAATGATGATCATCACACTTTTATTTTCTTACAACTCAACAATTACAATTCGATACTTAGAACAAAGTATGACTCTATGTGAATGCCTCCGGTGGTATCTGGGATATGCAATGAATCATGAGTGACATCTATGGAAGAATTATGAATGGTGGCTTTGCCACAAATCGATGTCAACTACATGATCATGCTAGCAATATGACAATGATGGGCGTGTCATAATAAAAGGAATGGTGGAAAGTTGCATGGCAATATATCTCGGAATGGCTATGGAAATGCCATGATAGGTAGGTATGGTGGCTGTTTTGAGGAAGGTATATGGTGTGTGTATGATACGGCAAAAGTGCATGGTATTAGAGAGGCTAGCAAAGGTGGAAGGATGGGAAAAAGTGCGTATAATCCATGGACTCAACATTAGTCATAAAGAACTCATATACGTGTTGCAAATATCTAGAAGTTATCAAAGCAAAGTATTACGCGCATGCTCCTAGGGGGATAGATTGGTAGGAAAAGACCATCGCTCGTCCCCGACCGCCACTCATAAGGAAGACAATCAATAAATAAATCATGCTCCAAGTTCATCACATAACGGTTCACCATACGTGCATGCTACGGGAATCACAAACTTCAACACAAGCATTCTTTAAATTCATAATCACCCAACTAGCATGACTTTAATATCACTACCTCCATATCTCAAAACAATTATCAAGCATCAAACTTATCTTAGTATTCAATTCACTCAAAAGAAAGTTTCACATATCTTGAACACTAAGTGTATTAACATTAAGCAAATTACCATGCTATTAATGACTCTCAAAATAATCTAAGTGAAGCATGAGAGTTCATCTATTTCTTCAAAATAAAACTACCAACATGCTCTAAAAGGTATAAGTGATGCACTAGAGCAAATGACAAACTACTCCGAAAGATATAAGTGAAGGTCAATGAGTAGCTAAATAATTATGCAACTATCTGAAGACTCTCTCTCATTTAATAATTTCAGATATTGATACTTTGTTCAAACAGCAAGCAAAGCTAAAGAAAACTACAATGCAAGGATAGCACAACTCATGTGAAGAAGCAAAAACTTAGGCTCAACCGATACTAACCGATAGTTGTTGAAGAAGAAAGGTGGGATGCCTACCGGGGCATCCCCAAGCTTAGATGCTTGAGACTTATTGAAATATTATCTTGGGGTGCCTTGGGCATCCCCAAGCTTGAACTTTTGTGTCTCCTTAATTCCTCTCATATCATGGTTTCTCTTTTTATCAAAAGCTTCATTCACAACAAACTCAACAAGAACTCATGAGATAGGTTAGTATAAACCAATGAAAAACCTTATCATTTCCTACTGTAACAAATCACTAAAATTATTATTCAACATTTAATACTAAATTCCTCTGCATATTTAATACTCCTATCCTCAAATAGAATCATTAAACAAGCAAACATATGCAAACATAACAGCAATCTGCCAAAACAGTACAGTCTGTAAAGAATGCAGGAGTATCAATACTTCCCTAACTCCAAAATTATGAACTAAAATTCCCACTGTAATAAATTTATCAGAGCTCAATATGCAAAAAGATTCAACATTATACCGTTCTCTGACTTTTCTAGGAATTTTGCAACAGCGATAAACTTTCTGTTTTCAAAAAGCAACATGTATACTAGCAAAATAAGCATGGCAAAGGCTATCCTTGACTTTTTATTGAAACTAAATATGAAAAACATTATTCTAATTAACAGCAAGCAAATACTAACAAGAAGATGGCGCTCCAAGCAAAACACATATCATGTGGTGAATAAAAATATAGCTCAAGTAAAGTTACCGATGAGCGAAGGCGAAAGAGGGATGCCATCAGGGCATCCCCAAGCTTAAACTCTTGGTTTTCCTTGAATATTACCTTGGGGTGCCTTGGGCATCCCCAAGCTTAGGCTCTTGCCACTCCTTATTCCATAGTCCATCGAATCTTTACCCAAAACTTGAAAACTTCACAACACAAAACTTAACAGAAAACTCGTAAGCTCCGTTAGTATAAAAAAAACCACCACATAGGTATTGTAATTAACTCATTCTAAATTCATATTGGTATAATATCTACTGTATTCCAACTTATCTATGGTTCATACACTCCGATACTACTCATAGATTCATCAAAATAAGCAAACAACACAATGAAAACAGAATCTGTCAAAAACAGAACCTTCTGTAGTAATCTGTATAAAACGTATACTTATGAATCTGAGCAATTCGTGTACCAATCCATAGCAAAAAGAATCAGATCAGCAGAACGTTTATGTGAATTAACAAAACTAATTTAGTGGGTGCAAAAGTTTCTGATTTTCAGCAGGATCAACACAACTATCACCGTAAGCTATCCTAAAGGTCTTACTTGGCACTTTATTGAAACAAAAGCTATAAAACATGATTACTACAGTAGCATAATCATGTGAACACACAAAAACAGTAAGGATAAATATTGGGTTGTCTCCCAACAAGCGCTTTTCTTTAATGCCTTTCTAGCTAGGCATGATGATGACAGTGATGCTCACATAAAAGATAATAATTGAAACATAATGGGAGCATCATGAAGCATATGACTAGCACATTTAAGTCTAACCCACTTCCTATGCATAGGGATTTTGTGAACAAACAACTTATGGGAACAATAATCAACTAGCATAGGAAGGTAAAACAACATAGCTTCAAAATTTAAGCACATAGAGAGAAACTTGACATTATTGCCATTCCTACAAGCATATGTTCCTCCCTCATAATAATTTTCAGTAGCATCATGAAGGAATTCAACAATATAACCAGAACCTAAAGCATTCTTTTCATGATCTACTAGCATAGAAATTTTACTACTCTCCACATAAGCAAACTTCTTCTTTATGGCATACGTATCATCACAATAATCATCATAGATAGGAGGCATGCTTTCATCATAGTAAATTTGCTCATCAAAGCTTGGGGGACAAAATATATCATATTCATCAAACATAGATTCCCCAAGCTTGTGGCTTTGCATATCATTAGCATCATGCGTATTCAAGGAATTCATACTAACATCATTGCAATCATGCTCATCATTCACATATTTTATGCAAAGCATTCTATGTAATTCTTCTTCTAGTACTTGAGCACAATTTTCCTTTCCATCATACTCACGAAAGATATTAAAAAGGTGAAGCGTATGAGACAAACTCAATTCCATTTCTTTGTAATTTTCTTTTATAGACTAACTAGTGCTAAAACAAGAAACAAAAAGATTCGATTGCAACATCTAAAGATATACCTTTAAGCACTCACCTCCCGGCAACGGCGCCAGAAAAGAGCTTAGTTGACTGGGTGTGAGTGAGTGCCCTTACCTAGCCTCCCGGCAGCGGCGCGGAAAAAAGCTTGATGTCTACTACACAACCTTCTTCTTGTAGACATTGTTGGGCCCATAAGTGCAGGTTTGTAGGACGATAGCAAATTTCCCTCAAGTGGATGACCTAAGGTTTATCAATCCGTAGGAGGCATAGGATGAAGATGGTCTCTCTCAAACAACCCTGCAACCAAATAACAAAGAGTCTCTTGTGTCCCCAACACACCCAATACAACGGTAAATTGTATAGGTGCACTAGTGCGGAGAAGAGATGGTGGTACAAGTGCAATATGGATGGTAGATATAGGTTTTGTAATCTGAAATAATAAAAACAGCAAGGTAACTAACGATAAAAGTGGCGTAAGCGGTATTGCAATGATAGGAAACAAGGCCTAGGGTTCATACTTTCACTAGTGCAAGTTCTCTCAACAATAATAACATAGATAGATCATATAACAAGCCCTCGACATGCAACAAAGAGTCATTCCGAAGCCACTAATAGCGGAGAACAAGCGTAGAGATTATGGTAGATGCGAAACCACCTCAAAGTTATTCTTTTGGGTCGATCTATAAAAGAGTTAGTACTAGAATAACACCTTAAGACACAAATCAACCAAAACCTAATGTCACCTAGATACTCCATTGTCACCTCAAGTATCCGTGGGCATGATTATCGATATGCATCACCCAATCTCAGATTCATCCAACCAACATAAAAGTACTTCAAAGAGTGCCCCAAAGTTTCTACTGGGAAAGTCAAAGCGTGTGCCAACCCTTACGCATAGGTTCCCAATGTCACGAAACCATAAGTTGATCACCAAAACATACATCAAATGGCACATGATATCCCATTGTCACCACAGATAATCACGCAAGACATACATCAAGTGTTCTCATAAAAGACTCAATCCGATAAGATAACTTCAATGGGAAACTCAATTCATCACAAGAGAGTAGAGGGGAGAAACATCACAAGAACCAACTACAATAGCAATGCTCGGGATACATCAAGATCGTGCCATAGAGGAAACACGAGAGAGAACACGAGAGATAGAGATCAAACACATAGCTCTTGGTACATACCCTCAGCCCGGGGTGAACTACTCCCTCCTCATCATGGATAGCGCCGGGATGATGAAGATGGCCATCGGCGATGGGATCCCCCTCCGGCAGGGTGCCGGAACGGGCTCCCGAGAGGTTTTTAGTGGCTACAGAGGCTTGCGGCAGGGGGGTATATATGGGTATCTATCTTCTGTTCTGGAATTTTTAGGATACGTAGGTATATATGGGTGCAAGGGGTACGTCGGTGGACCTCCGGGGTGCTCACGAGGCGAGCGCGCCCGGGGTGGCGCACCCCCACCCTCGTGGGCAACCTGAGACTCCTGACGTGCACTCCAAGTCTATCAGGTTGCTTTCCTTCCACAAATAATTTCTCCAGTTGATTTCGTTCCGTTTTGACTCCGTCTGATATTCCTTTTCCTCAAAACACTGAAATAGGCATAAAACAACAAATCTGGGCTGGGCCTCCGGTTAATAGGTTAGTCCCAAAAATAATATAAAAGTGGATCATAAAGCCCAATATTGCCCATAACAGTAGATAAACTAGCATGGAGAAATCAAAAATTATAGATACGTTGGAGCGTGTCGGTATTCTGAAGAGCTCCTCGGAGGAGGATTGAGAGGCGATGACCAGTCCTATTTCCCCACGAGGTCTATGCTCAAACTTGGCAGGTTATATTACCCATGTCATGCATGTTGTCTTGCATTGCTTAGTTTTTACATCATATATAGAGTGCCATCTGCTTACTTGCTTACTATATAAATCATATATTTGAATTATATCATGCCATCATGTTTACATAGTACATACACATCATCTATCTGAATTATGGCATGGCAACCCATTTAATAAAGACATCATATAGTTATATCATCTCATCCTATTTAGTGTTTACAGTCATCATATTTAGAATTATGGCATTCTATCCATGAATGTATGTGAATTATGGCATGCCAACCTATTTAATAAACACATTATATAGTTATGTCATGTCATCCTGTTTACATAGTCTTATATTTTGAACTATGTCTTTCCATCTTTTTAGTTAGCCATCATAATGTGAAATTGTGTCATGCTATCTGTTTAGTTAGCCATCATATATGTGAAATTGTGTCATGCTATCCTATTTGGTTAGACAACATAAATATGAATTATTTCATGCCCTCTTTTATTCCCCACTATCCATTGCACTGTCTATCATACAATGTCTATACTTTCAATTACTTTTCTTGTTTATCAGCCATTTGAATTGGAGGCGTGATGGCGGTATCTAAGGGAGTAACAACACGGTCTTGAGAAAAGATAGTGCTACCAGTTGATGCAGATAGAACCACGGTTGTACTTGCCCAAGGACCAGATCCACCACATAACCCGAGACTCTCACAGATTGTACCCCTACCCGGTTGGACGAGAGAACCAGCTACACCTTCTAACTAACCCGGCGATAGTAACCCAGTTCAGTTGACACATCACCGTCTCCACCATAGAGCACCCAAACACGGCGGTTAGTAAAGGAACTGCGAGTGCCCAAAGCACGAGGACCACCACTCTGAATCCCAACTCAAAGCTTAAGGAGAAGAAGATTTGTTCTTAGGTCGGGTTACGTAGCTATGGTTCATACTCCTTTGCTCTTGCATTCTTGTATTTACTCATACCAACTATTTTCAAATTTGAAGGATGGAATTGAAACTCCAATGGTGCAACAGGTATGTTTTAAACCTGTTTCTTTAAGCTGGTTTCTTTGTTGTAACCTGCTCTATGTTGATTTCAGTTTCAATTGAATAAGCAGTTATGTTCTCATGTCATACACATTACAAGTGTTGTTATTGCTCTATAGTTACCCACACTTATATTACATCTATTACCTTTGTCTTGAACAAATATTATTTGAGCTGTGTCTCTATCTTGATTTGGCAACAAAAACTAGAATTATATAAACCATAAAGTGACCATGGCACATAGATATATGTTTGTTTCATCTTTGTTATCATGTCCACTTTACTCTGAACTCATTTACCAAAATGAGTTTCATATACAACGTAGTAAACATGTGATGTATGCCTTGTTTCTCTTTTAGAATGCGGACAAAATATTGGAGAAACGATGCGCGTTATCAATGGTAAAGGAAGTAATGTAGACAAGGTTCAAGATAGTGAGACATCCTATTGGTCTCCAAGAAAGCTGATAAAACTATCTTGGCGACGGTGAGGAACCCAAAAGTCTGTTTTGATGTAGTGTTAGAGTTCTTGGCCCTCTCTTTGGCACAAGCTCTTGAACTTCATTGCTGAATCTGTTCGTCTTCTTGAGTCTCAACTTCAAGTTGAAAGACATCGATCGAGATGTCTTTGGGACGGAAGTGAAGGGTGAGGAAGTCCTGCGGAATTGGATGCATATTTTACGGTGCAACGACAAGCCTTTGGAGGATTTAAGTGCCAAACAAGAGAAATTTAATAAGCTTGCTAAGCATCTTGCCGACATTATGGGTACCGAGGATATTGTTTCTTGAGATCTTGAAGTGGTTTGATTCTGGATTTGTTTCTTTGTGGCGTTTATTTGCTTTGATCGCCAACTTTGATAACCGGTGTATATGATATCTGCTTTGTTCCCTATATTTGCCTTTGGTGGCGAACTTTGATGCCCGATGGATGTAATATATGTAACAGCCGTGATAGCCTAGCATAAGTTTCTTGCTTATTTATTTCCTTGTTGTCTTGTTTATTTGTTTGCTTGTAGTCGGTCAGGTTCTTTTTAAAACTTGGCCACAATAACCATGGGCTAATATTCTTGTAGTGACCTTTGGGCCTCCTCAGACCATAAAGCGATGGGCCTTCTACGGGCCGTAGAAATAGTAGACCTTCTACGGGCCGTAGAAACAATGGGCCTTCTACGGGCCGTAGAAACAATGGGCCTTCTACGGGCCGTAGAACAATGGGCCTTCTATGGGTCGTATCATCAATGGGCCTTATATGGGCGTATGACCATAACGGGCCATCGTTAATAGGCCGTGTTGATGGCGCTATAAAAGCGGCCCAGCGTATTAACGGACCACAAGCGGGCGATGTAACCCGGGCTGAATTTGGCCTGGCGAAAATAGCGATAACGGGCCGTAAGTAAGCGAATCTTTGAAATGAGCCCAGAATAAATGGGCTCACGAGAAGGCGAAAGATAACATTCTTTGAAGCGGCCCAAGCTGAATAACGGGCCCTTAATGGGTATAAAGTGATATATTGTTCATTACGGGCGGTTTCACCACGGGCGTTAGTGGATGTAAAGTGATACCTTTGTTCATTGTGGGCGGTTTCACCACGGGCCTTTAATAGGCCAAGAGTTACATAGGGCCTCATATGGGCGAAAGGCGTCATGGGCCATACATGGGCGGTGAAAATTTGGAATCATATTGGATGGCCTAGATGGCGCTCTTGGGCCTAATTCGGATAGGGCGTAGCGGGCCTTGGGTTAGCGAGCTGTAAATGGGCTATATCGCGAGCAGGCCGTTAACGAGCTTTCCATGGGCGGCCGCCACCTTTTGACCAAGTCAAAGCAGGCGGCTTTTTCACGGGAATGGGCCTCTAATGGGCTGTGCCACATGTCGGCGTATCATAGGCGCCTACATCCAGCAGTGGATGACATCTGTCCCAATGGTCGGTCGACCGTGTTTCCTCCGCCAATGATGATTTTACCGTGGAAAATCCCCATTGGTCGGGGCTATTAACGGGTTATCGGATCAAAACCCGACCCGATAAACTTAACGGCGTTCGTTGCGGTGGATGCCGCGTGTCGGTCACCCTTGGCGAAAGCGGTTACGTGATCGCGATTTATCGTCATGGAAGTGGACACTTCCGTGATGATAATTTTGGTAATGTCATCGAACACTTCTACGACAGCACAGGTATGACTATCTTGATTCTGTCATAAATTTGTCATGGATGTACATGCATGACAAAAAACGTGACTTACTGTGACAAACACGTATCATCACGGAAGTGTATTTTTTTGTAGCGAGGAGTGGAGCATGGTGGTGGTGGTGGTGGTTGGGCGGAGGCATGGGGATGGGCGATCTTTGGCGGTGACAGCCACCATGCTAGATTGTTCCAGAGACTTCCTTTTTTAATTGCTCAGCAATGAGGCTGTGGGAGACAAGGATGTGGAGAGAGGTGCGTGTATCTTTTGTAAAATTATCATAGTTTGCTTTCTATCCGTCAGATATAGATCGGATGGTCTATATTACAAGATGGCAGGCACACCATCATCACCAACTAGGTTTTTTATAAGAGTAGAGATGATAAGTTTGCTAACTACTAAAGTAAAGTGGAATTTTTCCATGTTATACAAGTAAATTAAAGTGATTGTTTATCATACGGGTAAGGTTGGACGAAGGGTGGTAGGAACAAATGTTCCGCCTAGAGCTTGTGTGTGTGAGATGGAGTCTTAGTGTGTGCGTGTGTGTGTGGGGGGGGGTGTGTGATGGAATCTTCGTGTGTGTGGGGGGGGGGTGGGTGGGTGCGTGCGTGTGTGTGGGGGTGGGGTGCATGTGTGTGTGGGGATCCTCGGTGGCGAATGTAATTTAAGTGTGTGTGGCTTCATCATAGAGGTGATGTGTATGGCGAGGCCACCAATGATGGGGTCTTGAGAGAAAAAGGCCGTGAGAGGAAGAGAAGGTGTGTGCGTGAGAGGAGTCGACATCGAGAGAACATGTTTCTTCAAGAGACACCGAGGAAGACTACTATATATCGATGGTGCATGTAGGCGGGAATTAAATGAAGGGATGGTCTTATTAATTTCGGAGATATAGGGGAAGAGTGAGAGGGGGAGCTAGAAGGAGATTGTTAAGTGTGAGTGTGTGTTTTACCCATCCAGACGGAAGTTATGTGCACACAAGAAGAGAATGATTCGATGTGGCGTTAGGGTTCAGGGTAATTAACTACGTATGGAGACATAGAGACCTTGAACGTGCATGTGCGAGAGGTATACATGTATACGTGGGATGTGCGTGTGTGTGCGCGTGCATGATCGAGATAAAAAAAGAAGACATAGGAGAGATAGATCGGTATGACAATATGCATGCATGTGAGAGTGCAGGGAAGAAGGCCCGAAAATTGAGCATGTGTTTTTGTCATTAAGAGATAGTGGCGTGGGCTTGAGCAAGCATCTATGGCGAGCAGAGGGAGTGAGACACAGCGATTGTGCAAAAGAGATCAACCTATAAATGCATGTACGGAGAGACATATATAGTGTGGGTGATAGGAACCAAGAGTGCATGCGAGAAAGAAATGTTGATGGAGAAACTACATATAGATCTGAGAGATGGAAATGCTAGCTAGAGGGATATCGGCTAGTTTGAGTGTTGGAGATGACCGTCGGGTGGTTCGGAGGGTGAAGTTATGTGTGTGTGAGAGAAAGATAAAAGAGGGCACTTGTTGCATGTAGAGAGAAACATACATAGTGTGCGTGATAGGAAGCAAGAGTGAGGGCAAGAAAGAAGGTTGATGGAGAAAGCAGATAAATAGAAAGATAAAGATGCTAGCTAGTGTGTGTTAGAGATAGGAGTTGAGTGGATCAAAAGGTTGAGTTATGTGTGTGGTTGTGAGAGAGATAGAGAAAGGTGCACTGACTCACATACAAACAAATATCGAGAGAAATGAGATCCCAAGAGGCGGAGTTTTGTGTCTGCGAGAGAGAAAGATATTTCACAATGAGAGTGATAGCTAGAGAGACATATGAGGGAACACAAGATATCTCTAGGGAGAGAGAGAGTGTGTGAGCGACATACAAGAGAATGGTGGAGAGATATGAGACCACAGGAGGCAGAGTTTGTGTTTGTGTGTGAGAAAGAGATATTTAAGAGGAAGAGTCATAGCTTCTCATACCTAAGGAGCGAAAGACATCTCTGTGTGAGAGGGTGTGTGCGAGTGGCACACAGGGGAATAGTAGAGAGAAATGAGACCTCGGGAGACGAAGTTTGTGTTTGTGTGAGAAAAGAGATTTCACATGGAGAATCATAATTCTGAGACACATAGCGAGGAGGCGAGATATACTTAGAGAGATATAGTGATGGAGGTTGATCGGAGCATCTCAGTCATCACCATGTCAAGAATCCGTTTGGCAAGTGACACATGCAACCTCTACTTCACATACACAAGGTGAATCTTCTCCTTTACGTGCTCACTTGACCCCTTGAGGATGGTATACTACTTGACACTTCTCCCGTGTGCATGCATAGGTATTCTCGGAGCTTCACGGATGTCGAGGAGGAGTGCAAGCGCCAAGAACACCTACACCATCCGCGAGAAGCATGGAAGAAAGCGGAAGAAGAAGGAGATCACGAGTCTATAGCGGCCGGACGACCGGAAGCCACGGACGTCCGACACACCTCTGATGCGGACGGCGGACTACACGGACGTCCGACACACAAACTCCAGCCAGCCAAAGACACCTAGCAAGCTACAGGCGGCGGACGACCAAGCGAGCGCCGGACGTCCGAACAAGTCCAGCGCCTGAAGCGGCCGACACCGGCCGGACGACCGGTGCTACTGAGGACGAAGAAAATTCTTGAAGTCGAAGACTTAGGACATCGAACCGTCCCAAGCTTCCGGACGTCCGACCCCCACCGGACGTCCGACGCCTGTGTGCGCAGCCGCGGGCCTTTGGCCTTGTATCCCTCTTCCCCTTACCCCTTCGTGGCTTAGACTATAAATAGACCACCTCCACCTCCTTTCTAGGGTTAGCAAATATGATAGCTCATTCTTAGGTGAGCTTTGCTCCTACCTCTACTCTTGAGAGAGAGAGACTACTACTCCATTGGAGGCCAAGACCTCCATCTAGGAGAAGATCCCACGGGAAATCATCAAGACCCCCTCGTGGGAAGATCCATCTAGGATACGTCAAGACCTCATCTCCTCTTGGATTTGAGATGAATGCTACCTTGTATCTTTCCTTTGTTGTTCATGTACCTTGTGACCTTGTGTGTTTGATTGTCTAGTGGATGTCGATCGGACTTGTTCTTGAGTGTCTTCCCCTTTTGATTTCTCCCGTTCTTCCCGTGTTCATCGTGTTCTTGAGGATCCCTCCAAGCGTGAAAGATCGGCCTACACGGGTTATCCCGTATCATATGGTATCATGAGCCACGTTTATCACGTATTTGGAGTCCCTCCCACCGTTTTCTAGCCTTGTTTTGTTGTGTTCTTCCCCAAAATTCGAAAATCCCCTCCAAAAATAGCCCCAAATTTTTTTGTGATTTGTTGGTTTGATGATGTTTTGTTGATTTTGATCCATGGATTTTCTTGGTTTCAAGTGGATCTAGCATTTCCCCAAGTTTCCCCATCTTCCATCCACGAAATCTCATCAATTTTGACCCCAAAATCTCCATTTTCCGCCCAAAATCGCACCCCCGAACTCGCATCTCGCGTTGACCCGACCCACGGATGACGGACTTTTCACGGACGTCAGGGCCCGAAACGACGGACGTCGACCTTTTCGGAGGACCGCAACCCCTAACCGAGCCAAATTCACGGTTCCGACCTTTCCGGACGTCCGCGCCCGGACATCCGTCCATTTACGGATGTCCGTAACATAGATTCCCTTGGTGATTCTTGTCTCGGCCATAACTAATTCATCCGAACTCTGATTTCGGCGTTCTTTAGCTCGTTTAAAAGCTATTGACATCCCCATCCCACAAAATACTACCAACACCATTTGACACCATCAAATTTGTGAATTTTGGCATCTTTGCCTAGGGCTTCCACCATATCATCTGCATAGCCACCACCGACTTCATAACCTAACCCATCTTGATCAACTCAAACAAGCTCAACCTAGCCCTTAGCATTAGTGGTTGCTTGAGTAGTGATTCGAGTCTCCTAAGGTGTTTGGCTTGAGGAGTCTGGACTAGGGGTGTCCGGACAGCGGACTATCATCGTCGGCGGACTCCAAGACTATGAAGATACAAGATTGAAGACTTAGTCCCGTGTCGGATGGGACTTTCCTTGGCGTGGAAGGCAAGCTTGGCGTCTGGATATGTAGATCTCCTACCATTGTAACCGACTTTGTGTAACCCTAGCCCTCTCCGGTGTCTATATAAACGGAGGGTTTTAGTCCGTGGGGCGAACAACCATTACAACAATCATACCATAGGCTAGCTTCTGGGGTTTAGCCTCCTTGATCTCGTGGTAGATCCACTCTTGTACTACCCATATCATCAATATCAATCCAAGCAAGAGTAGGGTTTTACCTCCATCGAGAGGGCGAACACAGGTAAAAACATCGTGTCCCTTGTCTCTGTTACCATCGGCGTGAGGCGCGCAGTTCGGGACCCCCTACCGAGATCCGTCGGTTTTGACACCGACATTGGTGCTTTCATTGAGAGTTCCTCGTAGCCGTCACCGATAAACAGATGGCTTCTTCAATCAACAACAACGTTGTCGGTGAACTTTTCTCCTGGACAGATCTTCGTATTCGGCGGCCGCTGCGGGCAATTCACTTGGCCATCTGGAGCAGATTAAGCTACGCCCTGGCGTCGGTCGATTGGAAACCTAAACTTCACGGCGGATATCGCGGAGACTTGATCTTGACGGATCCAAGCCCGGCACGGCGTGCCGCACTATCACGATGGGTATGATCAAGCTCTGCCGTCGGACAGTAGTTTGGAGGCCGCACATGAATCCGCATCGACCCATAATTCGGAGCCGATCGCGCAGATCGAGGGCGGGTGGTTGGACACCGCCTCGGGGCTGCAACTTCCGCGGCGATGGGCGAACTCTTGACCCGTCCTTATAAAGCTCGTGACTCCGGTGCGAACTCCTGCCGGACTCGAACCTCCTGTGCCCGACCAATCGAATCCGATTGGGCGCCCGATATGGAGTTCACCGCGCGGACATCTTCGGCACTCACC
The DNA here is from genome assembly GCA_021437245.1 of Aegilops speltoides. Taxonomy (NCBI): domain Eukaryota; kingdom Viridiplantae; phylum Streptophyta; class Magnoliopsida; order Poales; family Poaceae; genus Aegilops; species Aegilops speltoides. The sequence continues at coordinate 109,848,975 of CM038146.1, forward strand.
CTTTGGCGACATCCTAAATTAGCTAAAACATCTCTCGCTATCCGTAGAGCCTGGCGGACTTCGTCCACGAGGTTGGGATGCGGATGGCGAAAAATTCAAATCCACCACCACCCACTTTGTAGCAAGCGCCGATGATCTTACGGACATGCTGAATTACGACTCGAAGACATCGGCGGTATGGGCGGCGATGCGGAGGCGATCATGAACCAGCGCTCGCCGAGCCTTTGGAAGCCACCTAACCCATGATGTATATATGGTGGACACCCCAAGAAGCGATAACGAGGACCAATGGGGCACGGCAAGGATAATACGCCGACAAACAACCAAAAGCGGTGGCGAGCGCGCCCTAAGTCCGCCTCGACAAAAATAGCGCTCCTAATGACCCAGCAATAGAGCGGGGCAAACCCGGTGGGCGGCGAACATGCAACCAAGCAACCGTCCGAACAGGGCGAATCGGATAATCAATCCATGCCGGCGAAACCAGCAGTCCGAGACAACCTCACGCCCGGACACACCACGGAGCATAGAACCTTCACAAAAGACTGTCGCCCTTGCAAGAAATGCGAAGAAGGAAAAAGGAAGCTCAAAACAGCGCAAGTCATACTCGAGAATGAAGTGGAGCAAAGTGCTCAAAACCGCGGAACAAATCGGCAATGGCCATCAATCAAGAAACTACCGAGCGCAAGCTGCTGCGAAATGTGAGGAAGCCATAAACCACCACAGTCAAAAATTAAAAAGCCGCTGGCGGATAGGCGACGGATGATATGCCAGCGATAAGCGGCGCCGCACACAAGCCAACTCATGATCACAGGAAAATAGGCGGCCTAGCGGGTCCATTTATGGGCCAAAGCAGAGGGCGGAGAAGCAACACAACCGCCAAGTGTTGAAGACAATGACACACGAAATCTGGCGCCGCACACCCACTATGTTTCACCAATGAGGTCTTGGATCATGAATTTCCAGCAGGGTTTAAACCCATAAACATAGAGGCTTCTGACGAACAACAGACCCTAGAGTGCGGATGAGGATTATATACTACACATACACATGGCTAGAGGAGATGATCTCCGCCATAAAATATCTACCCTCAAGCTCAAAGGGCCAGCTCGGCATTGGCTCAAAAGCCTCCCGAGAAAACACTGTTGGAAGTTGAGAAGAGCTTGAGGGCGTTTAGAACAAATTTTCAAGGGACTTATGTCCGCCCTCCGGATCTGAGCGATCTAAGTCATATAACTCAACAGCCGGAGAGTCGGTAGCATAAATTCTGGAACAGGTTCCTTACTAAAAGAACCAAATAGTCATTGTCCGGACATTGAAGCCTTAGCAGCTTTTAAACACAACGTCCGAGGGCGAATGGCTCGCTAGACACCTCGGCCAAGAAGCCGAGGACAATGGCGTGCTAACAAGCCTCATGACCGCTTTTGCGGGGGAAGACAGCTGGCTAGCAAGATGCAGCACCAGCGACCCAACTACATCGAGATCGAGAGATGGAAAGCGGAAAATCACGGCGAGAAAAGATCTGCGCGGAATAAAGAAAAGCCCAAAGAACATGGCGGTCGGCGCGGATTCAAAAGCTCGTGGCCAAACAACAAAACACTGCCTCCTAAGGACAACGGTGATGAGCTATCCAACAAACAAAATTTTGGATCGAATATGTCAAATTCACGATTACCTCCGGAAGGCACAAAACCACACCCACCGAGATTGTTGGGTTTTCAAACAGTCCGGCCGACTCAACGCCGAACACAAGGGCTCGGCGCACTAAGCGAGGATGATGATGAACCCCACCAGTGAGCCTTTGGAAAACAAAAGACTTTCCACAAGAAGTCAAAACAGTAAACTCACTTCATGTGATATTACGGAAAAACAATGTGGCACCGCTATAATAAGTGCCGCGGTCCACCCAATGAACATCGATGTTGGATGTCAAAACCAATCACTTTCGACCACGGATTATTCGGAAGCATTGAAAAGCAGGATGGACTGCTCGATATTGGATCCTATAATCAGCGGACTACAATTTACACAAGTCACGATGAATGGCGGCGATTTAAACCTACTATATCTGAACACAATCCATAAGATGGGGATAGACCTTACTAAAATTCGACATAGCCGCACTTCCTTTAAAGGTGACACGAGGCCCTTCGCCAAGTGCAGGCTCCTTATTATTAGAAGTTGTGTTGGTCACGGACAACTTCCGGCAACTAATCTTTCATGTCGCCCCATTCAAAAGTAGCTATCAAGCACTATTGGGGCGTGAAGCTTTTATCGCTTTAACGCAATACCACATTCGCGTCTCTTACACTTAAAATGCCGGTCCGCGTGGCATCATTTCATTAAGAGGTCATTCAAAGACCGGGACACGGCTAGGCGAGTCCGGCATAAATAAACTAGGGCTCCTAGCCGCACACCTTCGAAGGGGATGTGCATATAAGCAACAATGAGCTAATATAAGCTCAGCTTTATTAATTTATTAATATTTCAATTCTTTATGCACTTTTCGCATGATTTCTTTTCAAACTAAGTTCCTCTCTTTTACGAGATGAACAAGCGTGCACACCCGTCGAGATCGGCTGCGCGAACCACGAGCGCAGGCGTGCGGTGGGGACCCGTTGCAAGGATTCTTTTAGATTAAGACCTGCGTAAACCTTTTTCTTGTCTCTTGTTGCTATAATCCCTGGTTTTCATGATAACGGAGAGAGGCGGCGTTTTGGCATCGGCCCGCGTCGGAGGACCTCGCCGATACACGGACACTAGGGGCTTAGGGCATTGTTCCGCCCATTATTATAAAGACCGAACACCTTAGGTAGTGTTGGCGTCTCGAGATTAGGCCTTATATGCATCGGCTCGAATCATGTCTTTGGTCAAATGTTGGGTTTGCCCGGCTCACATGTTTTGCTGCCTTCGTTCCGTATCATCGGCGGCACCGGAGAACTCTGCGATTGTGCCCCGTTAATTTGGCGAGCACCTCGATGAAAGCAGCCGGTGTCATGATCTGCGAGGCTGGTCGACCACTCGATCGACCACCGGAATGTTTAGAATTCCTCCGCTTTGTGAAGGCGTTTCTGGTCGAGCACATCTGCGCCCCAAATTCGGAGGCGCGGTGCCCCAGAGGGCTATCTCGTAGTCCCACCCTCGAACTCAATGGCTAAGTGAAAGTGATAAAGCACTATAGTCCGGTTGCCTCGTTTGCTACACTACCACCTCCTTACGGGACCAAGATGTCGGATTAAGTGTGAAAATCGCTATTTTGTGAACACCCCGCACCTTGTGCGTGGGGGCTGAAACCGACGACTGCCATCTTCGGGTTATACATACATTATACATAAGCGGCCGCCGGAGATATTTCAACACTTGAGCGCACAAGTACAAAAGCGCCTACATCATAAACATTGTTTTATAAAATTAAGCGTTCATTTGAGCGTGACATTTTTGAAACTGCAACTCTATTACCACGAGCACCACGCAGAACTTCCCCAAAATAGTGCTCGGCGGGTAACCGGCTTCGTCCGAACCACAGGTGCATAACAGCGGTGGCATCCATCTCTGTCAATGTGTCTTCACGGGCGAGGCCATCCGGGCACCCTCTATGCAGGCCGACCGCTTCATCGCCTTGATATGCGGCACCGCCCCAAAAATTGCTGCAATAAGCCAAAATAGCTCTTGGCTTGGGCCTATCCGGCGGACATGAGTCACGATATCTGTCATGGCAAGTCCGGACAACCTATTCAGCTCAGCCCATTCGGCCACCCGATCGGTCGTGAAGTGAGCGATCCGGACTATGGAATTGAGACCAAAACAGCTCTTCCGTCTTGTGATCCTTGACTTGGAAGTGCTGGCGGCATCCGCCGCTTTTCGCCGCTAAGTCCATATAAGGATCCTCTGGACCCCACAGCTGGCCAAGCTGGGCATACTTTGGATCCGGAAACCTGCGGCGCAGCAGAAAAGGCTTGCCAGCCATAATGTCTCCGGCCTGGCGCAGCTCCTCCTTTATAGCCCGCATTGCAGAACGGGCATCCTTGGCTTCGGCGGTGGCCTTCCCCAAGTCTTCTCACTCCAATAGGTGCTCCTTTTCAAGAGCCTCATTGCGGTCGGTAGCATCCTTCAACTTAACGGCCATTTCGGCTTCTCTTCCCTGCTTCGGCAGTGTGCAACCCTTTCGGCTTCTAACTCCTCGGTCGCCCTCGAAATAGCCGCATCACTCCTCCGGCTTGCTTCTTGGCTTGAGCAAGTTCTGCGAAAAGCTCTCCACAGCAGCGGCACCATCTGCGTCAAGCACAAATATTGTAAGAGGTGGGCTTTGGCTCCCTTAATAGGTATTTGCGGAGAAACAACTTACCTTGCGACTCGTCAAGTAAACTTGTTGACTAAGCGCTTTGTCGCATCCGCAACATCGAGTTGCCGCTTTAATTCAGCAACTCCATCGGTCCGGCTAGCCCGGACTATCCGCCACCTGCATAGGAAGGCGACACTCAATACCTGCGATTTTGATCCTCGACGCGATGTTGCTTTCGACAACCTACGAGTCTCGGGGCTACTATGTATCTGGCGCACTTTATGTGCAAAACTGTCAAAAAGGTGTCATTTTACATACCTCAAACCCCTTGACAAACTCAGCGGCATTATGCAATCCACTTTCGGTGGGCGAAATCCTTCAATCACCATACTCATCAATGCAGTGATCTTACGAGATGGGCGCCCTCTCAGCAGATCCTTGGCTCCCAGTCGAACACTAGTCGGCGCCGAACTCTTCGGCTCTGCCGGGCTCGGGGATACCCTCCATGATGACACTTCAGGCTCGTCTGCCCTATCTGACGGTGCAGCGGACGAAGGCATCTCGCTCTCCACCATCTCCGGACGAAGATCCCCCGAAGATGAGCTCATCTGAGAACATCGGAGATCTGAACTACAAGGTAAAAATTCGGTTATCCTCAGAAACACAAATAGGGATGTCTCTTATTACCAAGCTCTCTTTTTTCTACTTACGGCTCGCTGGAGGGCTGATGCTTTAGGGGGCGTGCGGCGGGGGCCTCCCGGACCTTGAGACCCTCTGGTGAACTTCTTCCCCGCTTAGGGGCTTTGGCCTCCGGGTCTCGAGGCGGTCCTCTTCTCCCCTTGGAGGGAGGATTCTCGATCCCCCTTTTAAAACCTCCTTGGGCGGCGGTAGCTCCTTATTTTCCCTCCGCCTTCTTACGAAGGCACAACCTCCAACATCTTGACCAGCATGGGATCGGCGCGGTCTCTGGGAGGGGGGCCGGACACCGTATCAGCTTTGCTTGCGCTATCCACTCCTGTTGAAGGATAATGGGTTAAAAAGCGAATTGTAGAAAGGCAAACAAACGATGCGTCCGAACAGCTTGAGCTACATACTTGAGTATCCAAGGCGATTGCAGCTTAGGCATGTGTCCTCGGTCAATTCGGGCACACCGCCCGTGATCGAAGAACAACTCGTACATCTCCACGGGTGTCATACCCATAAAGTGTTGGAGAATCCGTGGTCCCTCGGACTGAACTCCCATAGCGGAGAGGGCGGCGTTTGCGAGGCGGAGATGCCTAATCAGCATAACTGCGTCACCACGACCGAGATCGATCTCCCTCGCTGGAGGTCTCGAATCCGGCCTGCAATAGGGGCATGCCTTTTAGCGGCCCAGTTGAGCCCTTGGTTGACCCACGACATCAACCGTCGAGGAGGTCGAGTGGAATCTGGTGGCGGCTGCACTGCTACCGCCGGGGCGGTGATATAGAACCACTCCTGTTGCCATAAGCCAAGCTCTTCTTGGAAGGAGCCCTCGGGCCCACGGGCATCGGCCCTCCACCTTCTGCCGCCCGGCGCTCTCTTGGCGCCCCGATCATCTTCGGATCCACATTGAAGGTTTTCAGCCACGGCCGAAGTGGGGGTGGCGGAGGAAGGCCTCATGAGCGACAACAAATGCGGAAATATGGAGGATGGACTCGGACCCAAGTCATGGAATTCCAACCCATAGTAGAACATGAGCCCTCTCACAAAGGATCCATCGGAAGCCTAAACCCGGCGGAGGTGGGATACAAAGGCAGCGTACTCGCGGGGCTCGGGGGTGGGGATGGCCTGCCCTTTGGCGAGCAACTGTGTGAAATCTCGTAAGGCAGTGCTTGGCCTCTCGCAGCTTTAGCATGTCCTCCTCCGTGGCGGAGGAGGGCATCCACCGACCTGAAGGTCGGGCGGACATGTTGAAGGTCAGGCGCTCGAATCTGGGGCTCTGGGTGTTGGAACTTGGAGCAAGGAGAAGGTTCGACGGAGGATTGAAGAAAAGCGAGCCATGGTCCTATTATAAAGAGGAAGAATACCAGAGCCATCTCGTGACCGTTCGAGACTTCGCCGATAGAGGCGTGGCGGCGGCGCGGTTGGGTTACCCGTCCGTATTGATGAGAATCCGGGATAAGGGAACACGATCTCTGCCGACAAGGCGTGCCAAGAAACCGCTTAGCTAAGCAGCTGGGTGGTATAATAAAAAGCGATTCAAGTAAAGGCTTGGTAGTGGCGTGGCGTCATGCTACAAGATCGTCGTGATTGAACTTGTGTACATAATATTCTCTCTACGGTGGAATGTGGAATTTATTTTGCGAGCGGACACTATCTGGTGTTCACAATCTTCTATGAATTATTTGGAGGAGAACCCACCTTGCAATGCCGAACAATATCGCGCGGACTCATCGTCATTGAAGCCTGGTTCGAGAGCTCTTGAGGAGTCTGGACTAGGGGTGTCAGGACAGCGAACTATCATCGTCGGCGGACTCCAAGACTATGAAGATACAAGATTGAAGACTTCGTCCGTGTCGGATGGGACTTTCCTTGGCGTGGAAGGCAAGCTTGGCGATCTGGATATGTAGAACTCCTACCATTGTAACCGACTCTGTGTAACCCTAGCCCTCTCCGGTGTCTATATAAACCGGAGGGTTTTAGTCCGTGGGGCGAACAACCATTACAACAATCATACCATAGGCTAGCTTCTAGGGTTTAGCCTCCTTGATCTCATGGTAGATCCACTCTTGTACTACCCATATCATCAATATCAATCAAGCGAGAGTAGGGTTTTACCTCCATCGAGAGGGCGAACACAGGTAAAAACATCGTGTCCCTTGTCTCCTGTTACCATCCGCCTAGGCGCATAGCTCGGGACCCCCTACCGAGATCCGCGGTTTGACACCGACACGGCTACTTAGGGACAATCGCTTCTTCATCAACCACCACCACCACTTCCGCATAGACGTGCCCACCATACATTTCCACCCCAACTTAACCCAATTTTGTTTGAGTTGTGGCTTGTGTCTCCTAAGGTGTTTCGGCTACTTAGGGACGGCAACTTCAACTCCGACACGTGTATATCCATCACTCCACTTCCGCATTTGCCAAGTGCATACCACCACCGCTTTCCGCTACCACCATTTTGACATTTGTCATTTGAGATTTTGAGTTTGCGGTTTTTCCGTTTCCTAAGGTGTTTCAGCTACTTAGGGACGAGTCTCCATCTTCTCGGTATCTACATCAAGAACACCGCCACTCATCATCGCAAAGGACGGTAACCTCGACAACACCATTGTACATTCCCCTTGCAATTGTATTGTTAACCCCTAGCCCATTTTGCGTTACTTGCCTATCAAGACTAGCCATTTGAGTATTGCCGGCAACGTTACTTGTGCACGTTAGTGATCTACACCATCCATTGCATGCATACCATATCATCTTGGTATCATATCTTGTGTCACAAGCTTGTTCCCGCATATACACAATTGCTATCTTGGTTTGTGCATTGTGCAAAATTGGCCATACAAAAAAAGAGAGAATAAGCTTTTAAGCAAAAAGAGAGAAAAGAGCTCGTGAGCAAGTGCCATAGCATCATACCCCATTGCACATAAGATTGCCATACCAAAATCTACATCATATGGTATCATGCTTGAGAGAAACACCGGTAACCATACATACATAGCATACTTGGGATAGAAAGTTTACCCATCTTGCATCTTATAGGTTGTGCACAAGTGTCGTATCCGTCTATTGAGCAATCGTGCTAGCGTCTCTCTTGAGTTGTGCAACACGAGCGTTTTCCGTGGACTCCACATTTTGTGCTCATTCCTTGGTTGCACGACCCCATTTATCTATCCGTGTGTGTGTTTCCGTGTACGATTTACTATTGGTCTACTTGTTTCACCTGCGAATTTGTGAATCTTTTCCAACATTATTGACTCTTGCTAACATTTTGCATCAAATTTTTGTGCCATTATCCTCACCGAGCTCTACCATAAGCTTTTACTTGTAGGTGTGAGTGAACAAGTCCAGTACCAATTCCACTATTCTTTCATTTCACATTCAGTGATACAAGATACATCCTCAACTTTGGGAAAAGGTAACTTGGTATTGTTTATCTCATTTCCTACTCACCTTTACTTGAGTCTTGTGATGGATAGGCAAGACATTTCATCTTCGGTCTACAACAACAACGGCGAGTTCGATGCCATGGAAAACAACTTCTGACGCCAAGATGCAAGCTCAAATGAAGGAGATCAAAGCCCTCATCAAGTCCTACAAGCGATCTTCCTCATCTTTGAGAAGACGCTCACGAGCACATGCTTCTGAGCTACCATCTCCGGCAAGATCACATCGGCATCAACACCATCACCAACAACAACGTGAAGGTCAAGAGCTCTACATCAACAACCACTCAATGACTTCACCATCTCCCTTGGCATCTTCGCCTACGGACATACGGCATCTTCGCCAACAAGCACCCCAAGACTACGCTCAAGAGAAGCTACCCAAGCTCAAGTCCGTGACTTCCAAGAGCTACTACGACCTCGACACCGACCACAAGATTCCTTTCTATGGGACTCAAGAACCGAGGTACCTCGAGTGGGGCGTTTGATGGGCGACTACCTCAAGCTTCTGACAAGTTAGTCCCGAAGATCAAGTGAAGTCGCCACAAGAAATTTCCACGACTACGCATTGGCAAGGTGGCTTCACACACCTTGAGCACTCGACATGAGTTGGCCCAAGTCGAAAAGAGCTTTAAGCGAGTTTGTGCCTCCAACCTACGGAACAACCGGCGCCAATTGGAGAACACCATCCAAGGATCCAAGTCCATCGGGCGTAGTTCAAGGAGATGAAGATTGCCTTCTGACGAGCCGGCGTGGGCGACCCCATGTCAATGAAGTTCCACTTCATGATGGGATTACACAACAACATCTCCAAGACAATCTTCCTCGAGAACTACAAGTCCATCGGCGACTACTACATTGGTGCTCTCAAGGCGGAACAAGAACTCATGAAGGCCAAGGCTTCTCCACCCCAAGCACACTTGCGCGACCAAGCTCTCGACAAGCATGAGGCTAGTACCACCATGATGTCCAAGCCCGACGAGCTCCAAGGCGATGCTTCCAAGGACCATGCTTTGGAGGCGGCGACAAGGTGGCGAGCAAGGATGATGCTTCCATCTTAGGAGGCGAGTGATGATGTGCCATCTTGGCCTTCATCAGCGGCGGCGGTGACGAGATGATCGAGCATGGGATTTTCCCTTGGTCATGGAGAAGAGTGATGATGTGCCATCTTGGCCTTCATCCACAGCGGCAACGGCAGATGGTTGAGCATGGGATCTTCCTTCGACCACGGTGACATATGATGACTTGGTGACTTTTGCCACCATATTGAGAGTGAGAGTGACATCACCACTAGCCCCATATATGATGAGTTGCCCCACTTTCCATTTGAGGAGAGCCACAACCCCACCACTCGAGTGAGATGGTGACTCCACCATATGTGACTTTGAGAGCACCTACTTTGAGGGAGTGAGTGAACCACCACATAGAGAGTGAGATAGTTGATAGGTCTCATGAGGCCATTTGCATTTCTAACAACTTGACCTCTACCTCTATTGTGTCTTCTCATTTGGTGCTAGGTCCCATTTATGATGACGCGTCGATCCTCGACGACTTCGTCCTCCCTTTGGACAAGACGATGGCCATGGTGGAATATGATGCACCGCCCACATGGTTCCATCAAGATGAAGATGACCACCATTTGGTCTTTCCCACCTCACCTACACCACTTGAGTGGAATGACAAAGGTAACATAGGTGACGGTGATGCTCTAGTCCCACTAGTGGACATTCTTGACATTGATTGCGTGCATGATGTTGATCCACCTAGTACCATGCTTCATGCTAGTAGGATTTCCCCATGTGATGATTTGCCCATTTATGATGAATATAATGATTCTCATGTGGAGTTTATTAGTAGTGATGCCATGTTACATAGGATTTCTTGTGACAATTCTTTAGGTCACATCATGTTTAATAATCTGCTTGACTTGTCATATGCTATGCATGAGATCCACCATATGTCTTATTTGCAATCTCTTCATAGTGACTATGCATATGCCATTAAAATAAACCCAATTTGCACTTATGGCATAGATGACAAGCCCATTGTCGGTGTCAAAACCGGCGGATCTCGGGTAGGGGGTCCCGAACTGTGCATCCAGGCGGATGGTAACAGGAGACAAGGGACACGATGTTTTTACCCAGGTTTGGGCCCTCTCGATGGAGGTAAAACCCTACTCCTGCTTGATTGATATTGATGATATGGGTAGTACAAGAGTGGATCTACCACGAGATCAAGGAGGCTAAACCCTAGAAGCTAGCCTATGGTATGATTGTTGTAATGGTTGTTAGTCCTCTGGACTAAAACCCTCCGGTTTATATAGACACGGAGAGGGCTAGGGTTACACATAGTCGGTTACAATGGTAGGAGATCTACATATCCGTATCGCCAAGCTTGCCTTCCATGCCAAGGAAAGTCCCATCCGGACACGGGCGAAGTCTTCAATCTTGTATCTTCATAGTCTTGGAGTCCGGCCGGCGATGATAGTCGGCTGTCCGGACACCCCTAGTCGAGGACTCCTCGGTAGCCCTGAACCGAGCTTCAATGACGCGAGTCCGGTAGCATATTGTTCGGCATTGCAAGGCGGGTTCCTCCTCGAATAATTCATAGAAGATTGTGAACACCGGGATAGTGTCGGCTCTGCAAAATAAATTCCACATTTCACCGTAGAGAGAATATTATGTACACAAGTTCAATCTGCTGACGTATCTTGTAGCATGACGTCACGTCACTACCAAGCCTTTACTTGAATCGTTTTTTATTATACCACCTCGAAGTGTTTAGCGGCGGTTTCATTAACGCGTCTTGGCGAAGCGAGATCGTGTTCCCCTTATCCGGGATTCTCATCAATACGGACGTGGGTAACCCAACGCGCCGTCGCCCGCCCCCTCTATCGGCGCGAGTCGAGCAGTCCGCGAGCGGCTCTTGGTATTCTTCCTCTTTATAATAGGACCAAGGCTCGTTTCTTTTCTTCAATCCTCCGTCGAACCTTCTCCTTGCTCCAAGTTCCAACAACGAGCCCCAGATCCGGCGCTTGGACCTTCACAATGTCGGCTCCGACCTTGAGGGCGGTGGATGCCCTCCTCCATCACGGAGGAGGGCGTGCTAAAGCTGCGAGAGGCCAAGTACATCTTCTTCGAGATTTCGCACAGGGTTGCTGCCGAAGGGCAGGCCATCCCCACCGAGCCAGCGAGTACGTTGTCTTTGTATCCCACCTCCGTCGGGGTTTAGGCTTCCCGATGGATCCTTTTGTGAGAGGGCTCATGTTCTACTATGGGTTGGAATTCCATGACTTGGCTCCGGAGTCCATCCTCCATATTTCCGCATTTATTGTCGTCTGCGAGGCCTTCCTCCGCGTCACCCCCCACTTTGGCCTATGGCTGAAAACCTTCAATGTGGAGCCGAAGATGGTCGGGGCGTAAGCGAATCTTGGCGGTGGGCGGTAGCAGGGAGGTTGATGCCCGTGGCCGAGGCTCCTTCAAGAAGAGCTTGGCTTATGGCAACAGGTGGTTCTATATCACCGCTCCGAAGGGCAGCAGGTAGAAGCCGCCGCCCGTATTCCGCTCGGGACCTCCTCGATGGTTGATGTCGTGGGTCAACCAAGGGCTCAACTGGGGGCCGTCAAAAGGCGTGCCCCTATTGCGAGGCGGTTCGAGACCTCCAGGCGAGGGAGATCGATCTGGTCATGGTGATGCAGGTTATGCTAATTAGACGTCTCCTGCCCTACAAACGTCGTCCTCTCCGGCTATGGGAGTTCAACCCGGAGGGACCATTGATTCTCCAACACTTTATGGGTACGACACCCGTGGAGATGTACAAGTTGTTCTTCGGATCACGGGCGGTGTGCCCGGAATTGACCGAGGACGCAGGCCTAAGCTGCAATCGCCCGAATACTCAAGTAAGTAGCTCAGTGTTCGGACGTACCGGTTTGTTTGCCTTTCTACAATTCGACTTTTAACCCGTTATCCTTCAACAGGAGTGGATAGCGCAAGCAAAGCTGATCTGATGTCGGCCCCCTCCCGAGACCGCACGGATCCGTCTTGGTCAAGATCTTTGGAGGTTGCGCCTTGAGAAGAAGGCGGAGGGGAAAATAAGGGAGCTACCGCCTCGCCCAAGGAGGCTCTTAAAAAAGGGGGATCGAGAATCCCTCCCTCCAAGGGGAGAAGAGGACCGCCTCTGGAGACCCAAAGGCCAAAGCACCTAGGCGGGGGAAGAAGTCTTCACCAGAGGGTCCTGTGTCTGGGGAGGCCCCAGCCGCACAGTCTCCCCTAAAGCATCAGCCCTCCAGCGAGCCGTAAGTAGAAAAAAGAGAGCTCGGTAATAAGAGACATCCCTATTTGTGTTTCTGAGGATAACCGAATTTTTATCTTGTAGTTTGGATCTCCGACGTTCTCAGATGAGCTCATCTTCGAGGGATCTTCGTCCGGAGATGGTGGAGAGCGAGACGCCTCCGTCCGCTGCGCCGTCAGATAGGGCGGACGATCCTAAAGTGTCATCACGGAGGTATCCCGAGCCAGCGAGAGCCGAAGAGTTGGCGCCGACTAGTGTTCGGCGGGGAGTGAAGGATCTGCTTGAGAGGGCGTCCATCTCAGAAGATCACCGTGCATTGATGAGTATGGTGATTGGAAGGATTTCGTCCACCGAAAGCGGATTGCATAATGCCGTCAGGAGTTTGCTGACGGGGTTTGAGGTATGTCAAAATGACACCCCTTTTTGACAGTTTTGCACATAAAGTGCACCCTGTATAAATAGTAGCCCCTGAGACTCGGTAGGTTGTTGAAAGCAACAGCATGCCGAGGATCAAAATCGCAGGTATTGAGTGTCGCCCTTCCTATGCAGGTGGCGGATAGTCCGGGGGCTAGCCGGACTGATGGAGTTGCTGAATTAAAGCGGCAACTCGATGTTGCGGATGCGGACATAGCGCTAGTCAACAAGCGACTTGACGAGTCGCAAGGTAAGTTGTTTCTCCGCAGTCACCTATTAAAGGAGCCAAAGCCCACCTCTTACAATATTTGTGCTTGGCGCAGATGGTGCGGCTCTTTGTGGAAACCTTGGGCAAAACTTGCTCAAGCCAAGGAGCAAGCGGAAGGAGTGATCGGCTGCCTCGAGGCGGCCGAGGAGTTAGAAGGCGAAAGGGCGCGCTGCTTGCGAAGCGAGGAAGAGATGGCGAAATGGCCGTTAAGTTGAAGGTGCTACCGACCGCAATGAGGCTCTTGAAAAGGCGCCTATCGAACAAGAAGACACAGGGAAGGCCACCGCGAAGCCAAGGATGCCCGATTCGCAATGCGGGCTATAAAGGAGGAGCTGCGCCGGGCGGAGACATTGTGGCTGACAAGCCTTTTACGCTGCGCCGCGAGTTTCACGGATCAAAGTATGCCCAGCTTGGCCAGTGTGGGGTCCGGAGGATCCTTATATGGACTTAGCGGCGAGTCTGGCGGATCCGGTTGTGCACTTCGAAGTCGGAAGGATCACAAGGCGGAAGAGCTGTTTTGGTCTCAATTCCATAGTCCGGATCGTTCACTTCCGCCGTGATCGGTTGGCGAATGGGCTGAGCTGAATAGGTTGTCGGACTTGCCATGACGGATATCGTGACTCATATGCGGCGGATAGGCTAAGCCGAAGAACTATTTTGGCTTATTGCAGCAATTTCTTGGGGCGGTGCATATCAAAGCGATGAAGCGGTCGGCCTGCATAGAGGGTGCGCGGATGGCCCTCGCCCGTGTGAAGACACATTGGACAGAGATGGATGCCACCGCTGTTGTGACCCAGGGTTCGGACGAAAGCCGTTTAACCGCCGAGCACTATTTTGGGGAAGTTCTGCGTGGTGCTTGTGTAATAGAGTCGCAGTGCTCAAAAAATGTCACGTTCAAATGAACGTTTAATTTTATAAAACAATGTTTATGATGTAGGCGCTTTTTGTACTTGTGCGTTCAAGTGTTGAAATATCTCCTGTGCGGCCGTTTATGTATACGTATGTATAACTTTGAAGATGGCGATCGTCGGCTTTCAGCCCCGCACAAGGTGCGGGGTGTTCTAAAAATAGCGCATTTTCACACTTAATCCGGCGTCTTGGTCTGTTAAGGAGGTGGTAGCGTAGCAAGCGAGGCAACGGACTATAGTGCTTTATCACTTTCACTTAGCCATTGGAGTTCGAGGTGGGACTACGATATAGCCCTGAGGGGCACCGCGCTCTCGAATTGAAGCGCGTATGTGCTGGCCCAGGAAGCGTTCGCCGTCAGCGGAGAATTCTAAACATTCGGTGGTCGATCGAGTGGTTGACCAGTCTCTTGTTGTATCATGATGATCGGTTTCGGCTTTCTCTCTTGAGGTGCTCGCCCGGCCGAGGAGCTGTCGCATAGTTCTCCTGGTGCGCGTTAGCGATGATCTGAGCGTAAAGGCAGCAAAATCACGAGGCGGGCAAACCCAACATTTGACCAAAGACATGATTGGAGCTGATGCATATAAGGCCTAACTTTCGAGGCGCGAACACTCCCTAAGGTGTTCGGTCTTTATAATAACGGGCGGAACAATGCCCTAAGCCCCTAGTGTCAGTGCAGGCAAGCTCCTCGGCGTGGCGATGCCAAAACGTCGATCTCCTCTCTGGTTATCATGAAAAACCGGGGATTATAGCAACAAGAGACAGTAAAAAGGTTTACGCGGGTCTTAATCTGAAAAGAATCCTTGCAGCGGGTCCCTACTACGTCTGCTTTGTGTCTCCGTTGTGCCGTATCACGGGCGGGTGTGCCCGTTGTTCATCTGTAAAGAGAGAACTTAGTTTGAAAAGAAATCGTGCGAAAAGTGCATAAAGAATTGAAATATTAATAAATTAATAAAGCTGAGCTTATATTAGCTCATTGTTGCTTATATGCACAGCCCCTTGTGAAGGGTGTGCGGCTAGAAACCCCTAGCTTATTTATGCGGACTCGTCTAGCCGTGTCAGGGGTCTTTGAATGACCCTCTTAATTAAATGATGCCACGTGGACCGGGCATTTTAAGTGTAAGAGACGCGTAATGTGGTATTGCGTTAAAGCGGATAAAAGCTTCACGTCCCAGTAGTGCTTGATAGCTACTTTTGAATGGGGCGACATGAAAGATTAGCTTTTCGCGTCGGAAGTTGTCCGGTGACCCGAACACAACTTCTAATAATAAGGAGCCTGTGCACTTGGCGTAAGGGCCTGGTGTCACTCCTTTAAAGGAAGTGCGGCTATGTCAAATTTTAGTAAGGTCTATCCCTATCTTGCGAATTGTGTTTGGATATAGTAGGTTTAAATCGCTGCCGCCGTCCATCAGGACTTGTGTAAAATGTAGTTCGTTGATTATAGGATCCAATATCAGAGCAGTCCATCCTGCGTTTCGAATGCTTCTAGAATAATCCAGGTGGTCGAAAGTGATTGGTTTTGACATCCAACTTCGATGTTCCACTGGGGTGGACTGTGCGGCACTTATTATAGCGGGTGCCGCATTGTTTTTCCGTAATATCACATGAAGTGAGTTTACTGTTTTGACTTCTTGTGGAAAGTCTTTTGTTTTCCGGTGCTCTGCTGGTGGGGTTCATCATCATCCTCGCTTGGTGCGTCGAGCCCCTTGTGTTTGGCGTTGAGTCGGCCGGACTGTTTGAAAACCCAACAATCTCGGTGGGTGTGGTTTGCGAGCCTTAGAATCTTGTGGATTTGACATATTCGATCCAAAATTTTGTTTAAGTTGGATAGCTCATCACTGTTGTCCTTAGGAGGCAGTGTTTTGTTGTTTGGCCGTGAGCTTTTGAATCCGGCGTTGACCGCCGTGTTCTTTGGGCTTTTCTCTTTATTCCGGCGCAAATCTTTTCTGCGCCGTGATTTTCCGTTTCCATCTCTGATCTCGGATGTACTTGGGTCGCTGGTGTTGCATCTTGCTAGCCATTTGTCTTCCAGCATAAAAAGCGGGTCATGAGGCTTATTAGCGCGGCCATTGTCCTCGGCTTCTCTTGGCGAGGTGTGCAGCAACCATTAGTCTCGGACGTTGTGTTTAAAAGCTGCTAAGGCTTGCGTCCAGGACGATCAACTATTTAGTTCTTTTAGTAAGAACCTGTTCGAATTCTTGCTGACTCTCCGGGCTGTTGAGTTATATGACTTAGATAAATGCGCATCCGGAGGCGGACATAAGTCCTTGAAAATTTGCTCTAAACGCGTCCTCAAGCTCTTCCCAACTTCCAGCAGTGTTTTACGGGAGGCTTTTGAGCCAATGCCGAGCTGGCCCTTTGAGCTTGAGGGTAGATATTTTATGGCGTGGAGATCATCTCCTCTAGCCATGTGTATGTGTAGTATATAATCCTCTATCCAGACTCTAGGGTCCGTTGTTCCGTCGTAAGCCTCTATGTTTATGGGTTTAAACCCTGCTGGAAATTCATGATCCAGCACCTCATTGAGTGAAACATAGTGGGTGTCTTGGCGCTTTTGTATTCGGTGTGCGCTGTCTTGGCTACTTGGCGTGTTGTGTTGCTTCCTGGGGCCCTCTGTTTTGGCCCGTAAATGGACCTGGCTAGGCCGTCTGTTTTCCCAGGATCATGAGTTGGCTTGTGTGCGGCGCCGCTTGTCGCTTTTGGCCTGTCATCTGGTCGTCTATCCGGCCAGGCGGCTTCTTTAATTTTTGTTGTGGTGGCTCTATGGCTTCCCGTCAAATTCGGCAGCAACTTGCGCTTGGGTAGCTCTTTGATTGATGGCCATTGCCGTGTTGTCTGCGGTTTTGAGCACTTTGCTCCACCTCATTCGAGTATGTCTTCCGCTGTTTTGAGCTTCCGTTTTCCTTCTTGAGACTTCTTGCGATGGCGGCGAGTCTTTTGTGAAGGTTCTTATGCTCGGTGGTGTGTCCGGCGTGAGTCGTGTGGATTGTTGGTTTACCGGGCATGGATTGATTATCGATTTGTCCTGTTAGGACGGTTGCTTGGTTGCATGTTAAATGCGTCCTTTGGTTTGCCCTGCTCTATTGCTGGGTCATTAGGAGCGCTGTTTTTGTCAAGGCGGGACTTAGGGCGGCGTCTGCGTCGCCGTTTTGGTTGTTTGTCAGCGGGATTATCCTTTGCCGCACCCTGTTGGTCCTCGTTATCGCTTCCTCTTGGGGTGTCCACCATATATACATCATGGGATAGGGTGGCCTTCCAGTGCTCGGTGAGTGCTGGTTCTTGATCGTCTCCGGCATCGTCGTCCATACCGTCGATGTCTTCGGAGTCGTAATCTAGCATGTCTGTAAGATCGTCGACAGTTGCTACAAAGTGGGTGGTGGGTGGGATTTGAATTTCTTCGTCGTCCGCATCCCAACCCTCCTGGCCGTAGTCCGGCCAGGGCTCTCCGGATAGCGAGAGATGTTTTAGCGAATTTAGGATGTCACCAAAGGGTGAGTCTTTGAAAGATGTCATGGCGGTGAACTCCATGATCGGCGCCAATCGGATTCGATTGGCGGGCGCGAGAGGTTGAGTCGGCGAAGTCCGTACCTCCGAGTCACGAGCTTTATAAGTGACGGGGTCATTGTTCGGCTCCATCGTCGTGGAAGTTGCAGCTCCTGAGGCGGTGTCCAACCACCCGTCCTCGATCTGCGCGATCGGCTCCGAATTATGGGTCGATGCGGATTCGTGTGCGGCCTCCTAAGTACTGTCCGGCGGCAGAGCTTGATCATACCCATCGTGACAGTGCAGCACGCTCGGCTGCGGCTTGGATCCGTCGAAGATCAAGTCTCCGCGGATATCCGCCGTGAAGTTTAGGCTTCCAAATCTGACCTGACGGCCAGGGGTGTAGATTTCGATCTGCTCCAGATGGCCAAGTGAATTGGCCCGCATGATGCGAAACCGCCCGAATCTGAAGATCTGTCCGGGAGAAAAGTCTCACCACAGGCGGCGTTGTTGTTGATTGAAGAAGCCATCAAGCCTATCGGTGGCGACACGGAGGAACTCTCAATGAAAGCACCAATGTCGGTGTCAAAACTGCGGATCTCGGGTAGGGGTCTGAGCTGTGCGTCGGCGGATGGTAACAGGAGACAAGGGACACGATGTTTTTACCTAGGTCCGGGCCCTCTCGATGGAAGTAAAACCCTACTCTGCTTGATTGATATTGATGATATGGGTAGTACAAGAGTGGATCTACCACGAGATCAAGGAGGCTAAACCTAGAAGCTAGCCTATGGTATGATTGTTGTAATGGTTGTTAGTCCTCTGGACTAAAACCCTCCGGTTTATATAGACACCGGAGAGGGCTAGGGTTACACAGAGTCGGTTACAATGGTAGGAGATCTACATATCCGTATCGCCAAGCTTGCCTTCCACGCCAAGGAAAGTCCCATCCGGACACGAGACGAAGTCTTCAATCTTGTATCTTCATAGTCTTGGAGTCCGGCCGACGATGATAGTCCGGCTGTCCGGACACCCCCTAGTCCAGGACTCCCTCACCCATGGTTATTGGCATTTGTTTTTCTTGTGATGATATTGATATGCTCCCTTTGCATCATTTATCTCATATGCCATGCCATGACCACCTAGCTTCGGATATGCATTGTTTTGGATGTTGTCCATTTTCTCCATGTGATGTTTCCGATATTGCTCATGAGACCCCCATAGTTTCCTCATGCATTTTAGGAGATTTTGATCCATCCCATTCATTTCATGGTCCCGATACTTGTGTCCACCATATGTTTCCCTTGAATGAAAATGATTTTGATGTGCCATATACTTGTATGCTAAATTTGCATCCCCATCGTGCCATACACAATAACTATTCTTTCATGATGGATGACATATTCTTATACCATGCATCAAATTTCTTTGAGAATTTCTTATCTTGTGCTAACTCACACGTGCACATACACATCATTATGGATGATGTGTGCGTTTACCATGCGCACAATTTCTTTGGTTTGTGTCTCTTTTGTGTAGGTACCCATGAATACTTGTCAACCTCGCAATCCCACGAGTTGACAAAACGAGCTCTAGAGAGCAACGATGATTTGGGATCCCATGGATTGTCTTTCCCACCGCTCTCTTCGTGCAAATACTTCGCGCATTCATTCTACATGGCCCTCACTTGGCTATGGGTTATTGTTCATTACATATCATATGCCCATCTTGCCATGTTCACTTTGCATGATATACTCATTCCTATGCCTTTGCCATGCATTTGTGACCCATGCTTTGCATTACACATGATGATTGATTCTAGTACTTGTATGTGTATTTGCAAGCTTGGTGGAGATATTGCTTGTTCTTGCCATGCTCCTTTTGTGCACCATTCCTATGATGATACTTCCATCTTGCTTTGTGTTCGTGCTTGCGATATGTCATGTGCACTCCCTATGCCTATTATTTGCTCCATGACATGATTGCCATGATTTATTCTAGTGTGTTGCATCTTCGCTCCACTAGTTTGCACGACTTGATTACTATGCTTGCTTATGTTGCATCACCAATGACTCATACTTGCTCATTTCATGCGGTTGATGACAACCATCTACATGCATTGCACATGATTGTTATTGCTTCTTGTCACATATCTCCATATGTTGCCTCTCTCATGCTAGATTTGCCATGTATTGAGTGCAACCATGCTATTAGTCTTGCTCATGAGTTTGCCCCCATAGCATTATCACATATGTTTGGAGATTTTGACATAATTCTTGTGAAGCATGCTTGTATTACTTCTTTGCACCATATACCTAGTGCCATGAATATAGCCATTGTTGCATCATATTATTCATGCACTTGTGCTTCTAATGGTTTTGTGCAAAAGATGAGAACCATCATGATGGATGATGTGTTTATCTACCATCTTATCGTTCTTTGTTTTGTTTTGTGCATGTGTAGGATACTTGGACTTTGTGTCGACTTCCACTTCCGTGAGTTAACCATTCGAGCTCTTGAGGCGAGCCTCATATTCTACCACGACTCGCTTCTACACCATATTTGCTTCCACTTCGGCATTGTGAAGAATGCACAAGGACACACTTTCAAGGTGACATCCTTCTTGAGCTTGGATATTGTGGATCATACTTCATGTGTTGCTTGCACCATTTGCACGCATGTTCAAGATATTGCTTTCACCCATGATTGCCACATTTCCATGCTTCATGATATATATACCTTGTGTGTTGCATCCAATTCTTGGAATACTTGCCACTATCATATGGTTGGTTGCACCAATATCATTTCTTCACATATGCCATGTCCCTTTGCTTGTCACATGCTTGACTTGATTGCCTCACACATGATGAACAATTGCTCTTTCTATTGTGTTGAGTGCCACACTATATTCACTACACCCTATGCACATTATGTTTGGACTGTCTTGCACTTGACCCATGTGTTTAGACATCTTATCTTATTTGGTGTTGTGAATGATTCCTATGCCTACCATAGACCTTTCATTGAGCAATTTGTCAATACTTGCTATGACCTTGAGGTAGATGCTTATGCTCTTGTCACACATATTTGCATCTCTATCTCACATTTACATGCTTGTTTCCATGATGACCTTGATTTTGCTCAATTCATATGCTTACATGCCATGTCACAATCCTTTGTCACACCCTATGCTATGCTTGATGACAACACTTGTTTGGTGAATCACCTCTTGAATGCTTGGTTTTGCACTAACGCTAACCACATTTGTTTTTCCAAGTGTTTGTTCTATTTGCTCCTTTTGAAGGAATCACAAGACGGTGCGACATTGGAGAGTGCCTCTTTCGAGCTTCAAGATGATGAGTGCTTGGTGATCGACTGCTTCGACACGGCAATGCCATCTCTTTCCCATGGTGATTTGGTTTTTCGATCCGAGGTCGGATCTTTTCCAAGGGGGAGGGGATGATGCGGAGCATCCTACGGTCATCACCATGTCAAGAGTCCGTTTGGCAAGTGACACGTGCAACCTCTACTTCACATACACAAAGGTGAATCTTCTCCTTTACGTGCTCACTTAACCCCTCGAGGATGGTATACTACTTGACACTTCTCCGTGTGCATGCATAGGTATTCTCGGAGCTTCACGGATGTCGAGGAGGAGTGCAAGCGCCAAGAACACCTACACCATCCATGAGAAGCATGGAAGAAAGACGGAAGAAGAAGGAATCACGGAGTCTATAGCGATCGGACGACCGAAGCCACCGGACGTCAAACACACCTCAGCGCCGGACGGCCGGACTACACGGATGTCCGACACTGAAACTCAGCCAGCCCAAGAGACACTGCCGAAAAGCTTCTAGCGGCGGACGGACGACCGGAAACGCCGGACGTCCGACAAGTCAGCGCCTGACAGCGACCGACACCGGCCGGACGGCCGGTGCTACGAGACGAAGAAGAATTGTGGAAGTCCGAAGACTTCGGACGTCCGGACCGTCTCGAGCTTCGGACGTCCAACCCCCACCGGACGTCCGGCGCTTTGTGTGCAGCAGCGGCCTTTGGCCTTGTATCCCTCTTCCCTTACCCTTCGTGGCTTAGACTATAAATAGACCACCTCCACCTCCTTTCTAGGGTTAGCAAATATGATAGCTCATTCTTAGGTGAGCTTTGCTCCTACCTCTACTCTTGAGAGAGAGAGAGAGACTACTACTCCATTGGAGGCCAAGACCTCCATCTAGGAGAAGATCCCACGGGATATCATCAAGACCCCCTCGTGGGAAGATCCGTCTAGGATATCGTCAAGACCTCATCTCCTCTTGGATTTGAGATGAATGCTACCTTGTATCTTTCCCTTTGTTGTTCATGTACCTTGTGACCTTGTGTGTTTGATTGTCTAGTGGATGTGTGATCGGACTTGTTCTTGAGTGTCTTCCCCCTTGTGATTTCTCCCCGTTCTTCCCCGTGTTCATCGTGTTCTTCAAGGGATCCCACTCCAAACGTGAAAGATCGGCCTACACCGGGTTAGCCCCGTATCAGAGGTCGAGGGAGAGAGTACCGTCAGTGTGTTACAAAGATAAAAGATCACTGTCGACATATAGGTATCATGAGAGATACCCGAGAGACGATGAACGTGTATAGGTCTAGAGAGATACTCCTATATAAGCATGAGTGATAGCTATATGAGAAGAATATCTGGATTAAACGGGATTCAAATATTTACACTGGAGATCACGACATCGATAATATCATAACGCAAATTGTGTATCAAACATGCATATTCATTTGAATTTGGGGACACGTGTAATGTTATATAGTTTATCAATATTAGTGATCCATAGATTCTTTAATTAGAGACAATGCATGGTTTATATGCAATTAATGATAGGCTCCAGGGCCTCATCATCGAATTGGGGTAGCATCTTGCGCTTCGGGTAGCTCTTTGTTGGGCGTTCGAGGCCGTATTCTTCGGCTGCCAGGACTTTAGTCCATCTGTCGTTGAGCGTATCCTGTTTGGCTTGGAGTTGTTGCTGCTTCTTTTTTAGGCTTCTTGCAGTTGCGATTAGCTAGCACTTAAAGCATTCTTGTTCAAGTGGTTCCTTTGGCACGATGAAGTCTTCGTCGCCGAGGCTCACGTCATCCTCGCAGAGTGGTAGATAGTTACGATCTTCCGAGTCCTTGTTCCCGATCGGTTCGTCGGGGTCGACTTGCCCCTCCTCCCAATCATCACGTTCGGATGTTGGTTCGATGGGGGCTTCGGGGTCTTCGGCATTATCCGGAGTGTTATTGTCTTCGGTGCCGACATTACGGTCTTTTTTGCGGCGCGATTTTGAACGGCACCGCTGACGTCCACTCTTTGGTGGTGCCTCATCGGGCTTGTCCTCGACTGGATTGTTCCCGCCATTGCCGTCATCCTATTTGGGTGTGTCCACCATGTACACATCATATGTGGAAGTGGTCGTCCAGCGTCCGATGAACGACGGGTTTTGGCCTTGCTCGTCTCCGGCATCATCGTGCATACCTTCGATGTCTTCGGAGGCGTAGTCAAGCATGTCGGTTAAGTCCTCGACAGTGGCTATGAAGTGGGTGGTGGGTGGGACGTAAAATTCCCCGCATTCTGCCCCTAGTCTGGGATGGGCGTAGTTCGGCAGTGATTCCTCTGTAATGGCGAGGGATTGCATTAGGTCGAGAGCCTCACTTAAAGGCGAGGACTGAATGGAAAGACAAGAGTGTTTGGCGCTAAGTGAGGCGAAAGCCTCCTGGTCGCGCTCGCTTGCCGCTGACCTCGAGAGCCCGGAATTTGGATCCGGGGTCGAGTCCGACCTTTCAGTGATGACGGGGGTCCGAATAGACTCCAGGCTTGCCGACGGTACATTCCTATCTGGATTTGCGGTAGTAAGCTCCACAATTGTAGAGAGTCCGGTGGGTTCCGAGCTCCCATCTTCGGACCTAGCAGTTTGCTCCAGATCTAAGGCCAGAGCGGTGGTCGGTGTCGCGAACCCTTCGAAGATCAAGTCCCCTCGGATATCATCGACATAGTTCAGATTTCCAAAACTGATTTGATGACCAGGGGCGTAGCTATCGATCTGCTCGAGGTAGCCAATCGAGTTGGCACGCAGTGCAAAGCTGCCGAATATGAAAACTTGGCCGGGAACAAAAGTCTCCCTCAAGGTGGTGTTGTTGTAGACGATCGATGGAGCCATCGAGCCTTCTACTGACGGCACAGTGGAACTCTCAATGAAAGCACCAATGTTGGTGTCAAAACCGGCAGATCTTAGGTAGGGGGTCCTGAACTATGCGTCTAAGGATCTAAGGTAACAGGAGGCAGGGGACATGATGTTTACCCAGGTTCGGGCCCTCTTAATTGAGGTAATACCCTACTTCCTGCTTGATTGACTTTGATGAGTATAGGGGTTACAAGAGTTGATCTACCTCGATATCGTAATGGCTAAACCCTAGATGTCTAGCCTGTATGATTATGATGATCTCTATGGACTAAACCTCCGGATTATATAAGCACTAGAGGGGACTAGGGTTGCACAAAGTCGGTTTACAGAGAAGGAAAATACACATCTGAACGCCAAGCTTGCCATCCACGCAAAGGAGAGTCCCATCCGGACACGGGAGAAGGCCTTCTGTCTTGTATCTTCACGGCCCATCAGTCCGGCCCATGTCACATAGGCCGGCTCCCCGAGGACCCCATAATCCAGGATTCCCTCAATCAGATCTAGCGCCCTCCTCCCGCGTACGTCCTCCATTTCCCGTGTCTGAACCGCCGTTGTCCTCCTCCCTTGCTCCCCCATCCACACCGCCGCCCCCATTCGCCCCTAGATGTCGTCATCAGGTACCCCGTCCCGACCGCCGGCATGGATGATGCCTTGGTGTCGTCCATGGGGGCCCCGTTCATGGGAATGAGCTGCAAGGCAGAGAACTTCAGCCGGAGGGAACGACGACGGAAGCAGCACGAGAAGGAAGCGGTAGTGAAGGAAGTTCCGATGGAGGATGTTGTGGACGTCGAGGAGGATGCATCCCCTCTGGCGCGCTCATCCGACCTGCTGTCGACAAGGAAGCCGTCATCTACCCCACCTGCAACTGACAATGATCTGAAGGCCGACTAGGTGATTCCGGACTGATTTACGCAAAGGAAGGCACCGGCATGAGGTGTGTGAATTGATGCGAATAGAATGGGCGCAAACAGGCACGGGCAACACCGGCGCCCGCTCTATCTAGGTCATGTTCGACGGAATGTAGCATCATGACTAGTACTGCAAGTAAGAAAGAGCACATCACCTCTTGCCCCCCGCGTCGTCCCCCTGCGGACGGCTCGGGCGGCGCCGCCACCCTCGCCCACAGGCCCCCCTCCTCCCTTCCCCGCGTCGCCGCCGGCCGAAACCGCCAGGGCAAAGCCCCTGGCGGCGGATGGCGGCGGGGGGCCCTTCTCTCCTTCGCACAGACATGGGCGGCCGGCTCGTCGGAGGCACCAGGCGCGTGCGAGGCCTGGCAGTGCTATGGTTGTAGCTCACGGTGGCGGTGTGCAGAGGCACGACGGCACTCCTAGTAGCGGCCTGCATCGCGGCGGCTGCGTTCCCATGGCTACTCCCTTGGTCCGGATCTGGGCCTAGTGGGGTTACAGGCCGCGCTGGAGGGCCTCCGCTAGCCTTCCTCAGCTTTGGTTGATATTTAGGGGTGGATGGTGGCTGCGAAGCAATGGCTTCGGGTGGTTGTGTGCTCAGCCGGTACTCACGGCTGGTATCTAGTGGGTGGCGCGGGTTGGGGCAGCCGCGGCATGGGTGTTGCTCCGGCCATGGGCGGCAGTGGCACAGTGAGGTCCGGGCGCGGTTACCTCTTGATGGCATGGTGGCTATACGGTGGCTCGACGGATCTTCCCATGGTGTCGGTTGGCTTCTACTCCGGCCTTGGCTCGTCCACGGGCGGGCCGTTTCGAACTGTGCTTCATTCCCTCGGCGTGTGTGTGCTACTTTCGTCGGAGGGCTAGTCCTCTCCCAGCCTTCGTCCACCATTGAGGGAAGACTTTGCCGCCAGGAGGGCCGTGGAGTCATCCTTGCCTCCCACTAGGAAGGTTGTCCTTGCCCGAGAGGGGCATAACGGGGCGGTGGTGGCCAGATCTGACCGACCTAGGGGTGGTTTTTGAGGCTAGGGGCATCCAGGAGTGGTACAAGAGGGGTCTTTTTCCGCCCATATCTCTGTTCGCCGTAGTTGTGCATCTCAGGTGGGCTGGAGTTGGGCTTGGAAGCCAGGGCGACGGCCTTGGTGGTGGGAGCCACGGGGCTCGTCGGTGGAGCTCGTGGCTCGGGTGTGCTCTGGCTACCAAGGTCGTGTGGGTGGCATGGTGGGCAGGGTATGACGACCGGTGGTGGTGGTGTTGCGAGCGGTGGCTTCATGTACCTCGTCTGGGTGATGAAGAGGCCTTGCCGAGGTGAAAGCCCATTCTGGCCCTGCCAGGTCGATGACGACGACGTCTATGGTGTTGTCCCCTTCTTGAAGGCGCTGTCGCGGTTTCCTCTTTGATCCCTTTGATGCTCCGAGTGAAACCTTGATTCCTGGATCAGGAGGTGGCAACACTATGGTGTCGTATCCTTCCTGAAGGAACCGTTTTGGAGCTTGTAGGATCGAAAGTATGTTTAGAGGGGGGGTGATTAGACTACTTGACCAAATAAAAGTCTAACCTTTTCCCAATTTTAGTTGTGGGCAGATTTTAGCAATTACCAAGTCTAGTATCACCCTACACATGCAATTCTAAGAGTATAGCGGCGGAAAGTAACACATTGCACATGTAAGTAAAGGAGGAGTTTGGAGATTTCAAATGCAACGAAGACACGATGATTTTTGGCATGGTTCTGGTAGGTGGTGCTATCGTACGTCCACGTTGATGGGGACTTCAACCTACGGAGGGTAATGGTTGCGCAAGTCCACGGAGGGATCCACCCATGAAGCGTTCACGAATAAGCAACATTGTCTATTCCACCATGGCTTCCGTCCACGAAGGACTAGCCTCACTCGGGTAGATCTTCGCGAAGTACGCGATCTCCTTGATCTTACAATCTCCTTGGTTCAACTCCACATGATCTTTGAGGCTTGCAAGTGACACCTAACCAATCTAGGAGACACCACTCTCCAAAAGGTAATAGATGTTTGTGTTGATGATGAACTCCTTGCTCTTGTGCTTCAAATTATAGTCTCCTCAACACTCAATCTCTCTCTCTCTCAGATTTGGCTTGGGTAGGAGAAGGATTGGAGTGGAAAGCAACTTGAAGAGGCTAGAAATCAAGGTTCAAATGGTAGGAATGGAATCTCTTGATCTCAACACATGAGTAGGTGGTTCTCTGTCAGAAAATGAATGGTGGAAGTTGTGTTTCGTTCTGATGGCTCTCTTAAAGAGTAAGTGGTGGTGGAGGGGTATAAATAGGCAACACCGAAAATCCAACCGTTACAAGTCTTTGACCCAACTCAGTGGCACCGACATGAAATCTCGGTGAGACCGACTAGTGCAAAAGACTTGACTGTTAGGCGTTTCCGTGAGACCGATTATACCAACTAGGTGGGACCGAAGTGCAATGGCTAGGGCAAGACCTCGTTTTGGAAATTCCGATTGGTTCATCTCGGTGATTCCGAAATGAAGCAACTTCATCACAGAAACTTGGTCAGGCCATCTCAATGGGACCGAAAACCTTTTCGGTCAAACCGAATTTCTAGGGTTTTGGCTGTGGCAATGGAATGATCATCTGGGTGGGTTGGAATAGGTGTTCTCGGTGGGACCAAAATGAAGAATTAGGGTTTTGGACATATGCATTTGAGAAAGTGATTGAGGGTTTTTGGAGCAATATCACAAAGCATTGAGCAACAACCTCATCAACAATACCTCATCCCCTTTTAATAGTATTGGCTTTCCTAAGGGACTCAATGCGATCTTGGATCACTAAACCAAAAATGTAGAGTCTTGGGGCAGCCAATTCTTGTCCTTGACATTTTGATGGGTCCACATCCATTACTCCTTGACATACCAATCATTGATCTTTTCTGAAATCTATCATCAATGTCCATTAGATCAATGACATATATGTTGTTATTAATTACCAAAACCACCCAGGGATTAGTTGCACTTTCAGTCTCCCCCTTTTTGCTAATTGATGACGACATATAGATCAAAGCTTCGACAAAAGATATAATGAATGATATACATCATCGCTTTGAGAAGTTTGTGATAAGGAAGAGCTCCCCCTAAATTTGTGCATTGTTAAAAAAATTGCATATGAATGCAAATGCACAATCGATTAGGATCATGGGTTACTCTTCCATGTCACATACATCTTGGTGGAGCACTCAAAATGATATGATTGCATAATAACTAGCACTCATCACCAAACAACCAAGTGAATGATCATACAAGAGCATATGACTGGATATTCAACTAAGCATAGCAACCAAACAGATCAAATTCTTCCCACGTGGACCTGGTTCAGCTTGATGCGAGCAACCAAACGCGTCATTAGTTATTCATAGACACCCTATTCTATGTATCTCAATGTGAAGACCCGAGCTTGATAGCAGGTTTATGATCCGTTCTCGTGTGGCCAACATTCTTTTAGAAGGAACTCAGACGTAGTACAGCTCGTTTACCGTTGTGACTGGCATCTTCAACATCCAAACAAACATCATATATGTAGTGGAGTACGTAATTTTACTGTAGGACCAGAAAATATGATAATATTTCTCATATCTATATATAATAATATATTTCTTATATCTATATATATAATACATATTTCAACTAGTAAATGAACCAGAAAAAACCCGGATACTGAACACGCTTATATAATCTAAAAGGCACTACGATGGCACCATCTTCAATGATTTCTATGCAGTTTTCAATACAGATCGCCTAAAAGTTTACTGTGGAACAGAAGAGTCACCTTATTGAGAATTGCAATTGATTCACATGTGAAAGAATAGTCCTTCAATTCTTAACCATCCAAAGAAGTGTATCACATATGAGCAAAGGCTGCAGATAAAAAGCAAGACAATAATCAAGGCAACCGGGCTAAGAAGACAACTATGGCACACCAGCATCCTGATGATCATCGTCTACACCACTAGATGATTTTTAGAAGTCCAAATGATATTGAAGAATTATCAGCAAAAATTGATGAAAGTTCTCTAATGATTTGATAGGTTATCATAAACTATAATATCCACACAAAGGTCTTCATAAATAAAAGCAATTGTCCTTTAGAGAAAAAATAAAAGGACATTTTTTTAACAGAAAATGCAAATCCATGTCAATGCATCAAAATTACAAACTAGCTTCTAAATAAAAATCCGTCCATTACAGGAATAGGCAATGACAATTAATAATTTACATAAGCTAATATACATGTGGCCTACTCCCTTGAAAGAAGAGTAATCCGTGTTAATTTTTCAGTACACTTACATTTTCAGTAAAATGGACGGAAAATATATGTTAGAGGGGACCTGCCGTGGCGCATAAACACCTAGCTGCAATTTCACAATAAATGTACAAAAAAGGGAAATTTATATTAAAATGTGAAAAAAAATCATCAAATGCAAATTACGAAGATCAAGTTAACGATACAAAAGATGATCATTTGAGTAAACTCCTACTAGATCTAGAAGAATATGCTTTGGTAGTTCGTGAGCACATAGACATTGTCACACCTGCTTCTATAGTTACTCGAGATATATGGGAATTTTTTGAAGTGATCCGCCTTACCTGCTAAGAGACTGCGGTGTGATTACTCGAAAACAATGTCGAAACATTTCCCAAAACCTATAAAGCATAAAATAATACAAGCATACGTATATGAATGTAGGGTAAGGAAAATAAAACAATAATGAATCTAGTGCCGATTTGCGGTTAGCACCATTGTCCGTGGCGAACATAATTAAAACAACAGAACAAAAACTCTTATTAGTTAGTTTTCTATGAATCCAGATCTTCAGTGTCGCTGGGGACATCTTGTAAAGAAAAGTTAATAATTAAGGTTTGTATCACCATAGATTGGATCAACTTTTCACAACACATTGGCCTGTCAGTTTCAGGGAAGGAAGGAATAAGGAAAAAGTTGAGAAGATGCATCAGAATTCTGAAGAAGGAATAAAGCATGCCATCACCACCGAGCAATCCTTTCATCAGCCCCTGGTTTTTCACACCCCGCGTGGATTTGGCTACTGAAACCATGTTGACACAGATTAATTATAAGAACTAACCCACACCAAGCTATCTTCATTGTTTACTCGGTGAGCTACATGGAAGAGGGACCAAACCAAGAATATTATCTTCCTTTATCAGTAAAAAAAAATACGTACATAGATTTGCAAGTACAACTACCGAAGCTCGGGTCTCTTTATTTCTTATTTGCAAGTGCAGCCATCGAACCATGTGTCTCTATATTTCTTATTTGCAAGTGCAGCCATCGAACCATGGGTCTCTTTATTTCTTATTTGCAAGTGCATCCATCGAACCTTAGGTCTCTTTATTTCTTATTGGCAAATGCAGCCACCGAATCATGAGTCTCTTTATTTCTTATTATTTGCACATACAGCCACCGAACTTACGCCTCATCCTGCTTTTGTTATTTCTCAAGGCACCTTACTGATTCTCTTGACAACTTGCAATGCATATAAATCGATGCGATTCGCTATAAAGGGGTGAGGTGGTACTATTTAACTGTTAAGCAAAACCTACGACCCAGCTCCATGAAATTAGATTTCGCTGACCCTGGAAGTTGAGGGGGGCCATCGATGTGGCCCATTACAGCGACGTTCGAAGGTGGTGATGTACGAACCCATCTAGACAAAGCTCCGGCTAAATGTAGGCGTACATGCTTAGCCGATCGATCAAATTGATGCCTAGCCAAAGGCATAAAAATCCGGGAGCTCCTATTGCAACATCGAAAAATCATAGCGTTCAAAAAATCACAGAAATAAATGCCCTGGACAGGTTTCGAACTCGTGCTGTTCTATTCGCGTACGAATTCTGCTAACCAGTCTGACTACTTGCCACTAGTGATAGGTAACAGGCACAAATTATATAATAACAATGTTTTCTAGCTATTTTATTGCACAAAACGGTACCAATTACTATTTTTTGAATTATTTGATGAAAAAAATAGTGAATTTGACAATCCTCATAGATATCGAACAAAGTCCAGAAACTTGAAAAAAAGTTCATCAATGTTCAAACAAAAAGTTCATCGATTTCAAAAAAGTTCATCAAATTTGAAAAAAAAATCATCGAAATTGAAAAAAGTTCATGGATTTTCAAAATTAGTTCATCAATTTTCAAGAAAAGTGCACAAAACTAAAAAAAGTTCATCAATTTTCAAACAAAAATTTCATCGGTTTTGAAAAAGTTCATCAAATTTGAAAAAAAGTTCATCGAAATTAAAAAAAGTTCATGGATTTTTTAAAAAATCATCAATTTTGAAAAAAGTTCATCGGATCTAAAAAAAGTTTATCGAAATTGAAAAGGAATTCGTTGATTTTGAAAAAGTTCACAGAATTTGAAAAAAAATGAGGAACAAAGAAAAAGAAAACCCGACCTGGCGTCAGCAAATAAATTAATGAACTGAAGTACATGTTCGTAGAAGTGGTCATGGCCTGGTGGCTAGAGCCTTGCTCTCTCAGCGACGTGGTTCCAGGTTCGATGCTTGGTTCAGACGCCCGTTTGCAAATTACACTGTATCGGGGGAATTGCCTAAAAATCCTACGTGCCATGGAGTTCATGGCAGGATGGACAATAGATGGAAATTAAAAAGGATAGTTTGCATGTTAAAAAGAAAACTTGTATCTTGTCTCAAGTTTGAACTGTCTGAGTTGGTTACAACATAGAAAACTGCACCTCCGGACAGGAGTACCCATCCCACGTCTTAGTCTATTTTTTCGGTAATTATTAAAAGCATGTTTGCTCTTCGCAAAAATAAATAAATTAGAAGCATGTTTGCGGTCCAACGTGCAGCCGAGCGCGAGCGAACGTCTAGATGGGGCATCACATGTGATGGAGGACTGGCGGATGTGAGTGAGTGATTGGATTGGCGGCGGCGCATGCCGTTTAATCTGTCTTAGGACCTTAGATTATGATCAATAAACACAAGTATTTTCTGTAAATATTAAGCAATGTGATAAGTGCCACACGTGCGGCACGAACACATGGAAACTCCGAACATTTTTCATAGCAAGTTTAGTGACAGAGAATGGCAACTTCAGTTGTCAAGCATGGCAACTTCAGTTGTCAAGCATGGCAACGTTCTTTTCTGATGGCAAGTTTCAGTTTATTTTTTGGAATTATTTTTTCTTTTCAGATTTACAACTTTTAAGGCTGGAGTACCTCGTGTCACACATGTGGCACTTATCATTTGAGAATGTTAATGATAGACTAAAAATATTAAAATTAAAATTAAATAGGATCACCGCGGCAAAATGCGTCATACAGAAGATCTCGTGCGTAGGTTTTCTGAAGGCAAAGGTCTCGTGCGTTTGTTTTTCTTTTGAGAAGAAAAGGTCTCGTGCGTTTTTTTTTTTTTGAGCAACAGGTCTCGTGCGTAGGTGTGCTTGCTCGGGCAAACGCGCGCCTCCCATCGGGCGCTCGGCCTGGCCCATTTACGAGGGGGATGCACTCTTCTATCGCCGTCGCTGCTCAGGCCCGGCGATTCACTGGCCACCACTCTCACCGGAAGTGCCTCCAGCCTCTTCGTCGCATGCGGCATGCCTCCGTACTCGCGCGGCATCCTCGCTTCCACGCTCACTCCATTCCACGCGCGCGCGCCGCCATCTATCCCTCCGACGCAATGCCGGCCTATCATGCCCCGCGCCGGCCGCTTCGGCAGGGGCGCGCCCAGGCCGTTCGGCGGAATGCCGACCCGGATGCCGGTTCTTACACCGTTACAGCGGCCGTCAAGAAGCTGGTTTCGGGCCCGTAGATCAGTCTCGAGACGCGTTCTGACGCGCGTGTGTATGTGCTGGAGCAGCGAGCTGGGTGATCTCTCGGCCACGTGAATCCTTCGACCTGGTACGTTGTCTAGGTGCTTCTGATCGTCATCCCTCTTGTATTCTGATAGTGTCGAATACATGGTACTCGTATTATTAAATCTCATCTCATTCCTTTCGAATTTTGGACAAACCAAACATTTTCTTGTCTTTAGTAATTCAAGTAATTCGCCTCCAATTCCGGCGGTTCCTAAAATTGTCTAATCCAAAGCATACAGCCCACAGCACATAACATCTCACTTAAATGGGAGCCATTTCAATCCTTCACCGAGAAATGGCAACCATTCCACACGTTTATACTTTGCCGCATGCTTGTCAAACTTTAGCATATGGGGTATAATACTTCAAGAAATATCTCAAGAAAGATGAATTTCCTAAAATAATCCTTAAAGAAGTACTAGTACGTATAGCTTAAAATGGTGACCTGTTAAGACTGTTGTTTTGGGACCCGGGTGACGTGGTGCTCGCTGTCAAGGTCGTGGTCTCGTGGAGATGTCCATTGGTATCCATGGCACCTGTAATTACTAGAACCAGTACATATAAACGGGGCAGTTGGGCTGAAGTGTTGTTGTGTATGGCATTGTTCACCAATCACCAAGCATGTGCCTCCTGGACTCTGCAAAGGTACTCTTGGACATGACATTTCGAATTAACGGTGCCGACTGGATTTGCCTTTCGGATTAAATATGTTGACAATCTGGAGTTGGCTTCCTCGTTGCCTTCGTCCACTATGCAGCTATAGCACATTAGTTAGTGCATACAAAGATGATCTTAAAATATATAGGAAGCATTGTGCTGTAATCTCTTGCGGTTCGCCAGAAACAAGGAGTTTTCTGTATGCCAATGTTAGAAAATAACCCATACTTAGTATCATTCTAACCATTTTGTATCAACTATCAACAATTATCGAACTTACTATCATGATAACATCCCTGGCGTTTTTCTTGTTCACCTCTAAACAACTTCTATCGATTTTTTACCAGTTCTTGTTTCTGTCATTGTTCAAATGTGTACAGATTCTTTTTTTGTGTGTGCAGATTTTTTTCTATTTTGGGGCAAGTTGTTCACCTCTATACAACTTTTATCCATTTTTTACCAGTTCTTGTTTCTGCCATTGTTCAAATGTGTACAGATTCTTCTTTTGTGTGTGCAGATTTTTTTCTATTTTGGGGCGAGTTGTTCATGTGTATTGTAGTGAAAATTTCCATCTACAAGATTAGTGGGCCGAGTCCAACTAAAAAAACATGCCATGAGAATCTCCTGGCTGAACACTAGTAATGACAGATATGAATGCAAAACATGGGCAGCTTTGGGTTGATTAGAATATTGCCTCTGGTACATGTCCCGCCCGAAGTACAACTTCTCGTTGATTGCTCTAAGATTATCGGAAGTAGTAGTTCTAGTGCAACTAAGAAAGTTAAAAGTACATCGTGGTCGAAAATGCAAAGATTGTCTATCATGTTTTTAGTTCATTGTATTTTGGCTGATCTTTGCATGTGCGGATCAGCATCTATATTGACCAGGCAGGAGACTACTTCCATGACAGTTGGCCTCGAAAACTGATTTTGGTCGACACATTTGCAAGCGGCTTCAAGAACCTTCAGCATTTGCTCTTCGTATCCTGTTCCTCTAAGTGTTGGATCCAAGACCTCAACTTGCTTTTCCTCGGACCTCATCTGCAGCACCCATGGGACAAGTTCTTTTGATGTTGATAGGACTGGAACAGGTCGCATTCCAGTGAGCAGCTCAAGCAGTACTACTCCGAAACTGTACATATCGCCTCTCAATGTAGCAACCCATGCTTGCCCATACTCAGGGGGAATGTAACCCATAGTACCGACAAGTTCAGTTGTTACATGAGTTTGGTTGGGAAGAATCAATCTGGCTAGCCCAAAATCTGCAACATAAGGTTTAAATTCTTTGTCCAGTAGGATATTACTAGATTTGATGTCTCGGTGGACAATTTGAGGGTTGCAGACATCATGGATATGAGAAAGTCCCAGGCTAGCTCCTTTTGCGATCTTCAGCCGAGTCGGCCAGTCAAGAGATGAGCTAGCATCATCATCCTTGTTATGCAGCCAATCATCCAGGCTTCCATTCTCCATGTAGGAATATACGAGAAACCTTGAGTTTCCCTGGATGCAGTAACCCCACAGCGGTACAAGATTTTCATGTTGTGCCATGGAGAGAGCATCAACCTCGGCAGTGAACTCTCTTTCCATCAGACACATTTCATCGTTGAGCTTTTTAATTGCCAGCTTGGAGCCATCAGGTAGCTCTGCCTTGTAGACTAACCCATACCCTCCACATCCAATGATGTTTTCCTTGTCAAAGTTGTTCGTAGCTTTCAAAATGTCAGTGAATTTGAGTTTGTTTTCTTCACCCTGGCCCTGTGCCATCCGCATCACCACTAATGTTTGCTCTGAACTAGAGTAGAATGAAGTTGCTTCAGCTTCTCCGGTACTTTCCCTTCTATTCTTTGCCCTAAAACCCTTCTGTCTGATTGAGACAAGGAGACATGCCAGAAACAGAAGAGTTGTGATCCCTCCGAAGAACACACCAAATGCAATTGCAAAAACAGCCTTCCTATCTCGTTTTTTTCTGGTGGACATAGATAATGAATCTGAACCACATTTATGAGTGAGCATAGAGCCACACAGCTTTGGATTCCCATCAAAACTAGAATTCGGAAATGTATTAAACTGGCCTCCAGATGGAATAGGCCCTTCTAGGTCATTGTTTGAAATGTTGAATGCTGAAAGGAAGTTCAGGCTATTCAATGCAGCTGGGATAGCACCTGTGAGGTTGTTGCTGGACAAGTCTAGCAGTTGCAACTTTGTCAGGTTGCAAATAGATTGGGGGATCTGCCCAGTTAACTTGTTGAAGCTGAGATCAAGTAAAGCAAGCACTTTCAACTGACCAATCTGTTCGGGAATCAAACCTGTGAAGTTGTTGTTGCTCAGATTCAACATTGTTGGGAAAGATGTAACAACACGATATTGAAGTGATGGACCATCATATACAGGCAGCTCAAAGATCCTTGGGTCCAGATGAGTTGCGTTTTCAGTTGATTTTAGCATTGGCATCTCCATCAAGGTTAATGGGATTTCTCCTGTAAGACTATTATTTGACACATCCATAAAGAAGAGATGGCTTAGGGAGTTTATCCAGCCTGGTATTGGTCCTGTGAGTTGATTGCTATTTAAAAGTAACATCTCCAAATTTCTGAGCCTTGATATCCATAGAGGTATTGTTCCATACAATTGGCAACCTGCAATGCTCAAAACCTGAAGATTCTCAAAGCCATCAATTATGTCATCCTCTGGCATGCGCTCCCCCCTGAAGTTGTTCCTGATAAGTAGGGTGGTAAGATTCGTGCTGCTCTTGAGGATCTGAATTGCACTTGTGATGTTTGTGAAATTGTTTTTACCAAGTGACAAGAAGGAGAGATACTTCAGATTGCCTATTCTCGATGAGAGCTGCCCATGTAAGTTGTTGCTTGATAGCCGCAGTGCAGTCAGATTACTGCATGAGTATAGGCTTTCTGGAACTGTACCTGTGAAGCTGTTTAACCAAAGATCTAATGTTTTTAGATTGGGCAGGTTGGAGAAATTGACCTTGGTAAGTTCTCCACTGAGGTTGTTGCTCTTGAGGTCAACTATTATGAGATTTGTGCAGTTGCTAAGAGAAGACGGGAGCTCCCCTGACATGTTGTTGTTGCCCAAATGGAATTCTTCCAGTCTCTTGAGCTGGCCTATATAATCTGGAATCTTGCCACTGAAGTTGTTTCTTCCAAGATCAAGGACTACAAGATTTCTGAGGTTGGCTATGTTTGTACCATCAATAGCTCCATGTAATCCATTGTTAGGAAAAGACAGGTGTTCCAACGAGGTAGCATTGAAAAGTTCATCTGGGAGTGTTCCACTGAGGTTGTTATACCCGGCCCTGAGCTCTCTCAGCTTGGAGCAATCACCAAGTCCTGGGGGGATGCTGCCACTGAATTTGTTGAAACACAGATCCAGCAGAGCGAGGGATGGCGAGGTGCTACAGAATTGAGTTGGTATCTGCCCAGTAAAGCTGTTATTGCTGGCATTGATTGCAATCAGATTCTCCATTGTTTTCCATGTGGTGGATGTAAACTGTCCTGCAAATAAGTTGCTTGAGATGTTTAGTACCTGCAGAGACCTGCCAGGGGTTGACGATGGCAGCTCTTGGAGTGTTCCATTGAGCTGGTTAAAGCTAACATCAAGGGTAGTAATGCTGCTGGACGTTAGCAATTCCAGCGGCAGACCACCGGACAACGAGTTGCCAGAGAGGTCAAGGTACTGCAGACCAATGAGGATCCCAAGGGATTGTGAGATGTGCCCCTCAAGGCCCTTCGAAGGCAGCAAGACAGCGGTGACCGTCCCATCTTGCCTGCAGGTGATCCCTTCCCACTTGCAGCAATCCGTGCCATTCCGCCATGAGGCAGCAAGGCCGCCGTCTTGTGAGAGCTCGGCAAGGAACTGGAGAAGGGCGGCCTTCTCCTGCTTCGTGCAGGAACTGATAGGAGAGGCCAAGCAGACCAGCAGCACAAGAGTAAGGCCAAAGGAAGGTATGCCTAATATTTTGCTGCATTTCTTGTTGGAGAAATGGAGTGTCTGCATGGTTTTCTGGTGAAACTAGCATGTAAGCAAGAGCTAAAGTTGTGCCCTGACTGGATGCATCAATGGTGGTCTAATCATGAAAGCGTGTGATGGGGAAGGAACGAAGCATATTTTGCTCCCATTTTATTTCGTCCACTTGTAGTCGTAGTCATCATGAAGGAAATCAAGGTCATGAAAATTGGATTTTACACAACTGCCACCAGCACACCAGCAGCTTCCCAGTTCACACCGACGTTTTATTATTCCACTATTGTCTGCTGTAATCTACTGACAAAGTCAACTGTCCAATCTTCCTGAACGCCGCCCGTACAAAAAAAAACAAAAAAAAAATGCATTGTAGATTGTGTAGCCGTCCTTGACTCAGTCCTTACTTAATTTGTACAACATGCCTTAATCTACTCACTTCTCTTACCGGCTTCAAAACAACTCTAAGCTCTTCCCGCTGGCACTTGACCAGAAAATTTACTTCTTGACATATCCTTGCCTTTTTGTGAACAGGGAATGCCCTGTTTTGAAAGGAAAAGAACAGTTGGGTAACGATTTGCAGAATATTCTGAAAGGCGCTTGCGATGGAGAGCAGCAATCTTTGTTGCTTAATGGACGGGGTGGATGGTTGACCTGCTGGTGATCTGTTCTCTCTTCCTTCCTCTTGACCTGAGGGGTTACTTGCCCATATCATTCGAGCGAGCTTCGTCTGATGTTTACGTTTGCTGTTGTTTTTCATTCTCCTGGCTCCACTGGTGCACTTATTATATTGTGGTTCGGAAACGATTCGAAGTAAACTGGGTAACGTGTGAGTTTTGGCAGTGGCAGGCTGGGATCATGCTGGTTTGGTCATGGTCTTTAGGGACAGAACCATGTGTTTATCTTACTTCTTTATCTTAAAAAATATTTAAGTTGGTAGCGGAACGTTCACCCTCATCGAGATTATCTTTTATTAAGCTATTAACATTGTAAGTTTTCAACCATTATGTGGACGTAAGACGGATTCAACTGTTGTATAGTTTGAGATCATTTTTAAATTTTGCACACAGTTATGGGTTATGATAGCAACAAGCGTTTAAATGACTGAGCATTTTCCTTTTCGTGCGATTTAGTTTTAGTACTTGGGCGATGATTTCTTTATTATTTGAGTTGGAAGTTCTTGAGTGATGATTGATGATGCTAGGTGCACTATATCATTATTGTTACAACTATTATTACTTAGATGATGCACTCTATCATTGATAATTATATATGTGGTTACAATTTTCCTCTTCTAATTAGGAGGAAAAAATAGCATGTGCCAGCAGGGCATGTAGTTTTGGCTCTGAGCTCACATGCACCCTTGTGAACAATAAAAACCGAAAAATTATTTTAAAAAACATGTTTGAGTGTTCTACCTACATGCAAAATTTTGTGAATAAAGGAAATCAGTGGTCCGTGAAAAATATTGGTGCTCTAAAATGGTCGTTTTGAAGCATTGATTTTCCCCATTTGCACAGGACACCATAGATGTCACTTTCGAGGAAAAGCTTGAAAACAGACTTTTGATAAAATTTTGGTTCTTGATCTCCTGATCTCCTGTGTTTGCACAGGCATCGCTTCCTTTTGTGTCGGTTTAGTATGTCTTGCATCACCGATCTCCTGTGTTTTCTTTTACGCTAGTCCGATGAAGAACATGATGTGTGGGCACAAAGGAAAGGACACAAACACAGAGGATCAAACGACATCGAGTATTTGGCGTGTCAGTGGGGATCAAGCGTGTGTTTCAACACGTTGATGTACACAGGCTCATAGCGTCGGCGATCGGCTCTCGTCGTGAAAGCCATCATGTTTTTTCTACATACTGCCGCGTACCACCTCACATTTGCACTTGGTCACTTGCAATAGAGAAATGGTGGCGAGACCCGACTACTCGAGGATGGTTCAGCTCGCTAATTACTTGATGTGCTGCTGCAAACGCGTAATTGACCGATCGTCTTCTTCCTGTTCGTCGATGATTCGAAAAGAAAAGGCGCCGAGCTGTATCTATCTCTTTCGGCAAAACCATGGGCAGTGCCGCCTACAATGACAATTGGCAAGTAGTCCCTTGTAGTCGTACTTAGGGGATCTTGGCTTGTCTTCCTTCTTCTCATACGGACACTCATCGGAAAAGTACTTTGGTGACTCGCAATTGTAGCAAGGCCTCACTTCTTCACCGATAACTTGCCCTTGTTTTCTGACACCACACTCACTACAAAGAGAGCCATTTGATCATATGAGGGGCATTCATCGGAGTCAACCTCTCCTCCTTGTTGTTCTTCTTCTTAACCTTCTTCCTCATCACTTGATTCAAAGAACTTCGTACATGCTTAGCCTTCAATTCTAGGCTTGGCTTGGTGGACCTTTTGTCATGGCGGCCCTTTCTTCCCATTGGACACATATTCTTCATGTTGCATGAAAGTAGCAATCACATCATCTGGGATCGTCTTCGAAGAACCAAACTCGCGTCTTATGTGAAATACCATGTCATCATAGTGAGGAGCAAGAGCTGTCAACAACGTCTCAACAAGAAACCGGTTGGTGATGATGAATCCATCATCAAACTTTCCACACTTAAAGCTTGAAGTGTGAGGTCCAACACATAGAAGTGTGTCTCACTTTTGGCCATTTTCATATATTGAGAGTTGAAGTGTGAGGTCCCGGTCTTGGCCAACAATATACTATCCCATATGTCATCGGTGGATTCGATATGAAATTAAGGTTTCTTCTCTCCTTGAAAACCCTTTCTTATCAACAGCATGTGGAATCATTGGGTTGACACCAAGAGAAAGGGGCAATGGTCGGTAGCCGGTCGACCCATTAGTCTCGGTTCAATCGAACCGGGACCAATGGGAACATTGGACCCGGTTTGTGAGCCGAGGGCCGGCAGGCCACGTGGACCATTGGTCCCGGTTAAATCTGACCTTTTGGTCCCGGTTGGTGGGACGAACCGGGACCAATGTGCCTTCTTCTTTGCCCACCACCATTGGTCCCGGTTGGTCGCTGAGCAGGACCAAAGGCTTCCTTTAGTCCCGGTTCAAGCCACGAACCGGGACCAATTAGTGCCTATATATACCCATGACGAGCACTCTCACTGCTTGCTTTTTGTGGCATGCGAGGAGGGAGCTTTGTGGTGCTCTAGCTCACCTCCTATGCACACGAGGTGTTCGATGGAATGCCCGAGCCACACTACTTAAGCTTTCTCCTCTCCAAGCTCCACCTCCAAGCCATTTTTCTCAATATTTGTCTAGGTTTAGCGGTCCGTCACGTCCCGTCCCCGTCTTCACCGCCGTCGATCGCCCGCGCCGATCTCGTCGCCGGCACCACCGTGGTGAGCCTCTTACTTGTATGTTTATATAGATACTTGTATAATTTTCTTACTTTTATTATGCATCTTATATAGTGCGATGGTTTTGGTATCCGCCCCCGTCGGCCCTCGTCCTGTCTATGATTCGGATGTGGTATATATTATCTTTTCATAACTATTGGATCATTTATTGTTTATGACAATTATGCCGACCAACGTGACATAGATTTTATTTATCTAGGAGGTTGTTGAACCGAAATTCCAACCGACCCTATTGTCGAGAGGTTAAATTTAGTTGAAGAAGAAAACAATGTGTTGAAGGAAAAAATTAGAAAAATTGAGGAGGAGAAGATGATATTGGAGTTGCATGTTGCGGATGTAAATCGATGATCACAAGATCAAGATGGATGCAATGCGTTTGAAGATTAGAAAGATTAGAAAATATGCCATTCATACCGAGGCTTGGTATCATTATGCCGTTGGATCGGTTGTTACATTGGTTGCGATTATGATCGCATTTGTTTCGCATTGAAATGTTTTACATAGTTTCAGTGTATGGTTTAATTAATTTAGATGCTCTGCAGAGCTTTATGTTGTTAGATGAGAACTATGTATGTACTTTGGTTTTAATGTGATGATGAACTTCTATTAATTTGGTAACTTAATTATCTATTCATGATGTTCTCTAATGATTTTTGACACACTTAATTATATATAATGCACGCAGATGAACCGACAATGGATGTACGGTTCAAGACACACCTTCGAGTACATTAAGGGCGTGCATGATTTTCTCGAAGTGGTTGAGGCAAACAAGCAGAATGGTTTTATGTGTTGTTCATGCCCTATATGTGGGAATACGAAGTCTTACTCTGACCGGAAAATCCTCCACACCCACCTGCTTTACAAGGGTTTCATGCCACACTATAATGTTTGGACGAGGCACGGAGAAATAGGGGTTATGATGGAAGACGGCGAAGAAGAAGA
This sequence comes from Aegilops speltoides, assembly GCA_021437245.1. Lineage (NCBI taxonomy): Eukaryota > Viridiplantae > Streptophyta > Magnoliopsida > Poales > Poaceae > Aegilops > Aegilops speltoides. The sequence goes on from CM038146.1 coordinate 109,890,703, forward strand.
GTACAATGACAACTATGTGCCCCCTGAATACGGTGATGCTCTTGAAAATCAAGAGGAACGAGACGATGTGCGATGATGATGCCGCAACGAAGCTGCTGAAGATCAAGAGGAACCGGACTATGTGCCCGATGATGATGATCTCCGCCGGGTCATTGTCGATGCAAGGACGCAATGCGAAAGTCAAAAGGAGAAGTGAAGTTCGATCGCATGCTAGAGGACCACAAAAAGGGTTGTACCCCAATTGCGAAGATGGCAACACAAAGCTCGGTGCCGTACTAGAATTGCTGCGATGGAAGGCAGAGAATGTCAGGCTCGACAAAGGATTTGAGAAGCTACCAAAATATTGAAGAAGAAGCTTCCAAAGGATAACGAATTGCCCGACAAAGACATACGCAGCAAAGAAGGTCGTATGCCCTCTAGGATTGGAGGTGCGTAAGATACATGCATGCCCTAATGATCGCATCCTCTACCGCGGTGTGTACAAGGATCTGAATGCATGCCCGGTATGCGGTGCATTACGGTATAAGATTAGACGAGATGACCTGGGATGTTGACGGCGAGCCCCGTGAAGAGGGTTCTGCGAAGGTGATGTGGTATGCTCCTATAATACCACGGTTGAAACGTCTATTCGAAGCGGAGAGCATGCCAAGTTGATGCGATGGCACAGTGAGGACCGTAAGAAAGGCGGAAGTTGAGAGCACCCATTGGCGGGTCGCGATGGATAAAAATCGAGAGAAAATCTTGGGATGAGTTTGCAAGTGAGCCAAGGAACGTATGGTTTGCTTTAAGCGCGGATGGCATTAATCCTTTCGGGAGCAGAGCAGCAATCACACAGACTGCCCGTGACTCTATGTATGTATAACCTTCCTCCTTGGATGTGCATGAAGCGGAAGTTCATTATGATGCCAGTTCTCATCCAATGCCCTAAGCAACCCGGCAACGACATTGATGTGTACCTAAGGCCATTAGTTGAAGAACTTTACAGCTGTAGAATGGAAACAGTGTACGTACGTGGGATGAGCACAAACAGGAGGAATTTAACCTAAGAAGATAGGTCTCCCTAAATCGCGGTATGAGGGGAGACTGACTGGAAAAGGCACGCTTGGAAGGGACTCACTAATATGCAGGGACGGATATTCTTGGTCTCAAGCACACTACACAGCTTCTCTGTAACTCTACCTTGGTGACCCGTATGTCGATGAACACAAGAAACGATCTGCGCTCCAAACACCCGGAGCGGTCGACGATCGGATTACATGTGAACACATCGGGACTTTCAGCGGTTGGTTGGAAGCACGTGTCGAGTTGACAACACTGTTTGTGATGAGTTGTACTTGTTGTCCAGGGGACCATCTTTGACTGTATTGATTTGGAAAGGATACGAGATAAATGGGAATACATTTTACACGATTGACCAAGATCAAAAGAGCACCAACCAAAACCGCGGTGTCCGCTTTGATGCAACAACCGAGAGGGGAAAGGACACATATTATGGTTACATAGTGGACATATGGGAACTTGACTACGGACATGATTTTAAGGTCCCTTTGTTTAAGTGCAAATGGGTCAATCTGTCAGGAGGCGGGGTACAGGTAGACCCATAGTATGAAATGACAACAGTGGATCTGAAAAATCTTGGGTACACTGACGAACCGTTCGTCCTAGCCAATGATGTGGCACAGGTTATCTATGTGAAGGACATGTCTACCAGACCGAGAAAGAGAAAAGATAAGGAAGCGAATACATCATACGATGAGCCAAAGCGCCACATGGTTCTTTCAGGAAAAAGGGACATCGTGGGAGTGGAGGACAAGACAGACATGTCTGAAGATTATGAAAAGTTTCATGAAATTCCTCCCTTTAAAGTCAAGGCTGACCCTAGCATCCTGATAAACGATGAAGATTATCCATGGTTACGACGCAATAAGCAAATGACACAAGCGAAGAAAAAGTGAAGATTTTCTCCCGCAACTATTATGATGTTACCATGCCAACTTTATAACTGACGAGTATGATACCGTTGTCCGTTTTATACATGCACATGCTATGTGTGGGTCAATTTATGATACCATGCAAACTTTCAACTTTTTCAGAGTTCATTTGAAATGCTTTAATGTCTTATGGTTCGGCCCTCGTAATAATTAAAAATAGCAACAATAAGTATTTTGTTGTAAGTAGAAACAAAATAAAATAAATAAAGCAAGAAAGAAAACAAAAAAACAAAAAAAGTGTTTTAAAATTTGAAAAGTAATGGCACTAACAGAAAGTTTATAATTTTCCTAAAACTAAAAGCAAAAAGAATTAAAAATAAAGCAAAAAACAAAAGAAAATAAATAATGCAGAAAACAAAACAAAAAATAGGAAAAAAATAAAAATAGCAACAATAAGTAAAGAAAAAATGCCTCCTCTTTTACCCCCACGGCTGAATCGACATGAAACCCTACTATGGGCCAAGATTCAGCCCATGGAAGGCCTAGTAGGCCCACCAGCAAAGTTTAGCAAGTAGGCCCGAAGCTCATGGTCGAGAGGAGTTCGAGAGGGTGCGGCGGTGGGGCTTATAAACCACTGCGCGCCCTCTCAACTAGCGAGTGGGACTAAACTTTGGCCCCGACGCTTGCGCAAAGACAGGACCTTTGGTCCCGGTTGGTGGCACCAACCGGGACTAAAGGGGGCATTGGTCCCGGTTGGTGCCACCAACCTGTACCAAAGGTCGCCGCTTCCCGCCCTTTGGGCTGCCGAAAAGAGGCCTTTGGTCTGGTTGGTGGCACCAACCGACTAAAGGGGCATTGGTCCATGTTGGTGCCACGAACCGACCAATGCTCTTGCTATATATCTGAGACTTAGCGATTTTGCCAAAACCCATCTCTTTCTTCTCGCCCGACGCCTCTGCTCCTCGTCGCCGCCGCCGAAGCCTCGCCCCGACGCCGTCAGTTGGTCCAGCTTCATGCCGCCGCCGAACCATCCATTTCGACACTGCGCCCTTGCGCCGCCGCCCCGACACCATCATCGCTGCGCCAAGGCCACCGCCGTTCCCGACCCCATTGCCGTCGCCCACATCGCCTTCCCGACCGTCACATCGTGTGTATGCCACCCCTTCCCGACCCGTCGCCGTCGCACACGTCGCCGCCCTTCCCAACCCGTCGCCGCCGCCTTGATCCGGTCATGGCCTTTTCCTCTTTTTTATATATCAGAAGTTTATATATGCAAAATTTATATATGCAAAATTTATACATATATGCAAGTATATATGTATTTTTTTTCATAAGTGTATTTTTTGTTCATTGCATTTTTTCATATATATAATGTATATATGTATGTGGTAGCTATATATATATATGATGAATGGATGTGGCTATATATGTATGTATGAATATAATGTTCATAGCATTTTTTTGTTTATATATGTTTTTCATATATGTATTAATTTTATATTTAGGTTGTTAGTATATATCGATTTTAGGTTAGTGCATTTTAGGTTAGTGTAGAGGAGAAAGTAAAATAAGGAAAAGGAAACTCTCAAGCCGAAAGGTGAGTCATGAATTGGCAAGATGACAAACCTGAACTCGAACCTAGGTCATTAGGTACTGTTATGAAGGTCGCGAAAGAACGAGACACGTCAATGCCTGCATGTCTGGGAGGGCGATCCGAGCGGAACAGGGACATGCTCCTCACAGCTTTCCGAGATACAACCACGAAGAGTCGTAGCAGCATTGGTATTCGCGGTATCCGGGAATAGGAGCGAGCCATCGAGCGGCGAGGAGCAACGCAAGGAAGTGCCAAGTCCCATACGCCGGACTTCACCGGCTCAGGAGAGGACTGGCGTGCCGGCTATGCCGAGGATCCTAGTCAATGGCCTGGCGGGAGCTTGACGGTCAAGCTTGGCCAGCTTATCATGATATGGCGTCTCGAGTTGAGAGATCTAGTTGATACGTCACTTTTTGGGCCCATTAGACTCACGTAGAGGGGCCGAGAATGGCGGAAGTGAGATCTCGGCCGGCGGACTCTGATAAGCTAACTGGCGCTCGCTCTGCCCCTGCGATGAAGGAGCTCCCTCCAGCCCCTGGGAACGAGAGGCTCTCCGCCACCCTAGTCTCGTGGCATGAGAACCAGGGACGGCACTCTCCGCTGCGACTCCCTTGGCGGAGGCGAACTGGCCACCCTCGCAAAAGAAGAGTCAACCGACGCCGCGTCGCATCTCCCTACTGAAGCGGACGAAGCAGAACGAGTCGGCCCTCCGCAATCGTAGCGAAAGGAAGCATCGCCAGCCACTCCCTAGAGCGCTAGAGGAGGCAGCATGACTACTCGATACGTGAAGAGCGTAAGAGAGCAGGGAAGAGCAATGCATCTCGGGAACCAACGTATCGAAGAAGCCAATGATCATAAAACCGGAAAGCTTGACTAACAATTGAGTCATCTGAGAACATAAAGGCGAGCACGCCTAGGCAAACCTCGCAGACAAGTCTCCAAAATGGAAGTTCTAGGGTAAAATCCAGAGGAAAAAAACCTCGAAAAAGAGCTAAAGTTGTGCCCTGACTGGATGCATCAATGGTGGTCTAATCATGAAAGCGTGTGATGGGGAAGGAACGAAGCATATTTTGCTCCCATTTTATTTAGTCCACTTGTAGTCGTAGTCATCATGAAGGAAATCAAGGTCATGAAAATTGGATTTTACACAACTGCCACCAGCACACCAGCAGCTTCCCAGTTCACACCGACGTTTTATTATTCCACTATTGTCTGCTGTAATCTACTGACAAAGTCAACTGTCCAATCTTCCTGAACGCCGCCCGTACAAAAAAAAACAAAAAAAAAATGCATTGTAGATTGTGTAGCCGTCCTTGACTCAGTCCTTACTTAATTTGTACAACATGCCTTAATCTACTCACTTCTCTTACCGGCTTCAAAACAACTCTAAGCTCTTCCCGCTGGCACTTGACCAGAAAATTTACTTCTTGACATATCCTTGCCTTTTTGTGAACAGGGAATGCCCTGTTTTGAAAGGAAAAGAACAGTTGGGTAACGATTTGCAGAATATTCTGAAAGGCGCTTGCGATGGAGAGCAGCAATCTTTGTTGCTTAATGGACGGGGTGGATGGTTGACCTGCTGGTGATCTGTTCTCTCTTCCTTCCTCTTGACCTGAGGGGTTACTTGCCCATATCATTCGAGCGAGCTTCGTCTGATGTTTACGTTTGCTGTTGTTTTTCATTCTCCTGGCTCCACTGGTGCACTTATTATATTGTGGTTCGGAAACGATTCGAAGTAAACTGGGTAACGTGTGAGTTTTGGCAGTGGCAGGCTGGGATCATGCTGGTTTGGTCATGGTCTTTAGGGACAGAACCATGTGTTTATCTTACTTCTTTATCTTAAAAAATATTTAAGTTGGTAGCGGAACGTTCACCCTCATCGAGATTATCTTTTATTAAGCTATTAACATTGTAAGTTTTCAACCATTATGTGGACGTAAGACGGATTCAACTGTTGTATAGTTTGAGATCATTTTTAAATTTTGCACACAGTTATGGGTTATGATAGCAACAAACGTTTAAATGACTGAGCATTTTCCTTTTCGTGCCGATTTAGTTTTAGTACTTGGGCGATGATTTCTTTATTATTTGAGTTGGAAGTTCTTGAGTGATGATTGATGATGCTAGGTGCACTATATCATTATTGTTACAACTATTATTACTTAGATGATGCACTCTATCATTGATAATTATATATGTGGTTACAATTTTCCTCTTCTAATTAGGAGGAAAAAATAGCATGTGCCAGCAGGGCATGTAGTTTTGGCTCCTGAGCTCACATGCACCCTTGTGAACAATAAAAACCCGAAAAATTATTTTAAAAAAACATGTTTGAGTGTTCTACCTACATGCAAAATTTTGTGAATAAAGGAAATCAGTGGTCCCGTGAAAAAATATTGGTGCTCTAAAATGGTCGTTTTTGAAGCATTGATTTTCCCCATTTGCACAGGACACCATAGATGTCACTTTCTGAGGAAAAGCTTGAAAACAGACTTTTGATAAAATTTTGGTTGCTGATCTCCCTGATCTCCCTGTGTTTGCACAGGGCATCGCTTCCTTTTTGTGTCAGGTTTAGTATGTACTGCATCACTGATCTCCCTGTGTTTTCTTTTCTGCTAGTGCCGACTGAAGAACATGATGTGTGGGCACAAAAGGAAAGGACACAAACACAGAGGATCAAACGACACTGAGTATTTGGCGTGTCAGGCTGGGGATCAAGCGTGTGTTTCAACACGTTGATGTACCTGGGCTCCGCAACGTGCGGCAGTCGGCTCTCTCGTCAGCAGAAAGCCATCATGTTTTTTCTACATACTGCCGCGTACCACCTCACATTTGCACTTGGTCACTTGCAATAGAGAAATGGTGGCGAGACCCGACTACTCGAGGATGGTTCAGCTCGCTAATTACTTGATGTCTTCTTTGCAAGCAGCGTAATTGACCGATCGTCTTCTTCCCTGCTTAAATCGATGATTCGAAAAGAAAAGGCGCCGAGTCAGATCTATCTCTTCGGCAAAACCATGGGCGATCACGCCTACAATGACAATTGGCAAGTAGTCCCTTGTAGTCGTACTTAGGGGATCTTGGCTTGTCTTCCTTCTTCTCATACGGACACTCATCGGAAAAGTACTTTGGTGACTCGCAATTGTAGCAAGGCCTCACTTCTTCACCGATAACTTGCCCTTGTTTTCTGACACCACACTCACTACAAAGAGAGCCATTTGATCATATGAGGGGCATTCATCGGAGTCAACCTCTCCTCCTTGTTGTTCTTCTTCTTAACCTTCTTCCTCATCACTTGATTCAGCAACTCGTACATGCTTAGCCTTCAATTCTAGGCTTGGCTTGGTCAGACCTTTTGTCATGGCGGCCCTTTCTTCCCATTGGACACATATTCTTCATGTTGCATGAAAGTAGCAATCACATCATCTGGGATCGTCTTCGAAGAACCAAACTCGCGTCTTATGTGAAATACCATGTCATCATAGTGAGGAGCAAGAGCTGTCAACAACGTCTCAACAAGAAACCGGTTGGTGATGATGAATCCATCATCAAACTTTCCACACTTAAAGCTTGAAGTGTGAGGTCCAACACATAGAAGTGTGTCTCACTTTTGGCCATTTTCATATATTGAGAGTTGAAGTGTGAGGTCCCGGTCTTGGCCAACAATATACTATCCCATATGTCATCGGTGGATTCGATATGAAATTAAGGTTTCTTCTCTCCTTCAGACAAACCCTTTCTTATCAACAGGCATGTGGAATCATTGGGTTGACACCAGTAGAAAAGGGGGCAATGGTCCAGGCCGGGTCAGCCCATTAGTCTCGGTTCAATCCAGAACCGGGACCAATGGGGGCATTGGACCCGGTTTGTGAGCCCCGGGGGCCGGCCGGGCCACGTGGACCATTGGTCCCGGTTCGTCTGGACCTTTTGGTCCCGGTTGGTGGGACGAACCGGGACCAATGTGCCTTGCTGCTTGGCCCACCACCATTGGTCGGTTGGTCGCTGAGCGGGACCAAAGGCTTCTTAGTCGGTTCAAGCCACGAACCGGACCAATTAGTGCCTATATACCCATGACGAGCACTCTCACCGCTCTGCTTTTTGTGGCATCACGAGGAGGGAGCTTTGTGGTGCTCTAGCTCACCTCCTATGCACACGAGGTGTTCGATGGAATGCCCGAGCCACACTACTTAAGCTTTCTCCTCTCAAGCTCCACCTCCAAGCCATTTTCTCAATATTTGTCTAGGTTTAGCGGTCCGTCACGTCCGTCCCGTCTTCACCGCCGTCGATCGCTCGCGCCCGATCTCGTCGCCCGGCACCACCGTGGTGAGCCTCTTACTTGTATGTTTATATAGATACTTGTATAATTTTCTTACTTTTATTATGCATCTTATATAGTGCGATGGTTTTGGTATCCGCCCCCGTCGGCCCTCGTCCTGTCTATGATTCGGATGTGGTATATATTATCTTTTCATAACTATTGGATCATTTATTGTTTATGACAATTATGCCGACCAACGTGACATAGATTTTATTTATCTAGGAGGTTGTTGAACCGGAAATTCCAACCGACCCTATTGTCGAGAGGTTAAATTTAGTTGAAGAAGAAAACAATGTGTTGAAGGAAAAAAATTAGAAAAATTGAGGAGGAGAAGATGATATTGGAGTTGCATGTTGCGGATGTCGTCGATGATCACAAGATCAAGATGGATGCAATGCGTTTGAAGATTAGAAAGATTAGAAAATATGCCATTCATACCGAGGCTTGGTATCATTATGCCGTTGGATCAGTTGTTACATTGGTTGCGATTATGATCGCATTTGTTTTCGCATTGAAATGTTTTACATAGTTTCAATGTATGGTTTAATTAATTTAGATGCTCTGCAGAGCTTTATGTTGTTAGATGAGAACTATGTATGTACTTTGGTTTTAATGTGATGATGAACTTCTATTAATTTGGTAACTTAATTATCTATTCATGATGTTCTCTAATGATTTTTGACACACTTAATTATATATAATGCCTTGAGATGAACCGACAATGGATGTACGGTTCAAGACACACCTTCGAGTACATTAAGGGCGTGCATGATTTTCTCGAAGTGGTTGAGGCAAACAAGCGAGAATGGTTTTATGTGTTGTTCATGCCCTATATGTGGGAATCTGAAGTCTTACTCGACCGGAAAATCCTCCACACCCACCGCTTTACAAGGGTTTCATGCCACACTATAATGTTTGGGCGAGGCACGGAGAAATAGGGGTTATGATGGAAGGCGGCGAAGAAGAAGAGTACAATGACAACTATGTGCCCCCGAATACGGTGATGCTCTTGAAAATCAAGAGGAACGGACGATGTGCGATGATGCCGCAACGGGCTAAGCTGCGAAGATCAAGAGGAACCGGACTATGTGCCCGATGATGATGATCTCCGCCGGGTCATTGTCGATGCAAGGACGCAATCACGAAAGTCAAAAGGAGAAGCTGAAGTTCGATCGCATGCTAGAGGACCACAAAAAGGGTTGTACCCCAATTGCGAAGATGGCAACACAAAGCTCGGTGCCGTACTAGAATTGCTGCGGTGGAAGGCAGAGAATCTTGCTTCTCGACAAAGGATTTGAGAAGCTCTGAAAATATTGAAGAAGAAGCTTCCAAAGGATAACGAATTGCCCGACAAAGACATACGCAGCAAAGAAGGTCGTATGCCCTCTAGGATTGGAGGTGCGGAAGATACATGCATGCCCTAATGATCGCATCCTCTACCGCGGTGTGTACAAGGATCTGAATGCATGCCCGGTATGCGGTGCATTACGGTATAAGATTAGACGAGATGACCACAGGATGTTGACGGCGAGCCCCGTGAAGAGGGTTCTGCGAAGGTGATGTGGTATGCTCCTATAATACCACGGTTGAAACGTCTATTCGTAAACGGAGAGCATGCCAAGTTGATGCGATGGCACGTTGAGGACCGTAAGAAAGGCGGAAGTTGAGAGCACCCATTGACGGTCGCAGATGGATAAAAATCGAGAGAAAATCTTGGGATGAGTTTGCAAGTGAGCCAAGGCGTATGGTTTGCTTTAAGCGCGGATGGCATTAATCCTTTCGGGAGCAGCAGAGCAGCAATCACAAAGACTGGCCCGTGACTCTATGTATGTATAACCTTCCTCCTTGGATGTGCATGAAGCGGAAGTTCATTATGATGCAGTTCTCATCCAATGCCCTAAGCAACCCGGCAACGACATTGATGTGTACCTAAGGCCATTAGTTGAAGAACTTTACAGTTTGTAGAATGGAAGCGATTAATGACGTGGGATGAGCACAAACAGAGGAATTTAACCTAAGAAGATAGGTCTCCCTAAATCGCGGTATGAGGGGAGATTTGACCGAAAAGGCACGCTTGGAAGGGACTCACTAATATGCGAGGACGGATATTCTTGGTCTCAAGCACACTACGAGCTTCTCTGTAACTCTACCTTGGTGACCCGTATGTCGATGAACACAAGAACGATCTGCGCTCAAACACCCGGAGCAAAGGCGACGATCGGATTACATGTGAACACATCGGGACTTTCAGCAGCTTGGTTGGAAGCACGTGTCGAGTTGACAACACTGTTTGTGATGAGTTGTACTTGTTGTCCGAGGACCATCTTTGGTGTATTGATTTGGAAAGGATCTGAGATAAATGGGAATACATTTTACACGATTGACCAAGATCAAAAGAGCACCAACCAAAACCGCGGTGTCGCTTTGATGCAACAACCGAGAGGGAAAGGACACATATTATGGTTACATAGTGGACATATGGGAACTTGACTACGGACATGATTTTAAGGTCCCTTTGTTTAAGTGCAAATGGGTCAATCTGTCAGAGGCGGGTGCAGTAGACCCATAGTATGAAATGACAACAAGGATCTGAAAAATCTTGGGTACACCGACGAACCGTTCGTCCTAGCCAATGATGTGGCACAGGTTATCTATGTGAAGGACATGTCTACGGATCGAGAAAGAGAAAAGATAAGGAAGCGAATACATCATACGATGAGCCAAAGCGCCACATGGTTCTTTTCAGAAAAAGGGACATCGTGGGAGTGGAGGACAAGATGACATGTCTCAAGATTATGAAAAGTTTCATGAAATTCCTCCTTTAAAGTCAAGGCTGACCCTAGCATCCCGATAAGCGATGAAGATTATCCATGGTTCTGACGCAATAAGCAAATGACACAAGCGAAGAAAAAGTGAAGATTTTCTCCCGCAACTATTATGATGTTACCATGCCAACTTTATAACCGATTTAGTATGATACCGTTGTCCGTTTTATACATGCACATGCTATGTGTGGGTCAATTTATGATACCATGCAAACTTTCAACTTTTTCAGAGTTCATTTGAAATGCTTTAATGTCTTATGGTTCGGCCCTCGTAATAATTAAAAATAGCAACAATAAGTATTTTGTTGTAAGTAGAAACAAAATAAAATAAATAAAGCAAGAAAGAAAACAAAAAACAAAAAAGTGTTTTAAAATTTGAAAAGTAATGGCACTAACAGAAAGTTTATAATTTTCCTAAAACTAAAAGCAAAAAGAATTAAAAAATAAAGCAAAAAACAAAAGAAAATAAATAATGCAGAAAACAAAACAAAAAAAAGGAAAAAAAATAAAAATAGCAACAATAAGTAAAGAAAAAAATGCCTCCTACTGGGCCCCCACGGCCTGAATACGACATGAAACCCTACTATGGGCCAGGATTCAGGCCCGCGGAAGGCCCAGTAGGCCCACCAGGCAAAGTTTAGCAAGTAGGCCCGAAAGCCTGCGGTCGAGAGGAGTTCGAGAGGGGTGCGGCAGTGGGGCTTATAAACCACTGCGCGCCTCTCAACTAGCGAGTGGGACTAAACTTTGGCCCCGACGGCAACCTGAGGGACCTTTGGTCCCGGTTGGTGGCACCAACCGGGACTAAAGGGGGGGCATTGGTCCCGGTTGGTGCCACCAACCGGTACCAAAGGTCGCCGCTTCCCGCCCTTTGGGCTGCCGAAAAAGAGGCCTTTGGTCCCGGTTGGTGGCACCAACCGGGACTAAAGGGGGCATTGGTCCCGGTTGGTGCCACGAACCGGGACCAATGCTCTTGCTATATATCTGAGACTTAGCGTTTTCGCCAAACCCATCTCTTTCTTCTCGCCCGACGCCTCTGCTCCTCGTCGCCGTCGCCGCCGAGCCCCTGCCCAACGCTGTCGAGCTGGTCCAGCTTCGCCGTCGCCGCCGAAACCACTTTGCCTCGACATCGCCGCCCGCCGCCTTTCGCCGCCCCGACACCATCATCGTGCCACACACCGCCGTTCCCGACCCCATTGCCGTCGCCCATGCCGCCTTCCCCGACCTCACACCGTCATGCCAGCCACCCCTTCCCGACCCGTCGCCGTCGCCACGTCGCCGCCTTCCCAACCCGTCGCCGCCGCCTTGATCCGGCCCGGCGCCCTTTCCTCTTTTTTATATATGCAGAAGTTTATATATGCAAAATTTATATATGCAAAATTTATACATATATGCAAGTATATATGTATTTTTTTCATAAGTGTATTTTTTGTTCATTGCATTTTTTCATATATATAATGTATATATGTATGTGGTAGCTATATATATATATGATGAATGGATGTGGCTATATATGTATGTATGAATATAATGTTCATAGCATTTTTTGTTTATATATGTTTTTCATATATGTATTAATTTTATATTTAGGTTGTTAGTATATATCGATTTTAGGTTAGTGCATTTTAGGTTAGTGTAGAGGAGAAAGTAAAATAAGGAAAAGGAAGAAAAGAGGAAGAAGGAAGAAGGAAGAAGAAGAAGAAAAGAATGAGAGGAAAAGGAAAATAAGAAGAGGAAGAAAGGAGAAAAGAGGAGAGGAAGAAGAGGAGAAATAAATAAGAAGAGGAAAAAGAGGAAAAGAAGAGGAGAAGAAGAAAGGAATAGAGGAGAAAGAAGAAAAATAGAAGAAAAATTCTATTTTTTCTTCTTCTCCTCTATTCTTTCTTCTTCTTTTTTTCTTTTTTTCTTCTTCTTATTCCTTCTTCCTTCTTTCTTTTTCTTCCTTTTCCTTAATTATTTTCCTTTCTCGAGGAGAAGAAGAAAAGAAGAGGAGAAGAAGAAAGAAAGGAATAGAGGAGAAAGAAGAAACTTGAACACGAGCTAGGGGTGGTACCGATACCCCTCCCCGATAACATTATTTTCCCATGTATATGTATGTCGCGTCGTTGTCGATATAACCCCTCTAGATAACCCGACATGAGGCGGTCGATATATATACCCCCTCTCGACCGTGATAACTTATACAACTGCAGCACCCCCCTCGACCCTCTCGCTCGACCAAAACTCTCGAGGACACCCAAACCCTAGAGAGAAAACGATGTTGGTCTCCTACCCCCTCCCGCCGCGCCCCTACCCGACAAATTAACTCTCTCGAGGCCACCCAAATTTATCAAGTTAAAAGAGCGTTGTCGTCGAGGACACCCCAAACCCTTGAAGCGTTGTGTCGAGGCGACCCCAAACCCTAGAGAAGCAGCGTTGAGGCCACTAACATGAATCCTTATTGTGATTAGCTAGCTAGTTCTTACCACTAATATATATATATATATATATATATATATATATATATATATATATAGTAGCACTATTCCAATCATGGGATCAGAATAGTTATTTGGATCACAGCCAGCCCTATAAGGGCCCGACAGCTCCCTCCCGAACTTGCAGATGAAAAAAAGCGACTCCCCACGCCACCACTTCCCCTCCCCGATCCCGATCCCCCCTCCCCCCGATCCAGCACCTCCCCCCACCCCCCGAGGCAACCGCCGCTGCCCCTGACTCCGGCACGCGGCCACCCCGGCTTCACCTGTTCTCCTCCGCCGGCGAGCCCCCACGGCTCTCCTCCGCCACGGCCACCACGCACCTTCGCCGGCCGTCATGCCTCCGTCGACCTTCTCCCACCAGCGCAGCCTCCCACCACCTTCCTCGGCCACCGCGCCTCCCCAGGACCTCCACCCGCCGCCGCGGATCCCCGTCGCCCACCGTCGCGGATCTCCATCGCCTCCGCCCACCACCGCGGATCCCCGTCGTCACCGCGGCTCCCCAACACCACCACCCGCCCTCGACTTTGGTGGCCACCGGCGACCTTCCTCCGTGCTAGAGCTGCCTTCCTCCTGCCTGGATCCGGCCCCGCATATCTCCTTCTACTGGATCTTGCCCTGGCGCCACCCAAGCCTCGGTCCGGCCGCCGCCGCCCAGCGCTGGGTCCGCCACCACGCTACACCACTGTCGATTGGCCGCCATCACCACCACCCGTCCCCCACCTCACCCCACCCCCCACCTTCCTCGCACATGAGCGCCATATCCACCGCCAGCCACCAAGCACGTCGCCCAGGAGCCCACGGCCCCATTCCCCGATGCTGTCCCTCCTCGGTGGCGCACCATGGACGTCTTCATCTTCTCCCTTGAACTTCTTCTCCAACCTCCTTCCTCGTCGTCTTGCGTTCCTCTTGCCGAGGTAATCTTCATCCCCATATAGCTATTCCCTTCTCTCTTTACAGGATTTTCTGCAACCTTCTTTCAGTCTACGTTCTTGACACTGACACTTCTCTTCTAATTTGTTATGTGACTACAGGATGGATTTAGCTACGACAGGATTCAAAAAAGATGCACATGTTATGAGCTGATTCGTTTAGAATTTTCTTAGATTGACTAGGAATCATTTTTCCTGCAATCTAGAAATGTACAGAATGAACTTTGAGAGAGTTCACTATGGTTGCTTGTGGCCTACAAAATTTATGCATTATTTCATAGATGACCGGGGCGTACACCAATGACTTCATATGCTCATTCGGTTTTGTAAAATTGAATATGGCCATGCTGAACAGACAACAAACTTCACGAGAATATCATCTCCAAAATGTTGTGTTGTTCTCCAAATTTTCTGAATTTTGAATTTTTTGTTTATGCGAAGGTCAAGTATGTTAGTTGCAACACAAAATATTGTAATTCTTTGGCTTTGTGAGTTTTCGGAGCTCCCTGGAAATACTAGAGTTTTTCCCGTGTGTTTTGGGGTGAATCAAACGATATTTTTATAGGAAGAACGAAAAAAGGTTCACCTAGAATAGTGTTAACTCTCGAAGTTCGGATTTAAAATACCCTAGAAGTTCAAATACAAAAAACGGAGCAGTTCGATGGTTATACAAAATTCTGATTTTCCTCTTTATTATAGAATGAAAACAAGAAGTTCAATTTTTTAAATAGAGCAGTAAAACATTCATACAAAAGGATTTTCATCGTTTCTAATTAAAAACTCTAGAAGTTCATACTTAAAATAACGGGCTCGTTCAATATTTATTAGAAAACTAGAATTTTTCCGTTATTACAAGGAAATAAATCATGAAGTCCAAATTATAAAAATAGAGAAGTTCAATATTTATAAAAAAACAGCTTTCTCTTTGTCACTAAAGAATAAAATTAAAGAAGTTCAAATTAAAATAAAAGGAGTAGTTTGATGTTTACGGGAAACTCAAATTCTTTCCATCCCTAGGAAAAATAAATGTGTGAGGTTCAATTTAAAAATATGTTTGATGCTTCTTTGAAAACATATTTTTCTAAGAATAAGACTAAGAAGTTCAATTCAAAATAAGAGAGAAGTTCGAAGTATATAAAAAACTCAGATTTGTTAAGAATGAAAACAAGAAGTTCAAAAATTAAATAACAAGAAGTTCAACTTTTAGTAATCTGGTATAGCTTCAAAATTTCATAAAAAAGATTAAGAAAATACAACCAGGAAGTCCATATTTAAAAGATGGAGAAGTTCGATGATTGTAGAAAACTCAGATTTTCCTCGTTATTAAAGAATGGAAACAAGAAGTTCAAAAATAGAATAACAAGAAGTTCAACTTTTAAAAATAGAGCGCTTCAAAATCCATAAAAAAGGATTAAGAAAAAAACAAGGAAGTCCAAATTAAAAAGATGCAGAAGTTTGATGATTATAGAAAACTCAAATTTATCTCATTATTAAAGAATGGAAACAAGAAGTTCAAAAATAAAATAACTTCTAAAAAAGTTGTTGCTAGAAGTTCAAGTGCTCTGTCCGGGGAAGTTCAAAAAATTCTTGTGAGAGAGGTTGAACAAAAATACATGACAGAAGTTCAAGATGAAAATAGCGGGAAGTTCAACTACTACACGAAATGCGTTTCAGATAGGAAAATAAGAATAGGAAACAAAAAGCTAGAAGTTCAAGATTTTGTTGCTAGAAGTTCACGTGCTACTCCCAGTGAAGTTCGAGATCTCTAGTGTGAGACGTCCGACCTTCAGTTGCATGTAAAAAACAGGCAAAAAAGACATTGTTTTACGCATTCAAAAATATATTTTGAACCGTTGTGAGTATGAAAAACTCATCAACACAAAAAAGTTGCGTGTTTTTAATAGCTTTCCATCCGTATATCATTTGCTCAATTACGGTAAGTGGTTTGAGAATTACGAGCGAAAAACATCACGTCAAAAAACAGAGTGAAGTTCAAACAGACATGCTCCAGAAGTTCAACTATTTCACGCAATGCATTTCCGTTTACGATGAACGCAGAAATCATGATCTCGCCATTTTCTAATTTACCTCGAAACGACGATAATATCATTTGTGTAAGTTCAAGTCCTTGGTCGGAGAAAGTTAAAAAAATTATTGTGAGAGACGTTTGTACAAAAGGAATATTATTTGTGTAACACTTACGAATGGATGAGAAAATTACAAACAAAAATATGTCCCAGAAGTTCAACGTGAAAACAGCAGGAAGTTCAACTACTATGCTAAATGAATTTCAGATGAAAAACTTTCAAAATCGTCGCGAGTATGAAAAAATGATCAACACGGGAAGTTGCGTGTTTACAGCAGCTTTCCATCGGTATATCACCCGCTCAATTCCCGTGAGTGGGATGGAGAGCTACGAGCAGTGGATGAAGATCTATGAGCAAAAAAATCACGTGAAAAACAGAGTGAAGTTCAGGTACATGCACCGAGAAGTTCAGGTTCTTCACGCGGTGCATTTTGGAAGAATCTGTTCCGCGGTAGAGGCAGAACAAATGATCCCGCCGTTTTCGGAATTACTTGAAAACGTCTAGGAATCAGAGAAAACCATCAACATGAAAAATTTTCGCATTTTCCGTAGCTTTTCAACGGTATATTATTTGCCCAATTCCGATAAAGTTTGTAGAAAGTACAACGAAAATACGTTTTTCGCCATTTTCGAAACTGACTTAAAACTGTAAAGAATTGGGAGAAACAATACATACGAAAAAGTTTCGCATTTGTTCAAGGTTTCCAACGCCATATCATTTGCTGCATTCGGACGCACGGTTAAAAAATTAGCTCGAAAATACGAACTCGGTAGGACTTGGACAATTTTCTAAATTACTTTTAAACCATTCAAAATTAGAAAAAACATTCAAGATGAAAAAGTAGCGCATTTTCATAAGCTTTCCAACGCCATATCATATGCCTCCATTGGATTAGCCGTTTAGAAATGACATCAAAAAAACCAACTCAGCTGTTCGGTTTACGAAATTTTACGTTTTCTCAAATTACTCTTTAACTATAGGGAATTAGAAAAAACTTTCAACATGTGGAAGGAGCGGTTTTGCAGCAGCTTTCCAACGCCATATTATATGCCTCATTTTGATAAACGGTTTAGAAATGCGATCGAAATTACGATTCACGTTTTTTGTGTGAAGAAAAAACGGTTTTCAAAACTGCTCTTAAACCGCTTACATTTTGCGAAAAAATTAACTTGGGTCATGAAACTCGTGTCCATAGCTTTCCAACGGTATATAGCAAGCCCTATTTGGGCAATGTTGCGGGAAGTTCAACCTAGCACAGGGGGAAGTTCAGGTCGAGTAAAATCGCAAAAAACGCGAGTTCTTCACGACCCGAGTGCAAAATCCGCCTATGAGCGAGATTCCTATCTAAAACGAGTATTTAGTTGCTAAAAATCGTTTGAAGATTACACTTACATCACATGGAACACGACTAACCAGAAAAACACGCGGTAGAAGGCACGGTTATAAGATAGCCCAAGGTCGGGTTCGTCTGAGAGAGAAGTTCAGCGCGTTACTCAGCGATTCGAGTTGTGATCGAATATTATTACGATCCGTGATCGAAATAGTATTTATGTATATATATATATATACATATATATATCTGTACCATGTTTGAATAATAATTAACATGTTGTAAATATTTGCAGAAACTAAGGAGCACTCCCGAGACGAAGAAACAGAAGCGATGTTGGGGGACAGAATCACACAAGGAAGTGATGAAGTTGCGTCATTTCTCAACGAGACCGATGGTCAGGAAGGACTGGGTGAAGAAGAGGGCTATGTTCATGATGGCTTCGACCCATTAATGCCGGTACAAGAAGAGGACTATGTTCATGATGGCTCTAGTGACACAATGGAGGTACAAGAAGGAGACCGTCTTGTTGCTCCCGGTCACCGAACCGAGTCTAGCTGTATATATATATATATATATTAGTTAAGCCCGTCTTGACTAGTTAATTGATGCATCCATTGTTTTGGTATATGTACACATATTAATTACTCTCGTCTTTCTTCCTTATAATTTCTAGCCCTCCGGATCGAGCACAACCGGTAAGGAGACGAGGCCCAAGAAAAGTTGAGCTCGGATGAAAAGTTTGAGATCATAGAAATCGCGCCGACGGCGAACCGATTGAACCCATCTCGACAAGGAAGGCATTTTACGCTTTCGGTCACGGGGTTCTTGTTAAGGACAAGATCGATCAAGATCCAAAGAATGGTATAAGCTCATATGGAGGAAGACCACGAGGTGTCTTATGTCAATGATATGCGAAAGAAGATCTTTAGACTGAAATAAGGCAAATTTCACCCTACCGCCAGAGGAGGATCCGGAGAAGCCGTTAAAGAGCAATTAATCAAGTCTTGTGCTCTTAAGAAGATGGAAACCCTAATGAGGAGGTGGAGGAAAGAGCTGAACCAATTTGTCGAGAAAAAAGACACCAGAATTCATCGGCAAATATGAGAAGATCAAAGATCATCGGTCCGCATTTGTAGCCCACAAGACATCGGAAAAGAGTAAGAAGATGTCGGCGACAAACAAGCAAAATGCTGCGAAGAAGAAGCTTCACCATTGCACGGGTCGGTGGCTACCTCAAAGCCCGACCTAAGTGGTCCAAGGTGAGCATGATCTGCTTGAAAAGGGATCGAACCGAGAGATAATGCATCGCTGACATTGCTGCTGACTTGGTTCTTCGGGTGGCGGAACCTTGACCCTGTAATAGGGAAGTGTCGATGGGCCAGACGAGCAACTACAAACACCGACCAAGAACCTTCGACACTATATCGATGCAGACAATGAGGGACGTTCCTTCCAAATAGGGAGAAGGACGAGCTCACAATGGCCCTTGGGAATCCCGAGCACCACAGACGACACGAGGCACGCCAGCTCCATTCTCGTGGAAGGTTGGTTTTCCGGACGTGGGGGTTACAAAACCCACGAGAGGAGGAAGAAACTGAGCAGGACCAAATGCAGCGCTGCACGAAAGGGTAATGGGGCTAGAGGAACGAGAAGAGGTACGAGAAGCGGCAGATCGCAACAAACGACACGTCAAGCTTCCCCGGTTACCCCGCCATCTCGGCGGAGAAGCGGCGTGGCTTCCACCGAGCTGCTTCAGCGGAGCATGTCTTGACGGCTCTGCCAGCTATCCGTGGATGGTATCACGGAGTCTCAAAATTGCCACATTATGGCGCGATGGATGAATTTGAAGGTCAAGGCGGCTGTTGGCCAAGTTTATCCTAGTGGACCCGCACAACCTATCACCGCCACCGATTCGAAATGATATGCTAAGGGATGGTGGATGAAATAACGGAGGATTTGAGGACCTCGTGCTTGAGCACCCTACCGTGAAGGGAGACTAGGCTGGGTTACGCTCAAGACTCCATGCCTATGGCGGAAGGAGCTCATCAACCTTCAGGCTGGGCGCCTCCGCCTCCTCCTCCTCCTCCGGTGAGTCAGGCACTCCGCCTCCTCCGCCTCCTCCTTCGGTGAGTGACGATCGAGGCGCGCGTGGCGACACTCCGCCTCCTCCACCGCCTCCTCCTCCGTGAGTGACGATCGAGGCACGCGTGGCGGCACTCCGCCTCCTTCTCCGGCGCGTGGCGGCACTCCGCCTCCTTCTCCGTGGCGTGGCGGCACTCCGCCTCCTCCTTCTCCGCCTCGCCAAGCAAGGGCGGAAGAGACCCGCCGCCGCCCGGCTGCTCCGTGCGTCGTAGTCCTTCTCCTCTGCCTCGTAAGCAAGCACGAAGAAGACAGACGCCGAGCCGCTCCGTCTGCTCCGGCGTCTAGCAAAGACAAGAAGAGGAGAGAGGCAATCTGATACGGTCCACCTCTAAAGCCTCTAGAGAAGTTACCGTATGAGAGGACCGAGGAGGAAAACAATACGATCGTGCAGGCCCACGTGAAGGAGTTCTTTGAAGGGGTGAAAGCAAAGAGACATCCACCTCCGGAGAAGAAGGTAGATCCGGTGAAAGCAAAGCGCATTCTCGATGCCCTGAGGAAACCACCAAAGTCTCTGCCGAGAACCAACTATGAGTGCATTCTTGAATGCACATATCTCCAAGCCAAGCGGTCGGAACTATCACGGTGACAAAAGGTTAAAAGAACGAGCAAAGGGAAAAAATTGCCCATTTCGGCGAACAAGCACAACAATCGTGCCCCCGCTCAATGTGTCTAATGCTCGGGGCGGTGACCGTTATGGCAATCTTGAAGATTACACTGACGATGCACTTCCCGATTTCATGGAGGTGGGCGAACACGATCTGATGTACGGAAGCCTCTCGTCAAAGATGAAAAATCTCGACAACAATGATCACGAAGATTCCATAGTTGGTACATGAAAACCTGCGAGAGTCCGAGGGAAGAACAGTTTGTATCTGAACATTAAAGAGGAGCACGACCTCATTTCAAATGATCTATTGTGTGTTCCATTTGAGGAGTTCTTCGTGTTCTTCAATCAAAAGGCCCTCGATAAATTAATGGTCTTTTGCCACTTTGCTGTAAGTACTATTTACGTCATTAAGTCTCTATATATAGCTCGGCTCTTTCATTGCATGTATTTATAATTAATTATCCTCAATATATTATGCAGATTGAAGATCGTCGAGTGCAAAAAACAAGAAATTTATGATATTGGGTTCATTAACACAAATATCATAGATGTATTTCTTGTTGAAAAGAACATCAAAGAGGCCGAGGACAACTTGCTACAATCGTTGAGCAAAAATCAAAACAAAGATACCATACTCTTTCCTTACAACGGCCCGTGTGTGTTACTGTTGTGTGCATATTCGGTGATGAGTTATGCATGCGTGCGCAGGTACCACTATATTCTTCTGGAGATTAAGCTTGAGCGCGGACTAGTAACCGTCTTAGACTCGAGATGGAAAGATCCCGAAACCTATGCGTACATGACTGAAATGCTCAGCAAGTAAGTTCAAATCGATCATTATCGCACCATATCGGCAACTTTTTGTTCATTTCCTGATATCTCAAGTAATAATTATTATTTTCTGTGTCTTGCAGGGTTTGGAAACAGTTCACAGCAGAAGCTCCGGGACTGCCGAAGGAGCTGCGATATACATACCCGAAAGTAAGTACTACTGGCTAGCTAGTTGCGCGCATCTCCCGTTGATTCTATAGCTATACTTTCATCAATGCCATTTATAATGCTTCATTATCAGTTTGATTGACCTCTATTTCTCGTAAAGTGCTTGTGGCAGGAGGAAGGGAATGATTTCTGTGGATACTACATGTGCGAGTTCATCCACACCGCGACTTTGAAAAACAAGCGGGGCTACTCTAGAAGACAATATGAAGTGCGTAAGCAATAATATTCACAATTTCATTTTATTACACCATCATTCTTGTTGAGTTTCATTCATATATATGTATTAATTAACCCCCTTCTTCAAATTAGACGTGGCAGATGCAGGATGAACTCCTAGGACCAGATCACATGAAAGCAATTCAAGAGGAATTGGCGGGTGAGGGAGTCCTGGACTAGGGGGTGTCCGGATAGCCGAACTATCATCATCGGCCGGACTCCAAGACTATGAAGATACAAGATTGAAGACTTCGTCCCGTGTCCGGATGGGACTTTCCTTGGCGTGGAAGGCAAGCTTGGCGATACGGATATGTAGATCTCCTACCATTATAACCGACTCTGTGTAACCCTAGCCCTCTCCGGTGTCTATATAAACCAGAGGTTTTAGTCCATAGGACGAACAACAATCATACCATAGGCTAGCTTCTAGGGTTTAGCCTCCTTGATCTCGTGGTAGATCCACTCTTGTACTACCCATATCATCAATATCAATCAAGCGGGGTAGGGTTTTACCTCCATCGAGAGGGCCCAACACAGGTAAAACATCGTGTCCCTTGTCTCCTGTTACCATCCGCCTAGACGCACGATTCGGGACCCCCTACCGAGATCCGCGGTTTTGACACCGACATTGGTGCTTTCATTGAGAGTTCCTCTATGCCGTCGCAATCAGGAAGGATGCCTCTTCCCGTCTTTAAAGACGGTACTATTGCCAAGGGAGCTTTGGCCACCGGCCAAACTGTCCGGCTAGGTGGTTTTCTTATGACCGCCTGTTCGGCCGCCGCTCCATCTATGACCTCCCGGGTCATCAAAAGCGATCTTCACGTCAACTCGGAATTTGCCGAGCAGCTGGATCCAATGGAGCTCTCCTCCGTAAATGAGCCCTTGGATCGCTTCGCCGCCCTGGGAGTCGCTACAGACTACGATCAGATTGGGCTTAAAACCGATCTGAGAGAGATCAACTCTCCCCAGGCTACCCACCATGTTGCTGTGGTGGAGGAACAACGCGGCGACTCTTCTTCTATGTTAAAGACCAGTTATGTCCGGATTCCAGATCCCTCCATGCCGGATTCCCGCGAAGGGACGAACGTCAACCAAGTACTGAACCTAAAGTCAGGAAGCGGACCGGATTCGTTGGACGACATCCAGCACTCCAAGCTTCCAAATTCGGAAACTTTTCGGCCCTTGAGCCTCAAGCTGGGCTGGGTTCCGGACTTAATTCCACCCGCCCACCCAAACATAAGCGATCTATATCAAATCCGGCAAGAGCACGCTGAAACAGTACATCATTACTGGGCCAGATTCCTCCTGGTCATGAACAGGATAAAGGACTGTCATGAGGAAAACGCAATCTCAATTTTCTGCAGCAATTACACGGACAAGGGAATCTTGAACGCCGTAAGTCGTCGCGAAATTACACCGCCACGACCAAGCGTCCATAATCTGAAAATCTTGTGCGATGGAGAGTATCTGGAAAACCGAAACTATGTTTTGGGACAATCCGGCTCCGAACACAACTCTAGTCCGAAACAAAAGGGTGCATCACGCTCAGACACCCGGGACAAAAATCAAAAAGCAAAAACCCCATAAAGGGCACGGAACCGTGCTAGAGGGATGGCTCAGCGGACCCTGTAAAATTCATAGTATAGAGGGCGCCACTCCAACACATAGCCTTCGAGCATGTTGGATACTCCGGCAAGTGGCCAAAAGTGGCGAAGAGCTTCTAGTCCCAGAGAACCACCCTAACGATTACCGATGACGGTATTAATCTTGAGACTTTTGCATCAAATAATATGCGGAAACGAACAATCCGCAGCCTCGCCGAAGTCTACCAAGTAGAAACAACAAATCCATGGAGCGACATGGCTATCACCTTCAATGCCAGTGACGAACCTAAATTTCGAACAGCCCGAGCACCAACTGCATTGGTTCTCAGCCCAATAGTGGACGGCTTTCATCTTACCAAGGTACTCATGGATGGCGGCAGCGGATTAAACCTCATCTACGAGGAAACCCTTCGAAAAATGGAAATAGTCTGGAGCCGCATTGAGCGAAGCAGCACAACCTTTAGAGAAATAATCCTAGCCGGAAGCACGCTACAGGAAAAATCACACTTGATGTGGTGTTATTTCATGGACAATTACAGGTCCGAGGAGGTCACGTTCCAAGTGGCCCCGTTCAGCAGCGGATATCATGCTTTATTAGGACGAGAGGCATTTACAATTTTCCAAGCAATACCCCATTACGGGTACATGAAGCTTAAAATGCCCGGGCCCAATGGAACCATCACTCTTGCTAGTGACCCGGACATAGCACTCCGCGCCGAAAACAAGACAACCGCACTAGCCCTAGAGGCACTATCCGAAGCCCTAGCTGCTGGGGAACGTAGTAATTTCAAAAAATTTCCTACGCACACGCAAGATCATGGTGATGATATAGCAACTAGGGGAGAGTGTTGTCTACGTACCCTCGTAGACCGAAGCGGAAGCGTTGATGCAGCGTAGAGGAAGTAGTCGTACGTCCTCCCAGTTCAACCGATCCAAGCATCGTTACTCCGGCACCTCCGAGTTCTTGACACGCGTACAACTCGATGACGCACCCTCGATCTCCGATCCAGCAGAGGCGCCGAGGGGCAGTTCCGTCAGCACGACGGCGTGGTGACGATCTTGATGTTCTCCTATCCCAGGGCTTCGCCTAAGCACCGCTACAATATGACCGAGGTGTAATATCGTGGAGGGGGGCACCGCACACGGCTAAGGAATGATCAATGATCAACTTGTGTGTCCTAGGGTGCCCCCCTACCCCCGTATATAAAGGAGGGAGGGAGGAGGTGGCCGGCCCCAAGGGGCGCCATGGGGAGGGAAACCTACTCCAAGTAGGTTTCCCCCTTTTCCTTATCTTATTTGGAAGGGAAGGAAAGAGTACTAGTATTAGGAAGTAGTACTAGTAGTAGTAATAGGAAGAGGGGAAGGAGAAAGGAAAGGGGCCCCCTCCCCAATTCGGATTGGGCTTGAAGGCGCGCCCCCCTTGTTCCTTCTCCTTCCTCCTACATGGGCCCAATAAGGCCCATATACCTCCCGAGGGGTTCCGTAACCTCCGGAGCTCCAAACTTCTCCTAACCTTTCCGGTGTCCAAATATATCCGTCCAATATATCAATCTTTATGTCTCGACCATTTCGAGACTCCTCGTCATGTCCGTGATCATATCCGGACTCGAACAAACTTCGTACATCAAAATACATAAACTCATAATATAATTGTCATCGAAACCTTAAGCGTGCGGACCCTACGGTTCGAGAACGATGTAGACATGACTGAGACACATCTCGGTCAATAACCAATAGCGGGACCTGGATGCCCATATTGGTTCCTACATATTCTACGAAGATCTTTATCGGTCAAACCGCATAACAACATACGTTGTTCCTTTGTCATCGGTATGTTACTTGCCCGAGATTCGATCGTCGGTATCCAATACCTAGTTCAATCTCGTCACGGCAAGTCTCTTTACTCGCTCGTAATGCATCATCCTGTAACCAACTCTTTGGTCACATTGCTTGCAAGGCTTATAATGATGTGCATTACGAGAGGGCTCAGAGATACCTCTCCGACAATCGGAGTGACAAAACCTAATCTCAAATCGCCAACTCAACATGTACCTTTCGGAGACACCTGTAGTACTCCTTTATAATCACCCGATTCGTTGTGACGTTTGGTAGTACCAAAGTGTTCCTCCGTAAACGGAGTTGCATAATCTCATAGTTACAGGAACATGTATAAGTCATGAAGAAAGCAATAGCAACATACTAAGCGATCAAGTGCTAAGCTAACGGAATGGGTCAAGTCAATCACATCATTCTCCTAATGATGTGATCCCGTTAATCAAATGACAACTCTTTTGTCCATGGCTAGGAAACATAACCATCTCGATAAGCGAGCTAGTCAAGTAGAGGCATACTAGTGACACTATGTTTGTCTATGTATTCAGACAAGTATTATGTTTCCGGTTAATACAATTCTAGCATGAATAATAAACATTTATCATGAAATAAGGAAATAAATATTAACTTTATTATTGCCTCTAGGGCATATTTCCTTCAGTCTCCCACTTGCACTAGAGTCAATAATCTAGTTCACATCGCCATGTGATTTAACACCAATATTCATATCTGTATATGATTAACACCCATAGTTCATATCATCATGTGACCAAAATCCAAAGGGTTTACTAGAGTCAATAATCTAGTTCACATCGCTATGTGATTAACACCCAAAGAGTACTAAGGTGTGATCATGTGTTGCTCGTGAGAGAAGCTTAGTCAACGGGTCTGTCATATTCAGAGCCGTATGCATTTTGCAAATATTTTATGTCCACAATGCTCTGTATGGAGTTACTCTAGTTAATTGCTCCCACTTTCAATATGTATCCAGGTTGAGACTTAGAGTCATCTGGATCAGTGTAAAAGTTTGTACTGATGTAACTTTTACAACAAACTCTTTTATCACCTCCATAATCGAGAAACATCTCCTTAGTCCTTACTAAGGGTATTCTTGACCAATGTCCAGTGATCTACTCCTAGATCACTATTGTATTCTCTTGCCAAATTCAGAGCAAGGTATACAATAGGTCTGGTACATAGCATAGCATACTTTATAGAACCTATGATTGAGGCATAGGGAATGACTTTTCATTCTCTCTCTATTTTCTGCTGTGGTCGGGATTTGAGTCTTACTCAATTTCATACCTTTGCAACACAGGCAAGAACTCTTTCTTTGACTGTTCCATTTTGAACTATTTCAAAATCTCGCCAAGGTATGTACTCATTGAAAATCTTATCAAGCGTCTTGATCTATCTCAATAGATCTTGATGCTCAATGTGTAAGTAGCTTTTCTTGAGGTCTTTTCTTTTAAAGAACTCCTTTAAAACACTCCTTTATGCTTTGCGTAAAAATTCTACATCATTTCGATCAACAATATGTCACTCACATATACTAATCGAAAAGGCAGTAGTGCTCCCACTCACTTTATTGTAAATACAGGCTTCATCGTAAGTCCATATAAAACTATATGCTTTGATCAACTTATCAAAGCGTATATTCCAACTCGAGATGCTTGCACCAGTCCATAGATGGATCATTGGAGCTTGCACATTTTGTTAGCACCTTTAGGATTGACAAAACCTTCTGGTTGCATCATATACAACTCTTCTTTAATAAATCCATTAAGGAATGCAGTTTTGACATACTTTTGCCAGATTTCATAAAATGTGGCAATTGCTAACACGATTCAGACAGACTTAAGCATCGATACGAGTGAGAAAGTCTCATCGTATTCAACCCCTTGAACTTGTTGAAAAACCTTTTGCAACAATTCGAGCTTAGTGGATAGTAACACTACTATCAGTGTCCGTCTTCCTCTTGAAGATCCATTTATTTAACATGGCTTGCTGATCATCGAGCAAGTCAATCAAAGTCCATACTTTGTTTTCATACATGGATCATATCTCAGATTTTATGGCCTCAAGCCATTTCACGGAATCTGGGCTCATCATCGCTTCCTCATAGTTCGTAGGTTTATCATGGTCTAGTAACATGACTTTCAGAAAAGGATTACCGTACCACACTGGTGCGGACCGTACTCTGGAAGACCTAGGAGGTTCTGTAGTAACTTGATCTGAAGTTTCATGATCATCATCATTAGCTTCCTCACTAATTGGTGTAGGAATCACTGGAACTGATTTCAGTGATGAACTATTTTCCAATTCGGGAGAAGGTACAAATTACCTTATCAAGCTCTACTTTTCTCCCACTCACTTCTTTCGAGAGAAACTCCTTCTCTAGAAAGGATCCATTTTTAGCAACAAATAACTTGC
Organism: Aegilops speltoides; assembly: GCA_021437245.1. Classification (NCBI taxonomy): domain Eukaryota; kingdom Viridiplantae; phylum Streptophyta; class Magnoliopsida; order Poales; family Poaceae; genus Aegilops; species Aegilops speltoides. Next base: position 109,918,031 of record CM038146.1, read on the forward strand.
CTTCGGATCTGTGATAGAAGGTGTACCCAATAGTTACCTTTGGGTATTCTATGAAGACGCACTTCTCCGATTTGGGTTTGAGCTTATCAGGATGAAACTTTTTCACATAAGCATCGTAGCCCCAAACTTTAAGAAATGACAACTTGGGTTTCTTGCTAAACCACAGTTCATATGGTGTCGTCTCAACGGATTTAGATGGTGCCCTTTTAATGTGAATGCAGCTGTCTCTAATGCATAACCCCAAAACGACAATGGTAAATCAATAAGAAACATCATAGATCGCACCATATCCAATAAAGTACGATTACAACGTTCGGACACACCATAATGTTGTGGTGTTCCAGGTGGCGTGAACTGTGAAACTATTTCACATTGTTTTAGTTGAAGACCAAACTCGTAACTCAAATATTCGTCTTTGCGATCGGATCGCGAAACTTTATTTTCTTGTTACGATGATTTTCTACTTCACTCTGAAATTCTTTGAACTTTTCAAATGTTTCAGACTTGTGCTTCATCAAGTAGATATACCCATATCTGCTCAAATCATCTGTGAAGGTCAGAAAATAACAATACCCGCCGCGAGCCTTAACACTCATTGGATCGCATACATCAGGATGTATTATTTCCAATAAGTCGGTTAGTCGCTCCATTGTTCCGGAGAACGGAGTCTTAGTCATCTTGCCCATGAGGCATGGTTACAAGCATCAAGTGATTCATAATCAAGTGATTCCAAAATCCCATCAAGATGGAGTTTCTTCATGCGCTTTACACCAATATGACCTAAACGGCAGTGCCACAAATAAGTTGCACTATCATTATTAACTTTGCATCTTTTGGCCTCAATATTATGAATATGTGTATCACTATGATCGAGATCCAACAAACTATTTTCATTGGGTGTATGACCATTGAAGGTTTTATTCATGTAAACAGAACAACAATTATTCTCTGATTTTAAATGAATAACCGTATCGCAATAAACATGATCAAATCATATTCATGCTCAATACAAACGCCAAATAACATTTATTTAGGTTTAACACTAATCCCAAAAGTATAGGGAGTGTGCGATGATGATCATATCAATCTTGGAACCACTTCCAACATACATCATCACTTCACCCTTAACTAGTCTCTGTTTATTCTGCAACTCTCGTTTCGAGTTACTAATCTTAGTCAACTGAACTAGTATCAAATACTGAGGGGTTGCTATAAACACTAGTAGCGTACACATCAATAACATGTATATCAAATATACTTATGTTCACTTTGCCATCCTTCTTATTCGCCAATCACTTGGGGTAGTACCTCTTCCAGTGACCAGTCTCTTTGTAGTAGAAGCACTTAGTCTCAGGCTTAGGACCAGACTTGGGTTTCTTCACTTGAGCAGCAACTTGCTTGCCGTTCTTCTTGAAGTTCCCCCTCTTTTCCCTTTGCCCTTTTCTTGAAACTAGTGGTCTTGTCAATCATCAACACTTGATGCTCTTTCTTGATTTCTACCTTCGTTGATTTCAACATCACGAAGAGCTCGGGAATCATTTTCGCCATCCCTTGTATACTATAGTTCATCAAGAAGTTCTAGTAACTTAGTAATGGTGACTAGAGAATTCTGTCAATCACTATCTTATCTGGAAGATTAACTCCCACTTGATTCAAGCGATTGAATTACCCGGACAATCTGAGCACATGCTCACTAGTTGAGTGATTCTCCTCCATCTTTTAGCTATAGAACTTGTTGGAGACTTCATATCTCTCAACTCGGGTATTTGATTGAAATATTAACTTCAATTCCTGGAACATCTCATATGGTCCATGACGTTGAAAACGTCTTTGAAGTCCCGATTCTAAGCTGTTAAGCATGGTGCACTAAACTATCAAGTAGTCATCATATTGAGCTAGCCAAACGTTCATAACGTGCGCATACGCTCCTGCAATAGGTCTGCCACCTAGCGGTGCATTAAGGACATAATTCTTACAGGCAGCAATGAGGATAAACCTCGGATCACGGATCCAATCCGCATCATTGCTACTAACATTTTTCAACACAGTTTTCTCTAGGAACATATAAAAATAAACATATGAAAGCAACAACGCGAGCTATTGATCTATAACATAATTTGCAAAATACTACCAGGACTAAGTTCATGATAAATTAAAGTTCAATTAATCATATTACTTAAGAACTCCCACTTAGACAGACATCTCTCTAGTCATCTAAGTGATCACGTGATCCAAATCAACTAAACCATGTCCGATCATCACGTGAGATGGAGTAGTTTCAATGGTGAACATCACTATGTTGATCATATCTACTATATGATTCACGCTCGACCTTTCGGTCTCCGTGTTCCGAGGCCATATCTGTATATGCTAGGCTCGTCAAGTTTAACCTGAGTATTCCGCGTGTGCAACTGTTTTGCACCCGTTGTATTTGAACGTAGAGCCTATCACACCCGATCATCACGTGGTGTCTCAGCACGAAGAACTTTCGCAACGGTGCATACTCAGGGAGAACACTTCTTGATAATTAGTGAGAGATCATCTTAAAATGCTACCGTCAAACAAAAACATAATAAGATGTATAACAGAATAAACATCATATGCAATCAAAATATGTGACATGATATGGCCATGATCATCTTGCGCCTTTGATCTCCATCCCCAAAGTACTGTCATGATCTCTATCGTCACCGGCACGACACCATGATCTCCATCATCTTGATCTATATCAATGTGTCATCATATGGTCGTCTCACCAACTATTGCTCTTGCAACTATTGCTATCGCATAGCGATAAAGTAAAGCAATTATTTGGCACTTGCATCTTATGCAACAAAGAGACAACCATAGAGCTTCTGCCAGTCGCCGATAACTTCAACAAAACATGATCATCTCATACAACAACTTATATCTCATCACGTCTTGACCATATCACATCACAACATGCCCTGCAAAAACAAGTTAGACGTCCTCTACTTTGTTGTTGCAAGTTTTACGTGGCTGCTACGGGCTGAGCAAGAACCGTTCTTACCTACGCATCAAAAACCACAACGATAGTTTGTCAAATAGACTCCGTTTTAACCTTCGCAAGGACCGGGCATAGCCACACTCGGTTCAACTAAAGTTGGAGAAACTGACACCCGCCAGCCACCTGTGTGCAAAGCACGTCGGTAGAACCAGTCTCGCGTAAGTGTACGCGTAATGTCGGTCCGGGCCGCTTCATCCAACAATACAGCCGAACCAAAGTATGACATGCTGGTAGGCGGTAGGACTTATATCGTCCACAACTCACTTGTGTTCTACTCGTGCATATAACATCAACGCATAAAACCTAGGCTCGATACCACTTTGTTGGGGAACATAGTAATTTCAAAAATTTCCTACGCACACGCAAGATCATGGTGATGATATAGCAATGAGGGAGAGTGTTGTCTCGTACCCTCGTGAGAGACCGAAGCGGAAGCGTTGACGCAACGTAGAGGAAGTAGTCGTCGTCCTCCGGTTCAACCGATCCAAGCACCGCACTCGGCACCTCCGAGTTCTTGACACGCGTACAGCTCGATGGCGCACCTCGATCTCCGATCCAGCAGAGGCGCCGAGGGGAGTTCCGTCGGACGATGGCGTGGTGGCGATCTTGATGTTCTCTGTCGCGAGGCTTCGCCTAAGCACCGCTACAATATGACCGAGGTGTAATATCGTGGAGGGGGCACCGCACACGCTAAGGAATGATCAATGATCAACTTGTGTGTCCTAGGGTGCCCCCTACCCCGTATATAAAGGAGGGAGGGAGGAGGTGGCGGCCCCAAGGGCGCGCCATGGGGAGGGAAACCTACTCAAGTAGGTTTCCCCCTTTCCTTATCTTATTTGGAGGGAAGGAAAGAGTACTAGTATTAGGAAGTAGTACTAGTAGTAGTAATAGGAAGAGGGAAGGAGAAAGGAAGGGGGCCGCCCCCTCCCCAGTCGGATTGGGCTTGGGCGCGCCTCCCCTTGTTCCTTCTCCTTCCTCCTACATGGGCCCAATAAGGCCCATATACCTCCCGGGGTTCCAGGTAACCTCCGGAGCTCCAAACTTCTCGTAACCTTTCCGGTGTCCAAATATATCCGTCCAATATATCAATCTTTATGTCTCAACCATTTCGAGACTCTTCGTCATGTCCGTGATCATATCCGGGACTCCGAACAAACTTCGGTACATCAAAATACATAAACTCATAATATAATTGTCATCGAAACCTTAAGCGTGCGGACCCTACGGTTTGAGAACGATGTAGACATGACTGAGACACATCTCTGGTGAATAACCAATAGCGAGAACTGGATGCCCATATTGGTTCCTACATATTCTACGAAGATCTTTATCGGTCAAACCGCATAACAACATACGTTGTTCCCTTTGTCATCGGTATGTTACTTGCCCGAGATTCGATCGTCGGTATCCAATACCTAGTTCAATCTCGTCACCGACAAGTCTCTTTACTCGTGTTGTAATGCATCATCTTGTAACCAACTCATTGGTCACATTGCTTGCAAGGCTTATAATGATGTGCATTACCGAGAGGGCCCAGAGATACCTCTCCGACAATCGGAGTGACAAAACCTAATCTCGAAATACGCCAACTCAACATGTAACTTTCGGAGACACCTGTAGTACTCCTTTATAATCACCCAGTTACGTTGTGACGTTTGGTAGTACCCAAAGTGTTCCTCCGGTAAACGGGAGTTGCATAATCTCATAGTTACAGGAACATGTATAAGTCATGAAGAAAGCAATAGCAACATACTAAACGATCAAGTGCTAAGCTAACGGAATGGGTCAAGTCAATCACATCATTCTCCTAATGATGTGATCCCGTTAATCAAATGACAACTCTTTTGTCCATGGCTAGGAAACATAACCATCTCTGATAAACGAGCTAGTCAAGTAGAGGCATACTAGTGACACTATGTTTGTCTATGTATTCACACAAGTATTATGTTTCCGGTTAATACAATTCTAGCTTGAATAATAAACATTTATCATGAAATAAGGACATAAATAATAACTTTATTATTGCCTCTAGGGCATATTTCCTTCACTAGCGGCAGAGGAACTCACTGCGCTGCGCTCTACGGTGAACAGGGACGATGTGATACTCGATAAGAGATCCAAGTCCACCTCTTTTAAACCAGCGGACGAAATAGTCAAATTCCAGGTCCATCCAACGGACCCCACAAAGACGGCCTCCATTGGGGCACAGTTAAACCCTGATGTAGATGCCGCACTACGAGAATTTCTTCGGGAGAATTGGGACATCTTTGCCTGGCACCCTTCAGATATGCCAGGAATCCCACGCAGATTGGCAGAACACAGCCTAAACATCCTAAAAGGATTCAAGCCAGTCAAACAGGCTCTTCGGCGATTTTCCGAACCCAAAAGACAGGCAATGGGAGAGGAGCTAGCCAAACTATTGGAAGCCGGATTCATCAGAGACATCAAACATCCGGACTGGCTAGCGAACCTGGTAATGATACCAAAAAAGGACAAATCCTGGCGCCTGTGTGTCGATTTTAAAGACCTTAACAAGGCTTGTCCAAAGGATCCTTTCCCCCTTCCCCGCATCGATCAAATCGTCAATGCTACCGCAGGACACGATTCATTGTGCTTCCTTGACGCATACTCCGGCTACCATCAAATCAAGATGGCGGAGGCAGACCAAGTCGCAACGGCATTCATTACTCCATACGGACCATTCTGCTTCAACACAATGCCCTTTGGACTCAAAAATGCCGGCGCAACATATCAGCGCATGATTAAGACATGTCTGGCTACCCAGATCGGCAAAACAGTGGAGGCATACGTAGACGACGTGGTCGTCAAGACCAAACACGTCGAAACTCTAGTAAAAGACTTGAGGCTCACATTCAACAACCTCCGAGCATATGACATTAAGCTCAACCCGGAAAAATGCGTTTTTGGCGTACCAGCCGGAAAGCTCCTGGGCTTCATTGTATCCGGTAGAGGAATTGAAGCAAACCCAGCCAAGATCCGAGCTCACACACTTGGATATCCAAAAGACCTCAAACAAATACAAAATTAATGGATGCGTGGCGGCTTTAAGCCGCTTCATCTCCGTTTGGGAGAAAAGGCATTGCCCTCTATCGCCTCCTCGGCACTGCAACACTTCAGTGGGCGGATGCTGCCACGGCGGACTCAAGAAATAAAGGCCATATTGGCAACAAATCCGGTCCTGGCCGCGCCTAACCTGGGCGAACCGATGTTATTATATATCGCGGCAACACATCAAGTTGTCAGCGCGGTACTCGTCGTCGAACAAGAAACAGAAGGACACAAATTCCCCCTTAAAAAACCAGTGTACTACGTATCCATTGTCTTAACCCCATGCAAGTCCCGGTATCCACATTATCAAAAGATAGCGCACGCGGTGTTCATGGCATCCCGGAAGCTGCGACTCTACTTTCAAGAGTGTTTGATAACAGTTGCCTCCGAAGTACCTCTCAACGACATTATAAACAACCGCGACGCGACGGGCAGGATTGCAAAATGGGCCATCGAGCTCTTACCATTCGACATAACCTACAAACCATGGAGAGCTATAAAGTCGCAAGTCTTGGCTGACTTCGTAGCCGAATGGACCGAAGCCGAACTCCCTAAAGAGTATGGCGCATACTCCAATTGGATCATGCATTTCGACGGCTCCAAAATGTTGGCCGGCTTGGGGGCTGGCGTCGTATTGACGTCCCCAACCGGAGACACAGTCCAATACGTACTTCAGATAATGTACACGGACTCCAACAATGCAGCCGAATATGAGGCCCTTCTACATGGTCTCCGGATGGCAATCTTGATGTAGGGTGGAACCCTAATTCGTCGATCTTTCACGTTTGGAGGGGATCCTACGGAGAACACGATGAACACGGGGAAGAACGGAGAGAAATCACACGGGGAAACACTCAAGAACAAGTCCAAATCACACATCCACTAGACAATCAAACACACAAGGTCACAAGGTACATGAACAACAAAAGGAAAGATACAAGGTAAGGTTCATCTACAAGAGGAGGTCTTGATGATATCCTAGATGGATCTTCCCACAAGGGGGGTCTTGTATCCTAGATGGATCTTCCCACAAGGGGGTCTTGATGATATCCCGCGGGATCTTCTCCTAGATGGAGGTCTTGGCCTCTAATGGAGTAGTGGTCTCTCTCTCAAGAGATAGGTAGGAGCAAAGCTCACCTAAGAATGAGCTATCACTTTGCTAACCCTAGAAAGGAGGTGGAGGTGGTCTACTTATAGTCTAAGCCACGAAGGGTAAGTGGGAGAGGATACAAGGCCAAGGCCATGTGGCCGCAAGCTGAGCAGGGCGGTAGTACCAGACTCATGGGCGGTAGTACCGCTTGAGCGGTAGTACCGCTTGCTTTGGGCGGTAGTACCGCTTGAGCGGTAGTACCGCTTGCTTTGGGCGGTAGTACCGCCCTTTCTAGACTGGGTAAGTCCTTCTTCTTCCGTCTTCGCTTCCACGCTTCCCTTGCGGACGGTGTAGGGGTTCCTTGGCGCTTGCACTCCTCCTCGTCATTCGTGAAGCTCCGACAATACCTATGCATGCACACGAGTGGAGTGTCAAGTAGTATACCATGCTCAAAGGGGTCAAGTGAACACGTGTAAAGGAGAAGATTCACCTTTATGTATGAGAAGTAGAGGTCGCACGTGTCACTTGCCAAGCGGACTCTTGACATGGTGATGATCAGGATGCTCCGCATCATCCCTCCCTTGGAAAAGATCCGACCTCGGATCGAAATCCAAATCACCATGGGAAAGAGATGATGTAAATCGTGTAGAAGTGGACGATCACCAAGCATTCGCCATCTTGTAGTTCCAAAAGGGCACTCTCAATGTCGCACCGTCTTGTAATTCCTTCAAAAGTAGCAAAGATAACAAGCACTTGGAAAAACAAATGTGGTTGTCGTAAAAGAAAACCAAGCATTCAAGAGGTGATTCACCCAACAAGTGTTGTCATCAAGCATAGCATATGGTTTGACAAAGAAGTGTGTCATGGCATTTGAGCATATAAATTGAGCACAATCAAGTATATCATGGGAACAAGCTAGCAAATGGGAGGTCAAGATGCAAATATATGTGATAAGAGGACAAGCATCTACCTCAAGGTCATAGCAAGCATGCATAAAGTGCTCAATGAACGGTCTATGGTAGGCATAAGAGTCATTCACAACACCAAAGATAGTGAAATGTCTAAACACATGTGGAAAGTGCAAGACAATCCAAGCATAATGTGCATATGGTGTAGTGAAGATATCGTAGCACTCAACACAATGGAAAGAGCAATTGTTCAACATGTGTGAGGCAATCAAGTCAATCATGTGACAAGCAAAGGAACATGGCATATGTGAAGAAATGGTATTGGTGCAACCAACCATATGATAGTAGCAAGTAGTCCAAGAATTGGATGCAACACACAAGGTATATATGTCATGAAGCATGGAAATGTGGCAATCATGGTAGAAAGCAATATCTCGAACATGCATGCAAATGGTGCAAGCAACACATGAAGTATGATCCACAATATCCAAGCTCAAGAAGGATGTCACCTTGAAAGTGTGTCCTTGTGCATTCTTCACAATGCCGAAGTGGTAGGAAGTATGGTGTAGAAGCGAGTCGTGGAAGAATCTATGCGGCTCGCTCTCAAGAGCTCGAATGGTCAACTCACGTGAAGTGGAAGTCGACATGAAGTCCAAGTATCCTACACATGCACAAAACAAAACAAAGAAAGTATGCGCATGGTAGACAAACACATCATCCATCATGATGGTTCTCATCTTTTGCACATAACCATTAGAAGCAAAAGTGCATGAATAATATGATGCAACAATGGTGATATTCATGGCACTAGGTATATGGTGCAAAGAAGTAAGACAAGCATGCTTCACAAGAATTGTGTCAAAATCTCCAAATATATGCGAGAATGCTATGGGGGCAATCTCATGAACAAGAAGAGAATCATTGTTGCACTCAATACATGGCAAATCATCTAGCATGATAGATGCAACACATGGACATATATGACACAAAGCAATATGAATTATATGCAAAGCATATAGATGGTTGTCATCAACCGCATGAGATGAGCAAGTATGACACAAGAGACAACGCATGTGAGAGGCATGAGCATATATGTCATCAACCCAAGAAAGCAAGTAGTGGAACATGGGTGATGCAACATAGCAAGCAATCATAGCAATCAAGTCAAGTATGCTAGTAGTGCGAAGATGCGACATACTAGAATGAATCATGGGAAACATGTCCTTGGTGCAAATAGTGGGCATGAATAATTCACATGTCATAGCACAATCATGAAAGCAAGATATGAGGACAATAGCACGGGGCACATGATAAACATGGCAATAGCAACAAGGATCTCTACCAAGCATGCAAATACACATAGAAGGAGCATAATGATGAAACATGGGTAGATGCAAGCAAGGGTCACAATTGCATGGCAAAGGCATAGAAGCAAGCATAGCATGCAAAGTGAACACGGTAAAATGAGCATAATGTGAGAAGTGGTAAATGGCCCATAGCCGTGTGAGAGCCAAGTAGAGGAGATGCGCGTAGTCCTTGCGCGAAGGGGACGTTGGTAAGGATAGTCCATTGGATCCCAAATCGTCATTGCTCTCAAGAGCTCGTTTTGTCAACTCGTGGGATTGCGAGGTTGACAAGTATTCATGGGTACCTACACAAAAGAGACACAAACCAAAGAAATTGTGCGCGTGGTAAATGTACACATCATCCATCATGATGTGTATGTGCACGTGTGAGTTAGCACAAGATAAGCATCGCTCAAAGAAATTTGATGCATGGTATAGGAACATGTCATCCATCATGAAAGAATAGTTGTTATGTATGACACAATGGGGACACAAATTGAGAATGCAAGTATATGGCACATCAGTAGTATGTTTATTCGTGGGTAGCATATGGTGCAAGCAAGTATGGGGATCATGCAATGAATGGGATGGATCAAATTCCCCTAACATGTATGAGGAAACTATGGGGGCCTCCTCATGAGCAATATCGGAAACATCATATGGAGAAAATGGACAACATCCAAAACAATGCATATCCGAAGCTAGGTGGTCATGGCATGGCATATGAGATAAATGATGCAAAGGGAGCATATCAATATCATCACAAGAAAAACAAATGCTAATAACCATGTGCTTGTCATCTATGCCATATGTGCAAATTGGGTTTATTTTAATGGCATATGCATAGTTACTATGAAGAGATTGCAAATAAGAAATATGATGGATCTCATGCATAGCATATGACAAGTCAAGCGGATTATCAAACATGATGTGACCTAAAGAATTGTCACAGGAAATCCTATGTAACATTGCATCACTACTAATAGACTCCACAAGAGAATCATCATACTCATCATAAATGGGAACATCATCGCATGTGGAAATCATACTAGCATGAAGCATGGCAATAGGTGGATCAACATCATGCAAGCAATCAATGTCAAGAATGTCCACTAGTGGGACTAGAGCATCACCTTCACCTATGTTACCTTTTTCATTCCACTCAAGTGGTGTAGGTGAGGTGGGAAAGACAAAATGGTGGTCAATATCATCATCATGATGGAACCATGTGGGGGGTGCATCATATTCCACCATGGCCATCGTCTTGTCCAAAGGGAGGACGAAGTCGTCGAGGATCGGCTCGTCATCATAAATGGGACCTAGCACCAAACGAGAAGACACAATAGAGGTAGAGGTCAAGTTGTTAGAAATGCAAATGGCCTCACGAGACCTATCAACTATCTCACTCTCTCTATGTGGTGGTTCACTCACTTCCTCAAAATAGGTGCACTCAAACTCACGTATGGTGGAGTCACTCATCTCACTCAAGTGGTGGGGGTTGTGGCTCTCCTCACATGGGAATTGTGGCAACTCATCATATATGGGGCTAGTGGTGAAGTCACTCTCACTCTCAATATGGTGGCCCAAGTCACTCAAGTCATCATACGTCGCCGTGGTCGAAGGGAAAGTCCCATGCTCAACCATCTCGTCGTGGTCTCCGTGGATGAAGGCCGAAGATGGCACATCATCACTCTCGTCGTGGATGAAGGCCGAAGATGGCTCAACATCACTCTCGTCGTGGATGAAGGCTGAAGATGGCACATCATCTCTCTCGCCTCCTAAGATGGAAGCATCATCCTTGCTCGCCACCTTGTCACTCACCTCCAAAGCTTGGTCCTTGAAGGTGACATTGTGGTGGTACTAGCCTCATGCTTGTCGTAGAGCTTGGTCGCCACGAAGTGTGCTTGGGGTGGAGAAGCCTTGGCCTTCATTAGTTGTTGTTCCGCCTTGAGAGCACCCACAGCGAACGAACATCTTGTGGGATCTCTGAAATGACGAAAGGCATAATGGAACAATCTCGTCAATTTCTGACATAACAGAATTAGGGTCAAATCGAGAATTACACCGCCGACCAAAAGGCTGTAAACGGAATCACAAGAATACTGGAACGATTAACAACTCGAACCGCAAAACCTGATGAAATCAAAGGGCAAGGCGACTCGTGCAAAACATGGGCAAACTGAAGATTCAAGAAAGGCCTAATCATGTTACAGTAAATCTAGATGGACAAAATGCACACCTTCTGACGTAGAACTCACTGAAAGTTGAAGCGGAAGCTTTATCAGAACCACACATACTCTGGTCTGCAAGAACAAACTATGCGGAATCACTTAACATGCAACTAATCGGCCGTACCAAGCTACCAATTGGACAGCTAGCAGGACAAGCCAAACCTAAAACGCGACGAAAATACGCTTGATGGGTTTTAGGGACAATCTACAGAAGTCCGTCTAGTGGACCCTTGCGGCGTGTACATCATTGATTGAGGGACTTGTGGATACATTAGAATCCAATAGCTGACATAGCTATCGGAGCCGAAACACACCCTAGGACAATACGAGCCATGGCATACCTGGGACGAATACTCTTTGGAACAAATTCCTCAGGCCCAGACTCATCAAGAGCATAGGCATATGTTAGCAATAAATTTACGACAAGACTGGGGAGCATGGAATCGTCCTCTAGCAGGAGTCGAGCACGTAACCCGAAACAGTCACCGAGCACACCCATCTCACAGCTACTCGAGGCCCATCGTGCAGGATTCCCGCGATGGCGGCTGAGTTCCTCAGCCTAGGGCATGGCTAACCTATGCGAGTCGCTAGGAGGACCTAGAGGAAATGATGAGTCATTGGTAGCACACCTATATAAGAGAATCGGCAGCGTGCCAGGGAGCAACCTACCAGGAATCCCCTTCATACTTATTGAGGGAGAAACTGTTGGAAGTTCGTTGTATGGGAAGAGGAAGAGCGTGGCCCTACATAGTGGGAGGGCCCTCCTAGCATTTCCTTCTCCTAAGGCCCAATACCATCTCCTATGGGTGTAACCTCGGCCCTGAACCTTCCGGTGTCCAATTCCGGAATTCATGTCATTCCGAAACCATTCTCCTGAGCTCCTCGTCATGTCGATCATCATACTGGGGAACAAATCATAAAATTACATAATCATAATGACAGGAGTGGAACTAAGGAGAGGACTACTTGAGCGATACTGTGAGAACTCGGGGCCCATGACTCTGGTCCTCTATGGACTAACGTGAAGATCTCGGTCCCTAACACCGGTTCCACTTTGCATCGGTATCGATTATCGTCGGATATACTGTTCAATCCGTCACAACTCTTGGACTCTTATGTATCATCGGATCATCGCAACCTTTCACTGCTTCAAGGCATGTATAACTGAGTCTACTAACGATGAGAACTCTGAAGCATCCTCGAACATGGGGAATACCCTTTACATTTGCGAACTACTTCCGCTCGTGCTTAAGCGAGCGTTCGTTCTTGGCTTATGCGCTTGCGGAAGGCTCCATTTCTCTTGGGCCGACCTTTGCCATCGGTTTGTCGGCGCCTTCCTTGGGCGACCACAAACCCCACGGCGAGAGCGATCTCCACATTTTGGCCCGTAGGAAGGAGAGTCCTGCGCAAGTATATCCAACGCTTCACCGTGTGCGGCACAACATCTCGATGTCCACCGCGCGCGTTATCGGCGCGTTCCACGAGCGTCGCGTACCGCCGCATCGCGTGAAGAGATGGCGATGACCAAGATTCGGGATGTCGTGAGCTCTATGCTCGGGCGACAAGTCGCGCTGTGAAGAGGAGGAGGAGACTCCCGGGAGGATCTTGGCGCAGGAGGAAGCGATAGCGACGATACCGCCCGACAAACAAGGGCGGCGGCGGAACAACCAAGGAAGAGCAAGAAAGAGGTGCTTGTCGCCGAGAAGCCCGCAAGGAGGCTCCGCCAAGCAAGCGCAGGGTTGCTTCTCGACAAGGAGCTGCCTATGTGACAGCCGACAAGCGAGGCGGCTCCGACAAGCAATCTTGCAAAATCCACCGCACCAAGGGCCACGATCTCACCAACTGCAAGCGCGTCGAGTACCTCGTCGAACAGCAAAAAGCTGAGTACGAGAGGCGCGACAAGGAGAAGGCCCAAGGTGGCGGAGGAGAACCAAGCAAGAAGCGGCCATTCAATGGCCGGGGAGGACGCCGCGACAAGGCTAAGCAGCGGCGAGGTGATCGACCTCCCCGGGGCCGCGACAAAGATGAAGAAGACGATGAAGAAGATATGGAGGATGAGGATGACAGCGAGCAGGAGTTCCAGAAGGCCACGGAAGTCCTGTGAAGAAGACGAAAGACCAAGTCCGGCAAGTGCTCTGGTGCCCGCTCCGGCAAACGCATCTCCCCGGAGCGCTGCGCTGCCGTCGAGGACGCGCCATCGAGCTCCACCGGCAAGTGAAGCCCGGCAAGAATAGCTCTGGTGCTACTCCGGCAAGCGCACCTCTCCGAGTCTTTGCGCGCCCGTCGAGGGCGTGCCATCGAGCTCCACCTGCCAATGGGGGCAAGGAAAGCGGCAAGAACAGCTCGGTGCTGCTCGGCAAGCGCACCCCTCCGAGTGCCGCCCGTCGAGGGCGTGCCATCGAGCTCCGCCAGCCCGTTTCAAACTTTTGAGTTGTATTCCTGAAATTTCGTACCTTGTATGGAGAACACATGCGCATGGGGTCGAGTCGTGGCTAAGTTATACCGATCCGCTTCGAGTCCGCTCAACAATGAAGGCGCTACGCAACTAGCCCAACAAGTTCTTCTGCCGGGGCGCATCGCCAATGGGCTGCTGATGTTCCGCGACTCAGCAAGTGTGCTTGCGCCGGCGAGTTCCCCGAAGTGAGGTGAAAACATACAAGGGAGAAATCAAGGGAGAAGTGCGGCCTTGCGGATCGCGAAAGACGGAAAAGCTAAGTCGTCCGAGCTTTTGTGCATAGCACTCCTCGCCCATGCTTTTTATGTTATATCCTCGTGCGTTAGTCCTTTGTGCATAAAACCTGTGCGCGGAGGAATCTACCGTGGGCAGCCGCACCTTATCTTGTTTCGAGCATGCTCAGCGGTGAGCTGCGGCAAATGCTCGCACCCTTGTTTTCGAGTCGCTCAACAAGCTAAGTGTGTCGCGACTAGCGGCAAGGTTGCTTGCGGAAGCAACACCGCCCGTGGCTGCTGATGTTCCGACTCGGCAAGCGTGTTAGCACCGGCAAGTTCCCCTAGAAACGTAGGGTAAAAGCGTACAAAGGATGCAAAGTAGGGAGTGCAACATAGCGAGCCCTGCCGTGAGATGTCCTTCGTATGAGAGACTTGTGCGCGAGAGGAGCCAAGTCGTGGTCCAGCTGCGCCCTTGCCTTGTTTCCGAGTCCGCTCGGCAAACACAAGCGCGTTGCAGCTGGCCCGGCAAGGTTGCCTGCCGGAAGCAACACCAGCCAGCGGGCTGCTGATGTTCCGCACTCAGCAAGCGTGTTCGCGCCGGCAAGCTCCCCGAAAGCGTAGAGTATAAACATACGAAGGGCAAGGCACGGCATTGTGTTGCAAAGTCACACAGATAAGATTTATATACATATACATGTAAATGATGAAGCTGTTGCAGATCTATCTCAGCTGTTTTCATGGCTGAACTTACAAAGAACAAGGAGAAACCGAAGGGCACACCAGCACTTGGATTTTGGCGAGCCCGACATCGCTGGGCTGCGAGCGCCAAGATTCGTCTCCGGCAAGCCAGCGTCGCTGGGGGCTGTGAGTGCCAAGATTCGCCTCCAGCGAGCCAGAGTTGCTGGAGACTGCGATATCAGATAAGTTTTTCATCCCTCGTCATGCATCCTCTCGTGGACCGGGGAAAGCGGGGCTGCGTCTTTGAACGAGCGTGACTTGTAAAACCCATACGCAGAGGAGCCAAGTCGCGGCCCAGTTGCGCCTTTGGTTTGTTTTCGAGCACGCTCAAACGGTTAAAGTGAGCATGACAAGTCTCGCGCCCTTATTACGTTTTCGATGCGCTCAACAAACACAAGTCTTGCTGCAATCGGCCCGCAAGGTTGCTTGTCGAGCAACACCAACCAGCGGGCTGCTGATGTTCCGCACTTAGCACGCGTGTTCGCGCCGGCAAGCTCCCCGAGAGCGTAGGATAGGAGCATACAAGGCGCAAAGTCAAAACTCGGTCCGACAAGCTTTCCCCTCTTTTCATTAAAAGCATCCTAGTTTAGTACATGTCCATAGAGGATGAAAAACATGATAGAGAGGATTACAAGTTTTTAAATGCGGCTAAGGCCCGAGGGCTTACAAATTAAAAGATAAGATGCCTGTAATCCTTCTCCTGTTCCCCTGTTCAGGAGGTAGGTCAAGGAGCCCCCGGCAAGAGAAGCTCGCCGGGGAAGGAGGCCCCGGCAAGAAAAGCTTGTCGGGGAAGGGCAAAGGGCGCCTAGGAGGCGTGGCGGTGGCGCCATCGCGCTCTCGGGTGGCGTGCCCTCGGGAGCTGCGCAAGGTGGCGGGCATAAGGGCGCACCCCGAGAGCTACAGGCGCGGAAGACGCCAAGAGAACTTCCGGGGCGGCCAGAGCTTGGCGAGGCAGGCGTCGGAGGCGAGCTTGAAGGCAGGGGTGGTGGGGCGTCGGCCGACGAGGGCACCTCGCCCTCGTACTCGATTTGACGGCCTTGCCGCCACCCCTCTTCCTCTTCGCAGCCTCCCTCACCCGGCCGCCCAAGGAGGCGGCCCGGGGAGTTGAAGGCGGCGACCGGATTACGAGGTCGCCGGTGGCGCTGAGCAGCGGTGTCCGGCGCCTAGTCGGACCCGCCATCCCCTCGCCGCCGCTGTCGCCCCCTCCTCGTCACTCTCGCTCGAGGAGGGACCTTCGCTATCCGAGGAGCTGTCCACACAACATCTCGCCGGGTCCCGAACTCCCGAAGACCTTGGCGGCGAGGAGGTCGCCCTCCATTAACTTGAAATGGAGGTAAACCCGCCATCAAGCTGTGGATCCGGCGAACGTCTTCCACCCTCGGTCGAAGTACATGGCGCCGGGGCTGGGGACACGACACTCACTCGAGTGCCGCTGATCCCGCAGCCCTCATCGCGCAACTCCATCACGTCCGGGTGGATCCGGTCCCATCGCGTCCATGACAGGGCCGGCGGAATCGGAGGCGCCGACGAGGTGCTCGGCGCAGCTTGATGAAGAACTCCCAGGGATCGTCTCCAGTATGGACCGCCTCGTGGATAGGAGACGTCGAGGGAGACGGGGGAGGCGCATCGCCACGACCGCCTCTCCCCCGACCGCCTCGACCACGCCCTCGGCCTCGTCCGCGCCTCGCCCCTACCTCTCCCCTCTGGCGGCTCCGCCACGGTGCGGATAGGGAGGTGCGCTGCTGGGCGACCCTCGCCGCCACCGTGGAAAGGCTAGGATTCCCTCCTTCCATGGCGGCAAGAAGAGAAGGCGAAGACGAAGGGAGAAGAGAAAGTGTGAGATCGTTCGCTCCCCTTCCGCCCTTTTAAAGGGCGAGGTGAAACTCAACCGCCTGCTCGACCAATCGGGGGGCGAAGAAGGCGGAGGCGGGGCCGACTCACCATCTCCACCCGTGGCTCGGTCTCCCACCTTCGCCGCCCGACCCCGTGCATGAGGGCCGCGTGGCGGCGGAACGGAGCGGCGGAGAGGTGACCTCGCTCGCACCACGATCACGGGTGTGGATGCCATAAAGACCGCATCGCCGCCCACGTCTCCCACGACGCCGCAATCGGCGCGTGCGTTCACGGGGAGGGATGCGGCGAGGCGAGTGGATTCGACGCGCCGTGGGCGCGTGTGCCGTGCCTTTTTTGGGCCTGGCCCAACAGCCGACACCGTGTGTGGCCCAGGCCGGGGCTCTGTCGGTGTACTAAGGTAGGGGTACCTCGGTACCCCAACGTGTGCACGGGCGATTGCAGCTTCAGCGGCGGGGTTTACCACGTGCTTGCGGAGACCTTCTGCTCCATGTTAAGCCATTCAAGAACAAAGTGTACAAGACGAAGATCGAGACCCGGCAAGCGGAGCTTGCCGAAAGGCCGCTCGAGCTCAAGATTACATCACTCACACAAGGCCCCGAGAGAAGCTCGTCGGAAGACTAGAAGATTACATCATAGAAGACACGCCTCGGCGCTGCATGCGTCGGCAAGGGCCCGGGGCGGCAGTTTCTGAGCCCGCAAGATCAAGACCCGGCAAGGTGCTTGCGGAAGAGTCTGCCAGTGTGCTGCGCTCCAGCTCATCCATGCCCACGTGCTACAGGGCCTTTCGAGAACAGCGTGGCGGATGGCTGTGCAGCACAGGGGACACGGTGGCATTTCACGGCGGTGGATCCATCGCCGTGGCGACGGAGACGCAAGGGCGGGAGCTTTTGGGGTCGACGGCGACGGGCATTAAATGCTCTTGTCCCCTCTCACAAAAGTAGGTAGAAACCACTTGTTCATGCCTTTGTGCTTCTACACTGTTCCAACTACCACCTCTTTTACATTTTACCCTCCCTCCTCGTTGACACTGTCGGTGACCCTTGCACTATAAAAGGAGGCCCATGCTCAGCGTAGAAGGGGTTCGACGATTCGACTCATTCGGCCTTCTACGCCACCATCCGCTCATTCTCTTGAGCAAGATCAAATACAAACACAAGCAGCGATGAGGGGTTTTATCTCTCGGAGAGCCCGAAGCTGGGTAAAAGCTCCCTTGGTGTGCTCGCCTCGATCTGCTCTCTGTGCCTCCTCCGCCCTCGCACCGCACTCACGAAGGGGCCCCCGGCCCCATAGGTGTCCGCGGCGGGCAGTGTCTCCCCCGGCACTATAAGGTGCAAAGTGGATATTCTATCTATCCCAAGTATGCTATGTATGTATGGTTCCCGGTGTTTCTCTCAAGCATGATATCATATGATGTAGATTTTGGTATGGCTCTTATGTGCAATGGGGTATGATGCTATGGCACTTGCTCACGAGCTCTTTGCTCTCTTTTTGCTTAAAAGCTTTTTCTCTTTTTTTTCTCTATGGCCACTTTTGCACAATGCACAAACCAAGATAGCAATTGTGTATATGCGGGAACAAACTTGAGGCACAATGGATGATATGATACCAAGATGATATGGTATGTATGCAATGGAAGGTATGGACCACTAATGTGCACAAGTAACGTTGCCGGCAATACTCAAATGGCTAGTCTCGATAGGCAAGTAACGCAAAATGGGCTAGGGGTTAACAATGCAATTGCAAGGGAATATACAAAGGTGTCATCGAGGTTACCGTCCTTTGTGATGATGAGTGGCGGTGTTCTTGGTGTAGATACCAAGATGATGGAGACTCGTTCTAAGTAGCGAAACACCTTAGGAAGCGGAAAACCGCAAACTCAAAATCTCAAATGACAAATGTCAAAATGGTGGTAGCGGAAGCGGTGGTGGTGTTGCACTAAGCAATGCGGAAGTGGAATGATGGGCTATACACGTCGGAGTTGACGTTGCCGTTCCTAAGTAGCCGAAACACCTTAGGAGACACAAGCCACAACTCGAACAAGCTCAAACAACAATTGGGTTAAGTTGGGTTGTCGGAAGTGTATGGTGGGAAGGTTATGTGGAAGTGGTGGTGGTGGTGGTTGATGAAGAAGCAACCGTCCCTAAGTAGCCAAAACACCTTAGGAGACTCAAGTCACTACTCAAATAACCTCAAATGCTATGGGGAACAAAATGGGTTAGGTTGCGGAAGTCGGTGGTGGTAATGCGGATGATATGGTGGGGGGCCTAGGCAAAATATGATGGAGTCAAATGATGTTGGTGGTATTTTTGTGGGAAGGGGGATGTCAATAGCTTCAAAACGAGCTAAAGAACGTCAAAATCGGAGTTCGGATGAATTAGTTATGGCCGAAACGGTGAAACTCGGAAAGCTGAAACTGGCCAGGGCGGTAGTACCGCTCGTGTCGGGATTTTTCGACTATTTCGGGTGGAACGGGGCCTGGCGGTAGTACCGTTCGTGGGGCGGTAGTACCGCTTGAGGTTCTCAGCGGTAGTACCGCTCTGTAGGGCGGTAGTACCGCTCGTGTCGCGATTTTTCGCAGATCGAATCGGGACGCGATTTTGGGGCGGAAATGGATGATTTCGGGAGCAAAATTTGATGGATTTAAATGGATGGAAGAGGGAAACTTGGGGGAATGCTAGATCCACTTGAAACCAAGCAAATCCATGGATCAAAATCAACAAAACATCATCAAACCAACAAATCACAAAAAAAAAATTTGGGGCTATTTTTGGTGGGGATTTTCGGATTTAGGCAAGAACACACAAAATCAAGCTAGAAAAAGAGGGGTAGGGGCTCCAAAAACGTGATCAAAGTGGCTCATGATACCATATGATGTAGGGTGGAACCCTAATTCGTCGATCTTTCACGTTTGGAGGGGATCCTACGGAGAACACGATGAACACGGGGAAGAACGGAGAGAAATCACACGGGGAAACACTCAAGAACAAGTCCAAATCACACATCCACTAGACAATCAAACACACAAGGTCACAAGGTACATGAACAACAAAAGGAAAGATACAAGGTAAGGTTCATCTCCAAGAGGAGGTCTTGATGATATCCTAGATGGATCTTCCCACAAGGGGGTCTTGTATCCTAGATGGATCTTCCACAAGGGGTCTTGATGATATCCCATGGGATCTTCTCCTAGATGGAGGTCTTGGCCTCCAATGGAGTAGTGGTCTCTCTCTCAAGAGATAGGTAGGAGCAAAGCTCACCTAAGAATGAGCTATCACTTTGCTAACCCTAGAAAGGAGGTGGAGGTGGTCTACTTATAGTCTAAGCCACGAAGGGGTAAGTGGGAGAGGGATACAAGGCCAAGGCCCCATGTCACAAGACAAAGCAGGGCGGTAGTACGGACTCATGGGCGGTAGTACCGCTTGAGCGGTAGTACCGCTTGCTTTGGGCGGTAGTACCGCTTGAGCGGTAGTACCGCTTGCTTTGGGCGGTAGTACCGCCCTTTCTAGACTGGGTAAGTCCTTCTTCTTCCGTCTTCGCTTCCACGCTTCCCTTGCGGACGGTGTAGGGGTTCCTTGGCGCTTGCACTCCTCCTCGTCATTCGTGAAGCTCCGACAATACCTATGCATGCACACGAGTGGAGTGTCAAGTAGTATACCATCCTCAAAGGGGTCAAGTGAACACGTGTAAAGGAGAAGATTCACCTTTATGTATGAGAAGTAGAGGTCGCACGTGTCACTTGCCAAGCGGACTCTTGACATGGTGATGACCGTAGGATGCTCCGCATCAAATCTCCATGGGTATTCAACGCCTAGAAGTGCGTGGGGATTCAAACCTCGCAATATCCCAAGTAAACGGAGACTTTGACGCCAAGGATCCGAAAATGGCAGCCTATCATAACGCCGTCTTAAAAATGTCAGCTCGGTTCGAAGGACTCGAATTCCACCATGTAGCCCGGGATAATAACCAGGCAGCCGACGTGTTGGCATGCATCGGCATAAACGCGACGCCATCCCTCAAACATCTTCTGGGAGGCTCTTTAAGCCATCCAGATTATGGGAAGAGGAGTCCGGAAATAACAACCGGAACCAACCGTACCACCCAACACGGAACATTCTCGACACAATCGATGGCTCAGCCAATGAAATAACACCTTCAGCCCGAAAAATAATGGCAGTAATTGCCCGTGGGCGGAACCATTCCTAGCCTACTTAATTAGGCAGAACTTCCGAAGACCAAAATGAGGCCCATTGCATAGTTCGACGATCTAAAGCCTACAAGGTCCATGAGGGAGAGCTTTATAAGAAAAGCACAACCGGAGTCCTTCAAAGGTGCATCTCCAAAGAGGAAGGGCGAAATCTGCTGGCTGAAATTCACGCCGGACTCGGCGGGCACCACGCCGCAGCCCGGGCCCTTGTAGGAAAGGCCTTCCGTACAGGATTTTATTGGCCGACGGCCCGGGCAGATGCTCAGGACTTAGTCCAGCGATGCGTCGGTGCCAGCTTTTTGCTAACCAAAGCCACATGCCACCCACCGCCCTCAAAACTATACCCATCACCTGGCCGTTTGCGGTCTGGGGGCTTGACATGGTTGGACCCCTTAAAGGGGGAACCCATAAGCAAAAATACCTATTGGTAATGGTGGACAAATTCACCAAATGGATAGAGGCCAAGCCAGTTAAAACGGCCGAATCCAGACCAGTGATAGACTTCTTATCCGGGGTAGTACAGCGTTATGGCGTCCCCCACAGCATCATCACCGATAACGGCACGAACTTCACGGCCGACGAGGTTAAACTCTGGTGCAAAAATATGGGCATTAAGCTCGACTACGCTTCAGTCTATCACCCTCAAACCAACGGCCAAGTTGAACGAGCAAATGGTCTAATCATGAGCGGCATCAAACCCAGATTAGTGCGGTCCCTTAGGGAATCTAACACGCACTGGGTAGAGGAGCTCGACTCCGTACTCTAGGGGCTGCGGACCACGCCAAACCGTACTACCGGATTCACACCATTCTTTATGGTATACGGCGCAGAGGCAGTTTTGCCCTGCGATATAATTCATGACTCACCTCGAGTGTGCATGTATGAAGAAAGAGAAGCCAAGTTGGATTGGCAGGACAGCTTGGATGCATTGGAGGAGGAGCGCGACGTGGCAAAGGCTCGTTCCGCATTCTATCAGCAGCAGGCTCGAAGATATCAAAGCAGAGAAGTACGGGCTAAAACTTACAATGTTGGCGAACTAGTCCTACGCCTGTCGGACAAGAAAAAGGACAAACTCAAGCCCAAATGGGAAGGTCCTTTCATCATCGACCAAGTCCTGACCGGTGGAGCATACTGTCTGCGAAACGCATCGGACAACCAACTCGAGCCGAACCCATGGAACGCAGCCCGCCTCTAAAGATTCTACGCCTAGCGCCGGACTCAGAGTTCGTCTCCTTCCTCCGTCCACATTTTATACTTCAGTTATCTTTTGTTTCTCTCTTTTCTCCCACCTTTTTCATAAAGCCCTTGAGGGCTGATTTGCGCATTGTTCGCATACACTTGACGTGCTACTCGCACTCATTATACAGGGGCTTCTTTAATGAAGCTTATTTATCTGAGCTTTATGCCCAACACATGCGTCAAACTTCGCATGTACCTTTTATTCACCATTATATGCATCGATATGACTTAAGTTTTGGCCAAGCTGGGTTGCTCGCTCTGTGCTTACCCCTCGTTCCCGATTGTTGGCTAGGAGGTAAAGGAGCACCTCTGCGATTGTTACTACCGGTCACCGGATGTGTACCTCAGACCGGGTGAAGCCGAAGCTAAGCGTTCTTAAGGGAATATTCGATCGGTGACTTGAAAGATGATTTCTCATTTATTTATTTATCTGTCCCGGATATTTTCCTGCTCTTTTCGCAGTCCGGACATGCACTTTAGGGCATGCCTCCCAGGGAAAGGAACCCCTAACGGAACTATTCTCCCTGGAAGATGTTTCTTACTAACCATCTAATATAACATAACTAGTTGGGCACTTGTCTGATAAAGCACTAATGACCCCTACGCCTGGTCTCCATGCATGCCCCGGTTTTTGCATAACCGTGAGGGTATTCGGACACACTCCGGATTGTTGGGTCCCGAGGTTGAAGTGAAAAGGTCCGCAAAGACAAACGATCTACAATCCGGCTAGAAGGCATTATACATGTCATTTTAAAAATACATCGTCACATTGACTGGTTGTACTCCTCTTCAATCCCATCTAACAGGCTATCTAATTTACAGTCCCGTTGGGAATACTTAGCGGCCAACTCTACTTGGCCATACACTAAGCTCACAGGGATCTCCTTCCCATTAGGCCCCACAGGTCCGACCTCGGCCATGTGGTTCGGATCCGCCTTCTTGTTCCGCGTCTTCACCATGGCCCAGGCCTCCCTAGCGCCTTGACGACAGGCCAATATCTTCCATAGACGGAGCGCCGTGCTCCTGAAGCTTCTCCATAAGCCCTCCAAGACCCTCGGGTAGGGAGGCGGACGGCCATAAGGCACGGGCGACGCCACTCATCGCTTTGCCGAACACGTTAAATGCGATTGCAGCAGCTTCGAAGTTGGTCACCCGTTGAACGGGCATTTCTCTCTGCAGGCGACACTGTGAGCACACCTCTGAACACATTTCGTCAAGCGACTTCCTCGCCGAACTCTTCTTTTCAAAAGAGTTTGCTCAAGCACTTACTATAGATGCCGTGTGAAGCCGCTGATTCTCCTTCACGGAGCTGCATACTGGGCCCGAACACCTTTAGCTCTTCTCCAAGATGGGTGTGGGCATCTTGGAGTCTGTTCTCTCTCTGCACCTTCATAAGCACCCTCTCGCCGCCTTCACCGGCGCAGATAGTATTGCTTGTCCGGATCAAGTCCGGCAACATCTGCAATATTATTGTCAGACTTATATGCACGCCGCACACTGCTTATCTTTTTGAATACGTGTTACCGGAGGGGGTCTCTGTGTCTCCTCCTGCAGCAGCTAGTGCGGCCTCAAGTTGAGCCTTGCACTCTTGTACCTCCTGGGACAATTGGGTATTCTTCTCCGTAAGATCCTACATATAAAATGATCCTTAAATCAGTTATTTTAACTACTTTAAGTCTCGGGGGCTACTGGCATATACAACTATTAAAATCCCTTACCCGTATGTCTTTCACATACTGCTCCGTGGCTCTGGTTAAACCATCTTGGCGTCACGGAGGTGCGTCTCCAGCGTTAAAGGCATTCAACGCCTCGGGAGAAACACGCGTCACGAAGAACTGTCGGCGCGGCGCTTGTGATTCATGGCGCTCTCCACCTCGCACTGGTGGCGGACAGCACGTCGGCTTCCTCCGTTGGAGGAGCATCGCTCGCGCCTTGTGCTCGCCTCCCCTCTGGACCAGTGTTGGAGCCTGGCTGGCGGAGGCTTGGTTGGCAACCTCTCGCACACGATCCGTGGCGCTCTTTCTCTGGAAAAGTCATGAGCATCAATATACTTCACAGGGGTCTTTTCCTTAAAAACGGTGGCGTGCCATACCGTTGCAGCGACGTTTCAATTCGCACCGCACCCCTCTGAAGGAAATATGCCCTAGAGGCAATAATAAAGTTATTATTTATTTCCTTATTTCATGATAAATGTTTATCATTCATGCTAGAATTGTATTAACCGGAAACGTGATACATGTGTGAATGCATAGACAAAACAACATGTCACTAGTATGCCTCTACTAGACTAGCTTGTTAATCAAAGATGGTTATGTTTCCTGACCATGAACAAAGAGTTGTTATTTGATTAACAAGGTCACATCATTAGTAGAATGATCGATTGACATGACCCATTCCTTAGCTTAGCACACGATCGTTTAGTATGTTGCTACCGCTTTTATCCATGACTTATACATGTTCCTATAACTATGAGATTATGCAACTCCGTTTACGGAGGAACACTTTGGTGCTACCAAACGTCACAACGTAATCGGGTGATTATAAAGGAGTACTACAGTGTATCCAAAGGCGATGTTGGGTTGGCGTATTTGAGATTAGGTTTTGTCACTCCGATTGTCGGAGAGGTATCTCTGGGCCCTCTCGGTAATGCACATCACTGAAGCCTTGCAAGCACTACAACTAATGAGTTAGTTGTGAGATGATGTATTACGGAACGAGTAAAGAGACTTGCGGTAACGAGATTGAACTAGGTATTGGATACCGACGATCGAATCTCGGGCAAGTAACATACCGATGACAAAGGGAACAACGTATGTTGTTATGCGGTCCGACCGATAAAGATCTTCGTAGAATATGTAGGAACCAATATGGGCATCCAGGTCCGCTGTTGGTTATTGACCGTGAATAGTTCTAGGTCATGTCTACATTGTTCTCGAACCGTAGGGTCCGCACGCTTAAGGTTTCGATGGCGGTTATTATGAGTTTATGTATTTTGATGTACCAAGAAGTTGAGTCCGGATGTGATCACGGACATGACGAGGAGTCTCGAAATGGTCGAGACATAAAGATTGATATATTGGAAGCCTATGTTTGGAGTTCGAATGGTTCCGGCGAAACGGAATTTACGGAGTACCGGAGGTTACGGAACCCCGGGAGGTAAATGGGCCTCGATGGGCCTTAGTGGAAAGGAGAAGGGCAGCCCTAGGAGGCGCCTCCCCCCTTCCCTAGTCCTACTAGGACTAGGAGAAGGGCCGCCCCCTCTCTCTTTCCCTCCGGAATCCTAGTCCAACTAGGATTGGGGGAATCCTACTCCCGAGGGAGTAGGACTCCTGGCGCCTCCTCTTGGCCGCCCCCCTCCCCCTGCTCCTTTATATCTGGGGCAAGGGGCACCTTGGAACACACAAGTTGATCTTTAGATCGTTCCTTAGCCGTGTGCGGTGCCCCCTCCACCATATTCCACCTCGGTTATACCGTCGCTGCTTAGGTGAAGCCTGCACGGTGAAACATCAAGATCGTCCCACGCCGTCGTCTTGACGGAACTCTCCTCGACACTCGGCTGGATCGGAGTACGAGGGCGTCATCGAGCTGTACGTGTGTCAAGAACTCGGGCGCCGAGTAACGGCGCCGGATCGGTCGGATCGCGAGGAGAACGTCGACTACTTCCTCTACGTTGTGATCGCTTCGCTTGGGTCTCGAGGGTACGTAGACAACACTCTCCCCTCTCGTTGCTATACATCACCATGATCTTGCGTGTGCGTAGGAAAATTTTTGAAATTACTACGTTCCCCAACAGTGGCATCCGAGCCTAGGTTTTTTCTATGGTTTGATGTTTTGCACGAGTAGAACACAAGTGAGTTGTGGGCGATACAAGTCATACTACCTACCAGCATGTCATACTTTGGTTCAGCGGTATTGTGAGATGAAGCGGCCCGGACCGACATTACGCGTACGCTTACGCGAGACTGGTTTCACCGCCACGAGCACTCGTTGCTTAAAGGTGACTAGTGGGTGTCTGTCTCTCTCACTTTAGTTGAACCGAGTGTGGCTCGCGCCGGTCCTTGAGAAGGTTAAAACGGAGTCTATTTGACGAAGTATCGTTGTGGTTTTGATGCGTAGGTGAGACTGGTTCTTGCTTAAGCCCGTAGCAGCCACGTAAAATTTGCAACAACAAAGTAGAGGACGTCTAACTTGTTTTTGCAGGGCATGTTGTGATGTGATATGGTCAAGGCGTGATGCTATATTTTATTGTATGAGATGATCATGTTTTGTAACCTAAGTTATCGGCAATCGGCTGGAGCCATATGGTTGTCGCTTTATTGTATGCAATGCAATCGCTACATAATGCTTTACTTTATCACTAAGCGGTAGCGATAGTCGTAGAAGCATAAGATTGGCGAGACGACAACGATGCTACGATGGAGATCAAGGTGTCGCGCCGGTGGCGATGGTGATCATGGTGGTGCTGCGGAGATGAAGATCACGAAGCACAAGATGATGATGACCATATCATATCACTTATATTGATTTGCATGTGATGTTTATCCTTTATGCATCTTATCTTGCTTTGATTGACGGTAGCATTATAAGATGATCTCTCACTAAATTATCAAGAAGTGTTCTCCCGGTATGCACCGTTGCCAAAGTTAAATCGTGCCCGGACACCACGTGATGATCGGGTGTGATAAGCTCTACGTCCATCTACAACGGGTGCAAGCCAGTTTTGCACACGCAGAATACTCGGGTTATACTTGACGAGCCTAGCATATGCAGATATGGCCTCGGAACACGGAGACCGAAAGGTCGAGCGTGAATCATATAGTAGATATGATCAACATAAGATGTTCACCATTGAAAACTACTCCATCTCACGTGATGATCGGTTATGGTTTAGTTGATTTGGATCACGTGATCACTTAGATGACTAGAGAGATGTCTTTCTAAGTGGGAGTTCTTAAGTAATATGATTAATTGAACTTAAATTTATCATGAACTTAGTCCTGGTAGTATTTTGCAAATTATGTTGTAAGATCAATAGCTTGCGTTGTTGCTTTCATATGTTTATTTTGATATGTTCCTAGAAAAATTGTGTTGAAAAATGTTAGTAGCAATGATGCGGATTTGATCCGTGATCGAGGTTTATCCTCATTCTTGCACGAAGAATTATGTCCTTAATGCACCGCTAGGTGACAGACCTATTGCGAAGCGGATGCGACGTTATGAGCGTTTGGCTAGCTCAATATGATGACTACTTGATAGTTTTGTGCACCATGCTTTATGGCTTAGAATCGGGACTTCAAAGATGTTTTGAACATCATGGACCATATGAGATGTTCCAGAATTGAAGTAAATATTTCAAGCAAATACCGAGTTGAGAGATATGAAGTCTCCAACAAGTTCTATAGCTAAAAGATGGAGGAGAATCGCTCAACTAGTGAGCATGTGCTCAGATTGTGCAGGTACTTCAATCGCTTGAATCAAGTGGGAGTTAATCTTCCAGATAAGATAGTGATTGACAGAATTCTCTAGTCACCATCACCAAGTTAGTAGAACTTCGTGATGAACTATAGTATGCAAGGGATGACGAAAATGATTCCCGAGCTCTTCGTGATGTTGAAATCGACGAAGGTAGAAATCAAGAAAGAGCATCAAGTGTTGATGGTTGACAAGATCACTAGTTTCAAGAAAGGGGCAAAGGGAAAGAAAGGGGAACTTCAAGTAGATTGACAAGCAAGTTGTCACTCCCACGAAGAAGCCCAAAGCAGAACCAAAGCCTGAAACTGAGTGCTTACACTGCAAAGGAAATGGTCACTGGAAGCGGAACTGCCCTAAATATTTGGTGGATAAGAAGGATGGCAAAGTGAAAAAGGGTATATTTGATATACAGGTGTTTGATGTGTGCTTTACTAGTGTTTATAGCAACCCCTCGGTATTTGGTACTGGCTCGGTTGCTAAGAGTAGTAACTCAAACGGAGTTCTGAATAAAATGAAACTAGTTAAGGGTGAAGTGACGATGTGTGTTGAAAGTAGTTTCAAGATTGATATGATCATCATCGCACACTCCTATACTTTCGGGATTAGTGTTGAACCTAAAATGTTATTTGGTGTTTGCGTTGAGCATGAATATGATTTGATCATGTTTATTGCAATACGGTTATTCATTTAAGTAAGAGAATAAACTGTTATTCTGCTTACATGAATAAAACCTTATATGGTTACACACCCAATGAAAATGGTTCATTGGATCTCGATCGTAGTGATACACATATTCATAATATTGAAACCAAAAGATGCAAAGTTAATAATGATAGTGCAACTTATTTGTGGTAATCGCCGTTTAGGTCATAATGGTGTAAAGCGCATGAAGAAACTCCATGCCGATGGGATTTTGGAATCACTTGATTATGAATCACTTGATGCTTGCGAACCATGCCTCATGGGCAAGATGACTAAAACTCCGTTCTCCGAACAATGGAACAAGCTACTGACTTATTGGAAATAATACATACCGATGTATGCGATCCAATGAGTGTTGATGCTCGTGGCAAGTATCGTTATTTTCGACCTTCACAAGATGATTTGAGCAGATATGGGTATATCTACTTGATGAAACATAAGTCCAAAATAGTTGAAAGGTTCAAAGAATTTCAGAGTGAAGTGGAAAAATCATCATAACAAGAAAAATAAAGTTTCTGCGATCTGATCGCGAAGACGAATATTTGAGTTACGAGTTTGGTCTTCAATTAAAACAATGTGGAATAGTTTCACAGCTCACGCCACCTGGAACACCACAATGTTATGGTGTGTCCAAACATCGTAACCGCACTTTATTGGATATAGTGCAATCTATGATGTTTCTTACTGATTTACCAATATCGTTTTGGGATCATGCATTAGAGACAGCTGCATTCACGTTAAATTGGGCACCATCTAAATCCGTTGAGACGACACTATATGAACTGTGGTTTAGCAAGAAACCCAAGTTGTCGTTTCTTAAAGTTTGGGGTTGCGATGCTTATGTGAAAAGTTTCATCCTGATAAGCTCGAACCCACATCGGAGAAGTGCGTCTTCATAGAATACCCAAAGGAAATTGTTGGGTACACCTTCTATCACAGATCCGAAGGCAAGATATTCGTTGCTTAAGATGGATCCTTTCTAGAGAAGGAGTTTCTCTCGAAAGAAGTGAGTGGGAGAAAGTAAAACTTGATGAGGTAACTGTACTGTTCCTTATTGGAAAGTAGTTCATCACGAAATTGGTTCTTGTGACACCTACACCAATTAGTGAGGAAGTTAATGATGATGATCATAAAACTTCAGATCAAGTTACTACCGAACCTCGTAGGTAAAACAGAGTAAGATCCGCACCAGAGTGGTACGGCAATCCTGTTCTGGAAGTCATGCTACTAGATCATGATGAACCTACGAACTATGAGGAAGCGATGATGAGCCCAGATTCCTCGAAATGGCTTGAGGCCATGAAATCTGAGATGAGATCCATGTATGAGAACAAAGTGTGGACTTTGGTGGCGTTGCCGATGATCGGCAAGCCATAGAAAATAAATGGATCTTCAAGAGGAAGACGGACGCCGATAGTAGTGTTACTATCTACAAAGCTCGACTTGTCGCAAAAAGGTTTTGACAAGTTCAAGGTGTTGACTACAATGAATTTTTCTCAACTGTAGTGATGCTTAAGTCTGTCCGAATCATGTTAGCAATTGCCACAATTTATGAAATTTGGCAAATGG
Source organism: Aegilops speltoides (assembly GCA_021437245.1). Taxonomy (NCBI): domain Eukaryota; kingdom Viridiplantae; phylum Streptophyta; class Magnoliopsida; order Poales; family Poaceae; genus Aegilops; species Aegilops speltoides. The sequence continues at coordinate 109,948,151 of CM038146.1, forward strand.
ATGTAAAACTGCATTCTGAATGGGTTTTAGGAGGAAGAGTTGTATATGATGCAACCGAAGGTTTTATCAATCCAAAGGGAGCTAACAAAGTGTGCAAGCTCCAAATGATCCATCTATGGACTGGTGCAAGCATCTCGGAGTTGGAATATACGCTTTGATGAGTTGATCAAAGCATATAGTTTTATCTGAGACTTACGGTGAAGCCTGTATTTACTAAAAAGTGAGTGGGAGCACTACAAGATTTCGATAAGTATATGTGAATGACATATTGTAGATCGGAAATAATGTAGAATTATTCTGCAAAGCATAAAGAAGTGTTTTGAAAGGAGTTTTTCAAAGAAAGACCTCGGTAAAGCTACTTACATATTGAGCATCAAGGTCTATAGAGATAGATCAAGATGCTTGATAAGTTTTTTCAATGAGTACATACCTTGACAAGATTTTGAAGTAGTTCAAAATGAAACAGTCAAAGAAAGAGTTCTTGCCTGTGTTACAAGGTGTGAAATTGAGTAAGACTCAAAACCCGACCACAGCAGAAGATAGAAAAAGAATGAAAGTCATTCACTATGCCTTGGCCATAGTTTCTATAAAGTATGCCATGTTGTGTACCAGATCTATTGTATACCCTGCTTGAGTTTGGCAAGGAGTACAATAGTGATCTAGGAGTAGATCATCGACAGCGGTCAAAATTATCCTTAGTGGAATAAGGATATGTTTCTCGATTATGGAAGTGACAAAAGGTTAATAAGTAAAGGGTTACGTCGATGCAAGTTTTGACACCGATCCGATGACTCTAAGTCTCGATCTAGATACATATTGAAAGTGGGAGCAATTAGCTAGAGTAGCTCCGTGCAGAGCATTGTAGACATAAAAAAATTGCAAAATACATAACGGATCTGAATGTGAAAGACCCGTTAACTAAGATTCTCTCACAAGCAAAACATGATCACACCTTAGTACTCTTTGGGTGTTAATCACATAGCGATGTAAACTAGATTACTGAATCTAGTAAACCCTTTGATGTTGGTCACATGGCGATGTGAACTATGGGTGCTAATCACATGATGATGAGAACTATCGATGTGAATCACATGGTGATGTGATCTAGATTATTGACTCTAGTGCAAGTGGGAGACTGAAGGAAATATGCCCTAGAGGCAATAATAAAGTTATTATTTATTTCCTTATTTCATGATAAATGTTTATCATTCATGCTAGAATTGTATTAACCGGAAACGTGATACATGTGTGAATGCATAGACAAAACAACATGTCACTAGTATGCCTCTACTAGACTAGCTTGTTAATCAAAGATGGTTATGTTTCCTGACCATGAACAAAGAGTTGTTATTTGATTAACAAGGTCACATCATTAGTAGAATGATCGATTGACATGACCCATTCCTTAGCTTAGCACACGATCGTTTAGTATGTTGCTACTGCTTTTATCCATGACTTATACATGTTCCTATAACTATGAGATTATGCAACTCCGTTTACGGAGGAACACTTTGGTGCTACCAAACGTCACAACGTAATCGGGTGATTATAAAGGAGTACTACGGTGTATCCAAAGGCGGATGTTGGGTTGGCGTATTTGAGATTAGGTTTTGTCACTCCGATTGTCGGAGAGGTATCTCTGGCCCTCTCGGTAATGCACATCATCGAAGCCTTGCAAGCACTACAACTAATGAGTTAGTTGTGAGATGATGTATTACGGAACGAGTAAAGAGACTTGCGGAACGAGATTGAACTAGGTATTGGATACCGACGATCGAATCTCGGGCAAGTAACATACCGATGACAAAGGGAACAACGTATGTTGTTATGCGGTCTCGACCGATAAAGATCTTCGTAGAATATGTAGGAACCAATATGGGCATCCAGGTCCCGCTGTTGGTTATTGACCGTGAATAGTTCTAGGTCATGTCTACATTGTTCTCGAACCGTAGGGTCCGCACGCTTAAGGTTTCGATGGCGGTTATTATGAGTTTATGTATTTTGATGTACCGAAGAAGTTCGAGTCCCGGATGTGATCACGGACATGACGAGGAGTCTCGAAATGGTCGAGACATAAAGATTGATATATTGGAAGCCTATGTTTGGAGTTCGAATGGTTCGGCGAAAACGGAATTCTACGAATGTACCGGAGGTTACGGAACCCCGGGAGGTAAATGGGCCTCGATGGGCCTTAGTGGAAAGGAGAAGGGCAGCCCTAGGAGGCGCGCCTCCCCTTCCCTAGTCCTACTAGGACTAGGAGAAGGGTCGCCCCCTCTCTCTCTTTCCCTCCGGAATCCTAGTCCAACTAGGATTGGGGAATCCTACTCCCGAGGAGTAGGACTCCTGGCGCGCCTCCTCTTGGCCGCCGCCCCCCCCTGGCTCCTTTATATCACGGGGCAAGGGGCACCTTGGAACACACAAGTTGATCTTTAGATCGTTCCTTAGCCGTGTGCGGTGCCCCTCCACCATATTCCACCTCGGTTATACCGTCGCGAAGCTTAGGTGAAGCCTGCGCCGGTGAAACATCAAGATCGTCCCACGCCGTCGTCTTGACGGAACTCTCCTCGACACTCGGCTGGATCGAGTCTGAGGGACGTCATCGAGCTGTCGTGTGTCAAGAACTCGGGGCGCCGAGTAACGGCGCGGGATCGGTCGGATCGCGAGGAGAACGTCGACTACTTCCTCTACGTTGTGATCGCTTCGCCGGGTCTCGAGGGTGCGTAGACAACACTCTCCCTCTCGTTGCTATACATCACCATGATCTTGCGTGTGCGTGGGAAAATTTTGAAATTACTCGTTCCCAACACCCTCTTCCGCTTTCTTTGGGCTGAATCGACCTGGTTGGTCGGTGGCGCGGATCGCTTCCGCCTTGAAGGCACCTCTGCGAGACACCGTTGGTATGCGGTGGTCGAAATAAGCACGGATGAAGTAATGGTGTCGGGGCCCGGTCATAGTTACAGGAAGCCGGAGATAAACCGGGGTAGTCGGTAGTAATGGCGACTAGAGCATTGTCCATGCTAAGTTGGTGGAACACCCGTCAATCAGCTCCACCTTTATGTCCGGATCCTCTTGGAGGCGGATCAAGGATCTTCCGGATCCTCGGGTTGTGGGCGGACCGTATGCCCTCCACATCTCGGCGCAGTTCCTGCGTCAAAATCATAAAGTAAGACACTTAACTTTGAAAGCACGGATCGGATGAATAAACGTCCGCTTACCCAGCTCCGAGGGTTATTCATGGAGAATCCATTCAATGGGCTCGTTTGGAGGAAGTCCTCCTTCTCCCCCTTGTACAAGCGGACAGATCTTCACCAGATCTGCGGCGATCCGGCCCCTGCGCCATGACGGGTGGCGTCATTCTCCCGTTGAAATCCCACATGGGTGGCCCCTATATTGGGCGGCTGCACCCCGCATAATGCACGTGGCCATGACTCCAATCATGGTCAATCCGGAATGAGCCAAAACCTTATCCGCCCATCGGATAATGGGCGCTCTGTCATCCTCTGTTGAGGGCTCATGGGCGCCAACTCAGCGTTTCTTCAGAGGAGCATTGCTGAACTCCGGAGGCCGATCCGAATCGGGTCCGGCGGTGGAGCATCTTCCACATAAAATCATTCCGAGGGCGATCTTGGACGCCTTCTTTGGGGTTCGGATAGATATCCGGTCCCGGCGATCGCCATATTTCGCTCCGCCCACTTGATATATCGACCCTTCGTGAGAGCGGGTGCGAGGCAAAACAGTCTCTTCCACAAATACGCGAAATGGGGCTCGATGCCTAGGGACAGCTTCATAAAGAGCTTGAAGCCCGCAATGTGCGAGAATGGAGGCGGGCGTGGGTGATGAAGCCGAGTCCGTAGAACTCCGAAGCCCGGAGAAACGGATGTATGGAAATCCGAGCCCCTTATTAGATAAGGGATGAAACACACCCGCTCTCCTTTGGAGGGATCGGGGTGTTCTCCGCTTCTTTCCACCTTTGTAGGTGGCCAGCCCGCTCGAACCGGGACCATAAAGGCGGAGGAAGGTATCCCTCCGCTTGGGCGTCACCGATTATTTGTGCGGATCAACATCTCCTCAATCTCTGGTGAGGGTTGGGGCGCCCGGAGGAGGAGCCGATCGACGGTCCATGATGGAGTGGATTTTTGTCGAAGCGCTCTGATGAGTACTCGCGAAGGAGGATGGTGTGATTTGGATCTGGATTCTTGCCTCTCTTATAGGCAGCTTATTCAGCGCAGCTAGGGGTAAAATGTAAAAATACCTGGCCTTTCGCATTAAATGCGACACGTGGAAGAGGGCCATTATTGGGCGTGGAAGCCAAGGAGCGCAACATTTATAAGGAAGCCGGACACTATTCGCAAGCACATGGAATTTGGAGGAGAACCCGCCTTGCAACGCCGAAGACAATGTACGCACCGGACTCGTCGTCATTGAAGCCTGGTTCGGGGGCTACTGAGGGAGTCCTGGACTAGGGGGTGTCCGGATAGCCGAACTATCATCATCGGCCGGACTCCAAGACTACGAAGATACAAGATTGAAGACTTCGTCCCGTGTCCGGATGGGACTTTCCTTGGCGTGGAAGGCAAGCTTGGCGATACGGATATGTAGATCTCCTACCATTGTAACCGACTCATGTAACCCTAGCCTCTCCGGTGTCTATATAAACCGGAGGGTTTTAGTCCATAGGACGAACAACAATCATACCATAGGCTAGCTTCTAGGTTTAGCCTCCTTGATCTCGTGGTAGATCCACTCTTGTACTACCTATATCATCAATATCAATCAAGCGGAGTAGGGTTTTACCTCCATCGAGAGGGCCCGAACACAGGTAAAAACATCGTGTCCCTTGTCTCCTGTTACCATCCGCCTAGACGCACATTCGGGACCCCTACCGAGATCCGCCGGTTTGACACCGGCAATGGATTCTTTCTTGAACACGTCATCGATGAAGCGGAGAATACCATGTGAAATTGATTTCAAATGCTAGGGGTTTGTAATTAAGAGATCTTATACATATCGTACATGTATGTAGCCGATGGCGTCGGATACATGATACGAAAACTTGTTGTTCGACCAATCTCTGGAGAAGGAGAGGTCGATCGATCACTTCTCTCGGTATGCATGACGAACTTCAGATCTTGAATGGTTCTCTCGATCACTTATGTATATATAGTACGTGGCGTCGACCAAGCACGGACATAAGAGAGGACACTTCTCTCTATTAATTAGCTAGCTAACACAATATATGAAACACCTAAATTAACCCCCCAAAACCCCCAACCCCCCTCCTTTCAAAAAAAAACCCAACCACTGGAATGCAGACGCATGGATGCCTTTTTGTCCCGGTTGGAGCCACCACCGGGACCAAAGGCCCCCTGACTGGGCTCGGCGCACATGGCCACGTGGAGGCACATTGGTCCCGGTTCGTGTTTGAACCGGGACTAGTGGGTGGAGGTATTAATAACGACTCATTAGTCCCGGTTCATGAACCGGGACTAAAGACCCTTACGAACCGGGACTAATAGGTGTTTTTCTACTAGTGTGATCATCAAAGACTTCTTGAGAAGTTAGGTTATTTGTGTTGACGAGATTGAAACCATCGACCACAACCCTCCACATATCATAGAGCTGCCCTTGATATGACCCCGCATCTCAAATTTCCACATTAAGAAATTCCCTTTCCATTTATAAATGGAGGGTTACCTTGATAATCAACTTGTGATTTGTCCGCGGAAAGTTTGTGAAGGTTTGGAGGCCGCCTCAAGTCTACCACTAGTGGTTAAGAATAGCATTAGTTGTGTTATCTCAAGGAGAATAGGCTGAATGTTCATGGTGTTGGTATGCCTTCATGGTAACACCCACCCCTCCAACGATAGGTGGCCCACTTGTATCGTAAAAATGGCTGACACGACGATTTGTATCGTACGCTCGCCTGAAGAAAATTCGATTCACGTTCTAGCAGTGCCGACCCACTTCTCCTCGCTAACTCGCTTCGGGATCGGCCGCTCACTCACTCTACTGGTTTTGGTCCAGTTTTTCTAGTTTTCTTCTTTTTTTTCTCTGTATTTTCAGTTTTCTTTGTTTTGTCACTTGTTTTTTTTTGTTTGTCTCAAGGTTTTTTCTGGCTTTTTCTTTGTTTTCTTAGTTTTCACTGTTTTTTTGCATTTCTTTCTTTGTTTGTTTTATTCATTTTTCGTTGTTTGTCCTTTTCGGTTTTATTAGTTTTCTTTGTTGTACATTTTTCGTAGGCACCGCAAACATTTTTCATATGCATATTTAACATTTTGTAAATACATGATTAATTTTTTTTCCAAAAATTATCTTTTTTTATATCTACTTTTTTCATACACATTTTATATTTTTGTACATACTCCCTCCATTCCTAAATATAAGTCTTTTTAGATATTTGAATAAGGACTACATACAAATGTATATAGACATATATTAAAGTGTAGATTCTCTTATTTTACTCTGTATGTAATCCACATTGGGATCTCTAAAAAGACTTAAATTTAGGAACGGGGGAAGTACATCAAGAGCGTTCTTTATGTACATGTTTAACATTTTAGAAATAGATGATAACATTTTTTACACATACATATGTTTTATGTCTAATTTTTCATACACATTTTACATTTTTGTACACATCAGGAACATCTTTTAGACACACCCTTAACATTTCGGAAATGCATGATTAATATTTCTTAAAACATATATATTTTGATGTCTACTTATTCCATACAAATTGTACATTTATTGCATAAATCAGAAACATATTTTATGTATACGTTTAACATTTTCCAAATACAAGATTAACATTTTTAAATATTTTTATGTCTAATTTTTTCCATACAAATTGTACATTTTTCGTGTACATCAGAAATATTTTATCTGCACATTTAACATTTTTCAAATACATGATTATTATTTTTCATAAATTTATGTAAAGTCTTTCTGTAATATATATATTTATAATATTTATAAATATAAACAAAAGTAATAGAAAAAAAGGAAAAGAAAAAAAAAAGAGTGAAATTAACGCCATAGTTGGGCTATCATGGACTAGTCCGGCCCAATATGGTGCTCGCTTCGGGCGATGTCTCGCTGTAAGCAAGTCATAGGCATGCCCATGGCACAAGGCTTCAAAAGCACCATAGTTGGGCTATCGTGGGGCTATATCCGACACTTAAAACTTTGCATAGGACAGCCCGAATGCTGAAATCACTAATTAAGGAGTACCCTTTACAAACGTCACTCTCACCTTTTCAGGTTGTGACAAGTGGTCAGTGCATGTGCGCCGTCGCAACCTGTGAGTTTCCCTGTTTTTAAAGATTCTCCTTTTTTTCAAAATGTTTTCTCTCTAAAACCGTGCGTCCAAATGGGGAACCATTAAGCGTTGGATTTCTCAAGTTGAGATCTTTAAAACTAGATCCCTTGTTAATAGGTTTTAACAAATTTTTTCACCAAAAATAATAGAAGCAAAAAAAAAACCTTAGTTGGAAGCACGATTTTCCCTAGTTTTCTTCCCTTTTTGAGAGCCACAATTGTGCCTCTCGTGGAAGCAAACCTGTGCCTCCACGAGAAGCTAATATGTGCCTCTCGTGAAGAAAAAAAATGTGTGCTTTTCTTTTCTGAGAGGCACGGAAGCAAACTTGTGCCGCCACAAGAAGCAACTTTATGCCTCTCGCGGAAGAAAAAAAATACTT